>CM055096.1:27337239-27828405 GCA_029204225.1 Diphasiastrum complanatum | reverse complement strand
TTTTTGATCAATATTCATTACAAATAGTAGAGATAGATCTCAAAGCTTCAGTAATGGAACAGAAGCTGCTATTAGGCCAGTAATTTGATGTAGCAAAGCTCTAGATTCTGATCAGCGTATTTGTGTCAAAAAATTACAGCACAACTCTCTCAAATATTTCAGCGCATTTCTGATAGGACTTTCTACGAGTTTTAGTGCATCTTTGTCAAACTTTTTAATGCCTTTCTGATAGGATTTTCAGCACCTTTTTCCTTCTAGATTCAGAGATACTTCCGAGGAATACAGATTCTTGCAGCAGTCGCAACAAAATATGCAGATATTTTTTGTCCAATTTCAGTGCATGCAGCTCCTAGGTGATGATTGAGACAATAGCCTCCCAGAATTATCTCCAACTCTTCAATAGAAATCCGCAACCCACTTACATGAGGTATTGGCAGTCCTATAGTTTTTCTTCTTCCTTAAACCACGATGTTGAATTCCACACTTTTTTCAGATTGTAAGGTTTAACATGTGCATCGCTTTTGCTATTCCAAGGCTCAAAATTTTTGTTTTTGCATAACCTTTTGCAGAAAGCATGTCTTGTTGTCTCTGCTTTCCATTTTTGCTTCTGCCTCAAAAATCTTCTCATCCTCTGCAACTCATGGATTTCAATCCTCTTCCTCAGCGTGGAGAAAGAGACCTGCTTCACCTTCAGACCATCCTTCCACCAGTTCTTCCCCTTCATGCGGACATTGTGAAGCTCACTGTGATGTTGCGGATTCCTTGCTTGTTTCCTCTGGCTAGGTGGCGCCATACTGTCCGCCCCATATTTGCCACCATGTTCTTCCTCTCTTTCAGTTTCTCAGCTTTCTCCATCTTCCTCTTCTCACCCCCATGTTCCATGTGCGGACTGTGGTCGCCTTTATGTGGAAGGTGCCGGTCTTTCTCTCCATCAAAACGCTTGTTCTGCTTTTCATCAGTAGCTCACATTAACCAATGTCGACCTTGCACCTCACCCTAGTCCCACTTCGTCACCTGACTCGACTGGATTCGCTCCCTTGATTTTAGTCGCTTTTCACTTGGGTTTTTCTCATCCTCGTCTTTATGCACTTATACCCTTGGCCTTGCTCTTAAACGTCGAGAGAGTTTTGTCCTTACCTTTGTCTCGTTTGGCTTTGACATGCCTTCCTGCTTTTCCTCTCTGGTGTTTGCCTCTGCCTCCTCGGGATGGTGATGCTGGTCATTGGGAATCTCGCAACAAAATTCGTCGTTTTATGTCAAGAGATTGGAAAAATCTGCATTATATCGTAATCCCATCGAAACGCTTATGAAAGTTTGGTTCCCGAACACTTGGCGCCTTGGGTGACCAATTAAAAAAAAAAAAACATGTTGCTTGGTGAAGCTGGGGCCAAAGTGGGCATCGCTCTCCTCGTGGTAGCATAGTTGAAGTAGAATCAATTGTGTCTTGTGAATTAAAGCTTTGTTTTATGTACACAGTAGTAAGGCTTGTGTTTGCGTTCAGAAACAGCTTTCATGACAGAATTTGATATTCAAAACGCGGGCGCTTTCGGTACGCCTTTGCCTATGTTTTGCAATACGTGTATGTATTCATAAATATCAAACTTTGAGAAATCTGTTGCTTTGGGTATTACATGTGGTATATTAGTCCTTCATGGCGCATTATTACTGCATTTGTCGCCGATGGGTGTTTGGTATTTTTGTGTAACCTACAGATCCTTTGCGGAATCCAACGCTGAAGATTCAGGGGCAGGTAGCAAGGATTATGTTCATGTGCGCGTTCAGCAACGGAATGGAAGGAAGAGTTTGACTACCGTACAAGGCTTGGAAGAAAACATTCAATTACAATAAGATCCTGAAAGTAAGCAAGTTTTACAAAGGTGATAAGCTGATGGATGTTTTTCGGCTCATTTTGACAAGACTTAGAAGTTAACTTTATAACGGTATTGCTTTTCTTGAAACGGCTTTGCCAGGATTTTGCTGCAACGGAACTGTTGTGCAGAACCTAGAGTTGGGTCAGGTAACTTTTAAAGTTGGTGCTTTCAGAGTTATATAGATACGCAGTTTTAAGAGTCATTTTTTGATTGGAATAGTTTGCACATGCTCATTAGTTGTAACTTGTATTCTTGTCTTCCTTGTACTTGGCAGGTTTATCCAGCTCCAAGGAGATCAGCGGAAAATGTTTTCAGACTTTTTAGTGCAAGTAATCATGCGAGAAAGGATATTGTATAAATTCCTAGATAATGAGTCATTATTTATTTCTGGATTTGCCTTTCAGTTCTGAAAGCCAGAATTTTTTATGGCCATTTCACCCAAATTTTTAATATGCTAGTAACCAGTCACTTTTCATTTCAAACTAAGTTACCATAATTGTGGTTTCTCGTTTCCTGTTCCTGATCATTTTGTTCTGGGATTTTAGGCTTTGGCCTATTTTGATGTTTTTTTTCACCATACATCTCACCACAATATTTGTATTTTCTGGAAGCTTCAATAGAAACTAGATTTACACAAAAAGCAACTTCTGCTTGGTTACTGAGTGTTGGTGCTGGGCTGAGATTTCTAGTCTTTATGCGGCTGGTTTGATATCCTGAATGCGTATTCTGTTCTAAGCATTTGCTGAAGCCTGAATGACAACCTTATGTCTAGATGTAAAATTTGATATTCGGGATTTATCCCAACTTCACGTTTGCGTTGACAATTTTATTGGTCCCTTTGACGCAGGCTGGTGTGGTGAAGAAAGACTTAATCAAGATTCACGGATTTGAGTGTTGATAGTGGTTAGTTTCAGCTGACTTTATTGTAGTGGGGCTTTTAGTGAAGGATCGACCTTTATTGTGGCACAAGCAAATATTATATCTACGCTGTAAGTTCTATGTTGTAGTTAAAGTGCAAGGGATCATTGAAGACAAAGGGGATGGAGGTACAACATGTGCTTCTAGTTTATGATTGAAAAATTCACTTATCAATATTGATGTTTTATAGCTGTTCATTTGATCACCAGTTTATGTCACAACATAAGATTAGGTGTCATGTGTCTTCTTTGGGCATGCATCAAAGCGTTTCCTATGTACGTAGGGCTTGCTTCCTATGATGTAAAGACACAATCATTTTTTTTATGTTACCATACCATCCATCCAATGTACCACGATTTGATTTCCAAAATCCTTCTTCATTTCTAAACTCTGATGTGGTGCAGTTGTGATTTTCAGAGTTTTTTGGGTGGAAATATTGAGTTTTGAATACTATCTATAGTTATCAATAATTGTCATCAACAGGCACTATCTGCCATCCATTATAAGCCTGGGTTAGTGGAAGTCTTTGAAGTTGTTATGCGAGGAGCAGTGGGGGTTTTTCAGTGTTGATCACATCCTAGTAAACTTTTATTAAGTTGAATTGAAGATTGCTGAGAGTTGAAGGCAAAACTTAGCATACCAACCCAATTTTAAGGGTTTATTCCGTCCTCGAGCTCAAAAGGCCATGTCTGGCAGAACAGCAGTGTCGCAGGGTTGTAAAGGCCCATGCAATGATCCTGATTGTGTTGAAGTGTGGCCATATGCTTGCAACTTCTTGAGCTTTAAAGCCTCTTAGTGTTACTAGCTTTGAAGATGTTGCTACATCTGTATGTTTTAAGTAAAAGCTATTTGGAACAACTTTGTATGTCCGTTTAATGCCACTTAGTGAGTCAAAATCTTTGGTTGACTTTGTGCTATCAGCAGCATCATCAACATTTTTTAGCAATTTAAAAGGTTCAATTTCTGATGTCTGTTTCAAACTGCCTTTCAGAGGTTTTGACATGTTCAGATTATACTTTTGTAGAGATGCTTTTTAGCATCATGTGGCCTTTGTGCCGTCATGCAGATCATATTTTGATTGCAGATTGAAAATCTTCTTCATAATAAATATGAGATGAGGATTTTATGAAAGCTCTGATGATCTTGGAGATTAGCTTGGGTGATCCTTCATGCATATATATGCTGTAATAAATTTCATGGATAGACCAGGTTGGAAAGTAACATGTCACAAGCTTAAATGCTAGAACTCTACCTCGCAAACCTTTTTCTTGGCATTCACTTGTAAGAGTAAAGTGCAATATGATGCTGACATGTCCAACAAATAATTGGACTGATGCTAGGCTTTGTCGAGCTGGCTGTTATGTGGAGACAGATAAGGCACATTTCTCTTTTGGTTGTAGCATAGTTGCATTGCGTTTCTAGAAATGCGTTTCTGGTTGGGACAGCGCTTCTCAGAAACGTTTTTTTTTTTTACTTTGTGGACAATATGGGTATCAAATTAAAGCATTAATTAAGGGCAATACATTTATATAGGTTGCCGAATGTTTCGGGTACAGTGTGGTCCAGTTTAGGTGCATCAATTCCTATTGGATTCTGTCAATCCCTATTGATTTTTAAATATCTTTTTTTTCTCCAGAGATTCAGAATCCAGAAACACATTTTTAGAAACGTTTCTCCAAAAACGCGTTTCTGTGCAACTATGTTTTGTAGATTTGTGATAAATTGCTATGCAGGGTTGAACGAACTAGGCTATGGATTTGCGCATAGGAAGAGCGGCTTTCATGCTCCTTCATAGCTTGTCCCCTCTCTCTCCTCTTCTCTTTGCTGTATCACAAACGTAAGTGTTAGATCCTTAGTCACCAGCTTTACTGTTAGAACTCTACCTTACCCTGCAAAATTTTTCTTGGCATTCACTTGCAAAGAGTAAAGTGCAATTCAAGGCTGAAATGTCCAACAAATCTTTGTCTAGCTCGCTGCTATGTGAGGAGTCCTGAAGACAGACTGTTTTTGTATGATACCAACTGGTGCATCGATTTTAATTCCAAAGCTGAACTTCCCTGAACTTCACCTTAGAGCCTTGAAGCAGTCATGGGCTAGTAGGTTGCTGCATTAAGCCAATGATCCGCTGCTACGAGCCCCTGAATACATCTTGATGAAGAATGTGTCTTCATATACCTGTGCAGTCTGCAAATACATTAAGCTCAAATAAACTACATTGTCCTTGTGAAATACATTGGAGCTGTGATAGCTGAACTTTGTCCTTATCACTTGAAAAGAAATAAAATCTGTATGGGCTTGGTACTACCATTTCCAAACAGTGGCACAATCACCTACTGTATCAGTAATAACTGTCTTAATAAAACATGTTTCAACTTAGAAAGACAGTCCATATTAGCAACATGACCACCCGTACTGAGCCAAACTACTCTGTAACAAAATGAAATCTAAAATGTTATACTATATTTAAAACCACAATATCCATAAAACAACAGAAAGCTATTTGACAGACTATCATACAAGAAGTACACTTTATACCAAAGACACATAACCACAAATTTACAAATTGCACATTATCATCTCTGAGATTGTAATCAACCTCCATCAAATTCGCAAGCTCAGCCAAAAGTTATGTATAACACACTTTTGTTGAGCATTTTCAATTATTCTAAAAATTGATCAAATACATATTCAAAATTATTGCATTTAAAAGGATGCAAACATGCATCCTTGCTAAAAGCTTATCAAAGAGATTGCTCACAGCTCTTGAATGACAAGATCATTAAAGAAAAACTCCATAGAATTTCAAAAAACCTTACAAAACCCATGATGGCAATTCCTAGCCCTTTTTTTTGAAACCACCTAACTTTTTTTGAAATTCCTAATCTTCTCATAAAAGTTTGAGCAGTTTTATATTTCCTTCCTCACAATTTAAAATATCCAACTAATCATCTATTATAATTAGTGTTCTCGGGCCGCGCTCACGCGTGTGACGGGCAGCGTGAGCACTGCCCGAGACTCTTTTTTTTTTTGAAATTTTTGTCCCTCCCCCTCCCCTCTATTCTTTGGCTGCCCGCCCAAGTGGGCGGGCAAACGTTTTTGATAATATTCCGCCCAAGTGGGCGGGTAAATGTACTGTGGGAAGGAAGGGCGCTTGGAGCCTGTGGGAGGGGAGGGCGCACTCATGTGCCCTCCCTAAACAAAATATTATCAAAAACGTTTGCCCACCCAAGTGGGCGGGGAAACTTTGCTAGTAACACTCTAAAAAATGACCATATCTTGGACCTACAAAGAAAATCACTACACACTCAAGCGAGCCTAGAAAGAAATGTCTTACTATATCACCCTAATAAACACTAATCTGCAATCATTCATCAAAGAACTATAAAGGAACATCCATGCAATACAACAAATTCTCACACCTCATGTGTGATTTAGAACATGTCTCGACATGTACCTCCAACTCCATAACTAGTGAAGGGGCAAAAAACAAATACCATATCATTACAAAAACTTAAAAATTAACCAGCAAAACACAACCTAAAACAAATGTTTTGCATGGCTTTGCCACATGTAGAACACCATGCCAAGTTGCTACTAACTGCTATTCCCTTGAAAATATCTGGCCATGAATGTAGAGTGAGTAGTAGGCTCATGAATACAAACTATATTGTCAATTAATAAGTAAATGACAAATTTTTTGATTTTTTTAAACGTAATGAAATGATGTCAAATGAATATATCTATAAAAATCACAATGTCAATGTAACAACCAAAATCATCGAGGTTGCTAAGATCGAAAAGGAACAAATATATATATGGATTTTATATAAAAATTCCACAACCACAAGTTACTTTTTTGAGGGAGTATTCTTACTCCAGAGTAAAATCACTATTTAGCACAGTACTAGAAAAAACAAAATTTCTCAAATCGGTATCGATTTGGAAAATAAAAATGAAGAACCAAAAAACTTGTCGTCAATCCTAAATCTATGATCCAAGCTCATAGATGATCTGTTAGGATAGTAAAATTTTTTTCCTCACACAATAACTTGAATTTTTGATCTGCAGAATCAATAATTATTCTCAACCGTTGGTTTAGAGGGCGGATTCCCAAAAAAAAATCCTCTTTTAGAAACCAAGATAGTTCGACTTCAAACATAATGGCTCTGAAGATCAAGAACTCCGGTCCTCATAACTTCCCATTACATATCTTCCCATATGTAACCACTCATACAGCCATGCAGTTACCAAAAAATTCTATTCCAAAAAGATCCATGCAAAGACCTCATAGGCCAAGGGAAAAAAACAATATGCAAAAAGGCATACACATGCCACAAAGCCCTATGCTCCACTATGGCCGCCACTCCATCTGGCACAAAAACGGTTTCCAGCCGCGACCTACCACGAAATAGAGAAGCAAAGAGGAACATGTTTGGTCGCGCTCATCCTTTTCACGTCAACTGCTCATTGTCATTCTCCATTGCTGTGGCAATCGTGAGCACTGGTAATCCATCTGAATGAGTCTTTGTGTGCTTTAAAGGTGCAGAGAAGGTAAGGTAAAGAATTATTGCCCAAGAAGATATCTGGTAAAGAATAAGTAGTAATGTCAGTAATGTATGACAGGGAATCCTCGACAGAGTTAGACTGATTATTGGGAAAAGGAGTAAAATCTGGACTGTTGAGTCTTTTAATGGCCAAGCCATTACAACGCGATTAATAAGGTGCACTTTTCCTATGGACCACTAAGAAGGTGGAGAGTAAGTGTTCGATAACTGCATTTAAGAAGTGTATTCCCCTATCACTAACGATTTCTGATGGGCAACCAAAATGCACAATAATCTGCTCATAAAGGAATTTAACAGTGGATTTTGCATCTGCAGATTTGACCGCATGAGCTTCAGCCCACTTGGTGCAATAATCAGTGGCTACTATAATATATTGGAGATTGTGTGAATCTAGCAGGCGGGCTAATTGCTCCCACATAGTCAATTCCCCATTTGAAAAACACTTGGTCGGACAGTATGGGACTTAATAACATGAAACCCTTTAAATTGAGGTCGCTTTGTGCGTTGACATAATGTCATTACAAATTGATGTTTATTTTTAAATAAGGTTGCCACCAGAATCCGGCCAACAATATTTTTCACGATGTCGTCTCTGATGATGAATGTCCTCTGCCACTTCCTTCATGGGTGAGGGAAATGATGGGGGTTGTTTCTCCCTCGGTGATACATCTATGAAGAATTCCACCTGTCCCTTTTTTATACATTGTCCAACAATGAGGGTGTAGGGAGTGGATTTATAAATCAAGGCTCGTTGCACGGGTGGATCAATTTGGCCAGTAGTGAGGTATTCAGTGATTTCATGGGCCCAAACTAGGGTGTAATCTACTTGAAACAAGATAGCATCAGGAAGGTCATCATTAACACCTTTTGTTGGTTTGTCAATGCTAGGGATCCGTGAAAGATGATCAGCTAAAAAAATGTTGCGAACCCCTTCTAACAACAACTCGAAATTCAAACTCTCGAAGTAACAACAACCAACGTGCTATTCATCCATTTGTGCATGTCCTGTTCAAAAGATATAACAACACCTGATGATCGGTGTAAAACGCAAAGGGTTTGCCTAAAAGATAATGGCGAAACTTTTGGACCGCATACACCATAGCAAGTGCTTCCCTCTCAGTAGTGGTATAATTCATCTCGGCTGGGATTAGTTGTCGACTCAAGAATCAGATAGGGTAATCCTTGGAATCCTCACCAGGTTGCGTCAGAACAGTGCCTATGGCATATTTGGAAGTATCTATGTGCACATGTCGGGTTTAGGGAGATACCATACCAATCATCCAAGTAGACTTCCCGCATGTCTCCTATCAGGTCCGCAAAGACTGCTTGCATGATGCGTTGGAAGGTACTAGGAGCGTCACACAGTCCAAAGGGCGTCACCTTCCAACAAAACGTCTCCCATTCTGTGGCAAAGGCAGTTTTGTGTTGATCTTCAAGCGTGATTTCTATCATATTGTAACCACTAACAAAAGCATGCAATCAAAACTTTAACCAAGCAGAATCCAGCACCGAAACAAGCAGCCGGATCTGCCATAGTTGATCATTCAACACCAATGCTCAAAAAACAAGAAATTATGAATGAAGTCGCATTAATTCTCAGCATCTTTAATCCAAAATCAACCTTGTAGACGAGCACTCTACCAACAATTTTGAAAAGCATGCTGCAACCAGAATTTTGTGCATCCACTTTCGAACTTCTCTCGAGAAATCAGCACTTCAATCTGGGATGCAAATCCAAGTGATGTCACCTTCCAATCCGATGTACCTTGCCTCCAATCCCATCCAAGGCCGCATCATAGTCGGCTTTGATACCAATGTAAAGACCACTAGGAAAAATCCCCAAGATGAGGATAGGAAAACATAACAGGAGACATGTAGGAGAAAAACCCTTCCAACCAATCCTAGATCCATGCCATGTGAAAGCAAAAGGAGTGTTGGATTTTAATGCTCAGGTCCAAAATCCATTCTATAATAAGGATCCAAAAAAGTCTGTCGAAGTCCGACTTCATCGACTTCGACTTCTCCATGTATATACTCAACTTACTCCATCAACTCGACATCATCGACATCTTCGACATCATCGACTTACTCGGCATCTTCGAGATCATCGACTTCACCGACTTACTCGACAACCAACTCCATCGACTCACTCGGCATCATCAACAACTCGACTCCATCGACAACCAACCTCATCGACTTACTCGACTCACTCGACATCGACTTCAACTCCAACTCCATCGACTTACTCGACAATTGACTCCATCAACTCCATCGACAATCCGACTTCATCGACACTTCATCAACTCTCAACTAACTCGACTTACTCGACTCCCTCATCAGGGAAAAGTCGATCCAAGTACTGTCAAATGACACTGACAGTCCACCTACTTGTACATAGACTTTACTACTTACAAAAACGGCTATCTACTACAAGGTGACTCTAATTAATTAAATAGGTAGATCCAAAGTACTGTACTGTAAGACATGTAAATAAAGTCTATGCTTTCAATATGTAATTATGCTGATAGGCTGATCAACCTGGACAATCTAGAAGCAACGATTAAGCCACTGAAGCTCCGAGTTTTAGCGCTACATTGTCTCGTGCTTATGCTGCAAGCTCTTGTACTCATTTTCAATCAATTAGAGTGCAAGTTTTTGTCCACACTTCTATTTTGTTCTATTGCGCATTGCAACAGATTATTCAGCTTGATCCTTTTGCTGTTAACTGACGCACTTCCAATCTGCAACCATCTGTTGCTAAACTTCTGTTGCTATTTTACATTTCGAATTTGCTAGCAGAGTTCTGTTTTGATCAGATCTCTACTAATCCGATATCAATCTAATACTTCCACGGTATCCCACAGTTTTATGGCATGGTATCAGAGCGAGTGGTTCAATAATCTGCATTTCTATTGCAGATTATCAGTCTTGTTTCTACCAAGACATCATTTCAGCAAGTGCGCAGCCATCAATATTTCGATATCGTTGTTTTTGCCAACGATCTCGCTCTCTACACCAGAATGGATTCATCTTCTAGTTCATCTCTGATTGACAAACTGGAGAGAGCTACCATCTTTGGAAGTTTAAGATGAAAGTAGTACTACTTGCCAAAGAACTATGGGACATCGTTGATGGCACAGAGGTCAAGCCAGAGGTCGATGCAACCAGCATCATCAATTGGAGACAGAGAGACGGCAAGGCATTTGCCTTAATCACTTTGAATATTAAAGACTCACAAATCAGTCATATTCGAGCTGCTCAGACCGCTAAGGATGCATGGGACATCCTAGCAACCCTCCATGATATCAAGGATGTTACATCCCAGTTACATTTGAGGAAGAAATTCTTTACGTTAATAATGTCTGAAGCAGATAGTGTTTCGAGCCATCTCAACACTTTCAAAAACCTTATGGAGCAGATGACTGCAACCGGCTCAATCATTGAAGATTTGGTAGGATCAAAGAGAAAAAATATGTTCTTAAAGAGGAGATAATTCTCAATATAGAGCAAAGTCATATTGTTTAAGTAGCAAGTTACATTGAAGAGAGATCGTGAAAAATAGAGTAAATGCCAATTTGACTTGTTGAGGTCTAAAATGGTAGACCAAGTTCTAGTTTCTTATTTAAATATTTCCCAACATTTAGCACATGTTTAAATGTCAAGGGAGGCACAAGACCACCTCTCTTATTGTTCTAAAGTGCTGGTGAAGTTTGGACCCTTGTAATTTGTCAAGATTGTCTTGTTACCATTAATCTTTATCAAGGGAGGTGATTGATTTGCATAAGCGAGTGTGTGGCCAGTATTCATTTGGTCCAAAGTGCATTTGTGGGCGACCTCTCTACACTATAAAAGGAGGTGTGATGTAGTTCATTATTCATTGAATTTGTTGAGAGTTTTAGAGCTCAATTTGAGCACCTTGAATAATCTCTCTCTCTCTCTCTCTCTCTCTCTCTCTCTCTCTCTCTCTCTCTCTCTCTCTCTCTCTCTCTCTCTCTCTCTCTCTCTCTCTCTCTCTCTCTCTCTCTCTCTCTCTCTCTCTCTCTCTCTCTCTCTCTCTCTCTCTCTCTCCCCTTGTGAGATATAGCTTGATTTGTGGATGTATCATTCATTTGCATATTTCTGGAGTTTGTTGAGCAACTTTTTATTTTTTGGTTCTCTTGTGTGAATTTCAACAATCAAGTTCATTTAGTTTCATCTTTTAATTGCAGACATAAAACATATATGAGAATGCAAGAGCAAATGATGATTAGATTAAACTGTTCCTCCTGGGAACAAGTGTTGAGAGACTATTCTCAGTCAAGCTCAAAAGAGGCTTTGAAGTGATTTTATAATGCTTTCAAGAATATTGTGCGTTTGAATGTTTTAAATTGCTAATATGATTTCATTGTGATAATTTATTATCAAATTTGCTTTCATATTTCAATTTTATAGTGAGGACCGTGTTTTTTTAGTTATGTTAGAAATCAAGAGCTAACCCACACTCTTTGGAGGTCCCTGTGCCTGACAATTTCTTGTCACATATGGATCTAGCACAGCTAGAAAAAGACAGAAGAACTTTGAATCTATTTGTTGATAATTTGATCATTCATGCTATACAGAATGTGCTCTTGTCTAACATTAGCTTGTTTCTATTTTTTACAAAATCACTTAGGTTGTAGATCTTTGAAAGTAAACAAAGGCTTTTCATTTTCTTTCACACTCTGTCCTCTCCATTGGGATCATGTCTCTTGTTGAGTTTAGAGGAAACAAATTGGGCTCATGCTATGATGTAGTCATCCATCATTAACTACCACTTGAGGTCTAATTACTTGCATGCATAATCAACAAGTGTTGCTCTAACTTTATTTCAAGTCTTCCACCTCGTTAAGGTCACTTAGATACTTCATCAAGTTAAACTCTCTTGATTTTAAAAATGACTAATTGGCAAAATCCAATGACCTTTTGTATGGAAAAAGACTTTTGGAAAATTGGGCCACCTGGTTCACATGCATCGTAGAGGAAATTAGATTGTACTTTATACCTCATTCCCCTTTTGCATCCCAATGTTCCATTGTGTCACCATGATGGTGCCATCTCCAATGATCTTTCCACGTGAGATCGTACTTTTTATTGATATTTTATATTGTAGGCGATGGTATTACAACTCTTCCAAAACATGCATGGGTGAACTACGAGAGCTATCCACTCTCTTTGTGCGATTGCATTCAAATTGCTGAAATTAATTATACAAAGATTGAATTTTAGAAGAATAAAAAAATTAAAAAGACCTCATTTTTAAAAAGATCGCATAGGTCGTGTTTGTTGCTTTTGTTGTTTTTTTTAGCAAAGTTACATTTATGTATATGTTGGGGAACTTTAGTACATTGTTGAAAACAATAAACTACAAGTATAATTATACTTGTTATTAAAAAAATTGTACTGAAAACTTACTTGTTTTGCTTTATTTGTCTTCTTATTGTGGGGTCGAAGGCCCTGTCCGAGGGCCTTCCTTGCAGGGAGGGCCCTTGCCCGAGCTTCAACAAACAAGTGGCCTTGATCAAGGAACCACTGGTTTTGCTAGTAATGACTATTTGGTTCATGTTTTAAAATCTTTCTCAGTTCTAATTTTGGTAGTTTTTTTTTTTTATCTAACAAGTTGTTAGGGAATTTTTGTTTTTTTTTGCCAATTTTCTGATTACTTTGAACGTTTTGAATATAATAGATACAAAAAGCTTTTCATGATGTACCAAGGAACTTGTTCATTGATAAATGACATCTGTAAGCGAGCAATGATGTGTTTGTTTAATATGATAGTAAACATAGAATAAAATCCATGAAATTTAAATTTGCAACGAGAAGTATAACAGTAACTGCATGTTTTTAATAATAATAATAATAATATTTTAAACAAGTAATCATGGAAATTGTCAACATAAATTTATGCTAGTTCGCTTGCGATATGTAATAGACAGGAGAATGATAACTCCAATATGCATACATTGATCCTGAGACATATTTGAATTTATGTTTGTTGGTCCAGATGTGGTCGAGTTGGCTTCCATACAGAGTGGTTGTATTTTGAAATTGTATTTTAAAATCATGTTGTTGCATACATTTATAAAGTGCATTTGAATAGTTGTTTTGACATAGCATATCGATATTAAAGTCATTGAGAATAATGACATGAATATGTAATGAGATGAATAATGACATGAATATGTAATGAGATGTTTGAAAGAATTCCATCTAATGTTTGAATAAAAGATGTCTTGTTTGAATGTGGTTTTTGACATAATATCAAAATACATACATGTAATAATAGACTGGTACCAAATATAGTGTATAAAATTTCTACAGCTTCTGTATATGCGTTGTGTATTTTTCCACTGTTTAATTTTTTATATATGCTATAGTTGTTCTTACTAATTTGTAGTTATCCAATGTATGAAAAAATGGAGAAAGTATGAGTGCTTGTGCATGTTTTTTGTTTTTGTAAACGTAGTATATGACATTAGGTTTGGATTAGCACAAATATCAAGAATGTGATTTTGTAGGGTCGAGTATTCAATGAGTAGATAATAAGATGTGTACTACAATAAATCTGTGTGTCATATATAGAAAAATACCATTTTGCAGAGGTACGAAGTCTTTCGTTCTCAATTTGCACAATTCTATCAAGTTTAAAATTGTTTGTTTGCAAAGGCAAAACAAAATATAGGTTGTGTATGTTGCATACATGTGTCAATGTTGTATATGTTAGACCATGATGTCGAATACCATTTGGACTAAACATTAATGTGTTCATACTTAGTCCTTGTGCACGATGGATTCTACATGCAATTGCAACACGGATTGGAAATGGTTTTCTAGTTACCGTATTAAGCAGAGTGTCCAATTTGAAATTCTTTTATGATTTTGTGAATTGGAGTCCAATTTTTGTTTATATCATACAATTCATATATATGAGAATGTTCATACTTTGTTTTTGTACCTATTGTGATATCAAAAAATTCAATCCATATAATGTCGATTGTTTGAATTGTTGTTTTTGTTTGAAAAATCCATCTGCACCATTAAAGTCCATCTTCAATATCAATATTTGTGCCACAAATTTGGACGAGCATTCCAATTTTAACTTGTGTTGTTTTCAAGAGTGCAGCGGTTTGGGCGGGATTATCAGGAATTGAAATTTTGTGGCTGCGTGTATTAGAACGTAAGTCAATAGATTGAAAAATTAATGTTTTACCAACTGCATTTTCAAAAGCATGTCTATTATTGTATACATGCACATTTTTGTTTGTTTGACATATATATGGTGTATTTGGTATAGAAAAATATGGTACATAGCAATGACTATTTAACCAATCTAAATCGATGTTGTTGTGTTATGTTTCACGTAGTCTATTTAGCACACCAATAAAATCTGTATTTTCTTGACGCATTGTTTACAATAGTTTGCAGCATTTTGGTAATGTGTGCCAATAGGACTTTTCAAATAAATTTGTTGTTTTTGTATTGCAAATATCTAAGAGTCACATGCGGGTCCAACTTGGAGCATGTCACCACCTGTAATGACATCATGATAAATTCTATAGCAAAATGAATCCCAATTAAAGATAAAGGGATGGAGAATTTTATATTAAAATAAATCATAATCCTTAAAGCCAAGATTTAATGGAACTAATAACTTGGGAAATTAAAATTTTAATGGCTTTAAAAAACAAGTTTGTTGTGTGTTGTGCAAATCGATGACTATAATGTTGAAGTTCCCGTTTAGCAATATGTGTATTTGTTGTTTTCATTTGTTTGTCGTGCATGTCCATATTTTGAATCACCTTTCTAGCTTTGGCGTTGGAGAGGTAATCTATTCTAAAAAGACGGTTTTATGAAAGCTCAAGTATTTTTTTAGTTAGTAAAAGTGTCATCTATTCAATTATTTTTATTACAGAACTTTTTTAATCATATTTTTTTTAACTGCAAGACCTTCTCAATTTAAAAAATTTAGATGACAGCAACATCATGGGCCATGTCTTTTTTTAGCTTTGATGCACGAGTGCTAAGCTATTGTGATTATTTGCCAAAAGATATGACTAAGTTTGAGAATCCAAATGGAAAATTTCTTAATTTTTGAAATTGCAATTTTTTTTTCAACGATTTCAATGCCAAGTTAAAGGAAAAAATTCTCATATTTTAATCACCTTGTTAACTTTGTGTTGTTATTGACGATATTTATGTTATATTGACGACTCTTTTTCAAAGGCTTTTAGCCAACCTCAACACAACATCTACTAGCATTTTTTGTTGCAACAATACATCTACAATATATTACACAATACATATCAGAGTTTTAAATTGAGTCAATCTTGAGATCATTGTGCTCCCAAATATCTGTATTTCATGCACAAAGGTGGATTAGAGCAGAGGTCTCCATAGCCGCACATAACACTTGCTATACAATAAATTGATCAAGCAATAGAGCAATAAAAATAAAATTTATCTAAAACCATTGAATTTATAGAAGTGAGTAAGGTGGATTGATAATACTAGAAACTTTGCCATGCGCTTTGAATTTTTTTTGAATTTGAAAGGATTATACAAAATTTTGCTTTTGAATTCAATATCAGCTATTGAAGACATGGCTTTTTTTTATAGAATCATCATGATATAAAGCTACAAAAATATAGATGCTGAAACTAATTAGTAATGTGTGACATGCCATTTTAAAGCCAAGCCTATTATTGACTTCTTGAGAGCACTACTCTTGACTCCATAGGATAGGCCTGATGAAGAGGATCATGCCCATAGGCGTTCACTTGTCTTCAGTGTGCCACGTGTCGACTACAAGTGTCATTTATCAAACAACCATGTGTCCACTACTTGTGCATCTAGAGGTTAGGTGTAGGGCTTTTTTATTTTTATTTTCAAGATTTAAAGGACATCTAAGTCTATAATTTAATTTATAATCCAAAATCTAGAAAGCTAATGACAATTCAACATTTATCAACCTAATCTTGTTATATCTTGAAAATGATAAAATTTTAACATTGTATTAAATTTCGATTTTCGTTTTTCATTGGAGTTTAATTGGACAAAAGTATTCTTTGCAAAGTTGGTGTGAGGGCCTTGAATCCAAGCCAAGGGGGGATAGGTGACATACTAGGACCCACCTTGGAACCTAGAGACTCATCTAAGCCATATTGTAAATGTTATCTATAACTAGAGATCTACTTTCACAATATCCATAATCTCGGTTGGATAATATTGTTCTTTGCAATGCGCTCAAATCTTGTTCACAATGGATAATAGAAGCCAACTTTTAACCTAGGGACTTGTCTAGGACATCTCTTATTTTATAAGTTAGTTGATGATGTTCCCAAATTTTATTTATTATAAACGTTCAGATTCACTTAAAAAAAAAAGAGTGTTCATTTTAGGTGTGCCTTTCAAATTGGCGATTAGCTGAAATTTTATGACTTTCTTGAAATTGTTTGAGGCTTATGGAATGTCAAGAGACTCCTTCCATAACCTATGACTCTTTGAATGCCTTTCTTGTGGGAGTTGGGAACTCAATGGACACTTTAGAAGGGCGCCCTCCTACTAGGTCCCATTGCCCAAGTTGTGCAAGTATACTTTGGTCCTAGACCAATAAAGTGATATGGTTCAAGGTTGAGGTCCAAGGTTTAGAAAAATAGTCATCCAATGACTTTCTAACACCTCTCTAGGTTCCATACCTCCATCCAAGGCATAGACACCTACTTGCCCTTAACCAAGGACACTAGTACCTTAATCTAAGACACCTATTCTTAATACTAAGGGTACCCCTTATCCAAGGGTCACGTGACTCCATTACCTCCAACTAAGGTATAGTCACTTGTCTGTCCTTCCCCAAGGGCACATATCCTTAATTCTAAGGGTACCTTGCCATTTAGCCCCCAATACTAAATGGACTATTAGGGGTCTGAAGTACTGCTAATTACATAGGTATGTAACATTCCTTCCCCCTAAACTTAAATTTTTCCTTCTAGGGAAAAATTTGAAAAATTCTTCTAGAGATCAGCTTCCTTTTCCCAGGTATCCTCCTCTTCTGATTTGCCCCTCCACCTGACTAAAAGTTCCCAAAGCACTCTACTTCGTAGAGTCCTCTGCCGGCTATTAACAATCGCCTCGGGTTCAGGCGGTCCACTCACGGACTCATCACGAAAAAGTTCCACTAGATCTTCCACAGGGATCATGGTCTCCCCAACCCCCAACGAGGGTTTGAACTTACTAACGTGGAAAACAGGATACGTTAGCTGGAAGGTCTAGTTTGTATGCGACCTTGTTTATCACTTGGATAGCCTTAAAAGAACCGCAATACCTAGGCGCCAACTTTGCACACTTAATAGTTTTCAAGCCCCTAGAGTGACTAGGGACTCTCAAAAACACCCAGTCATTGACCATGAATACCTTGTGCTTCCAAGAAAGATCAGCATAGTGCCTTGCCCTGTCCTGGGCACTTGTTATGCTATCTTTAGCCAACTTTAACATTTCTTCATATCCGCAAGGAAATTAGCTGCAGCTTGCACCCGCAGGTTTTTCATGCCAACACTAATTGGTGATCGAGGTTGAAAACCATACATAAACATGAAAGGGCTGAATCCAGTCGTTGAATGTTTTGCACTGTTATATGCAAATTCCACCAGTGGAAGGTACTGTTCCCAATCAGACTGCCGATGGCCCACATATGCTCGAAGCATCTCCTCCATCGTCTGATCGGTCCTTTCTGTTTGACCGTTTGATTCCGGATGATATGTAGAACTTATACTTAAAGTTGTTTCCAACTTTTCAAATACTGCTTGCCAAAAATTCCCAGTGAATTTTGGGTCACGGTAACTGACAATATCGCAAGGTAGCCCGTATAGTCGAAAAAGCTTCTCAACAAACAGTTGAGCTAGTTCTGAAGCTTTAACAGTAGTTTTTGTTGGAATAAATTGAGCAAACTTCGTAAGTCTGTCAACAATGACCCAAACCGAATCGTGGCCCTTCCCTGTACGTGGAAGCCCGACCACAAAATCCATAGATATACTTTCTCACTTTCCAGTAAGAATATCTAAAGGATGTAATAGGCCATTAGCTTTTAGCCTCTCTGCTTTATTTAACTAGCACTTGGTACAATTATTTACATAGGCCTCTACCTGACTTTTCATCTTAGGCAACCGAAATTGCCTTCGAACTACGTCAAGTATTCTTTGTATACCCGGATGTCTAGCGCATGGACTATCATGACACTCATGCAAGATTTGGGCCCTTACAATGTCATTCTCTGGTACACACACCTTTCCTATATGAAACAAAATCTTGTTTCGAATTAGGAGATCCGTTCAGTCTTTCCCTGATTTGAGGAATCTTGCAAACCTGAATCGACCCCCGAAAGTACTTGTTGCCAATACTTTCCAAAAAAAGGATCGAACTCATATAGTCCTTGAAGAGACTAAAACAACCCCGATTCTATAACAGTAAAGCACAACTGATTAATAACCGGTAACCGACTCAAAGCATCCGCTAGAGGATTTTGACTTCCTTTACAATAACGTATAGAAAAGTCAAAGATTTGCATCTGCTCAACCCATCTAGCTTGCTTCCCCTTTAAATTTGTAGCATCACAAAAATATCGAAGAGTCTGATGATCCGTCAAAACTCAAATCTAGCTCCATACAAATAATGTCACCAAATTTTCAAGGAATGAACAATTGCAAATAGTTCTTTCTCATAGGTACAATACCTAGACTGAGCAGGATTGAGTTTCTTGCTTTCATAAGCCACAGGATGTCCATCTTGTATCAAAATAGTTCCAATAGCATAATCAATGGCATCGGTCCTAACCACAAAAGCCATATTAGGATTGCCAATGATAAGTATTGGTGCCGAAGTGACACTTTTCTTAAGCAACTCAAAACAAATATTCATATCCTCCGTCCACACCACTAGTGGACTCTTAGTCCTCTGGCTTAGCTTCTTATAGAAATGTCAGTCGAGCAAATTGGAGAATATGTTGATAGAAAAATCCTACAAACCCCAAGAAAGACTTGATTTCTGGAACTTTGGTGAGAATAGGCCAATCAATAACCCTCTGGATACGATCGACCTCAATCTCCACTCCCCGTTTGAAAATCTTATGCCCAAAGTAGGACAATTCCTTAGCAAAAAAAGTCACACTTATACTCCTTGGCAAAGAGTTTTTCCCTTCTTAGAATGTCCAAGACAATTCTAAGATGCTCTTTATGTTCCGCCAAAGTCTTACTGAACACTAGGATATCATCTAAGAATACCACTACGAATCTTCCCAAATATGGTCTGAACAAATCGTTCATCATCTGTTGGAAAGTTGCCGGTGTATTGGTCAAACCAAAAGGCACCAAAAATTCGTAGTGACCAAAGCGGGTTCAAAACCTGAATTTTGGTATATTTTCTGCCTTAATGCGTATCTGATGGAATCCCGACCTTAGATCTATCTTGGTAAAGTACCCAGCACCACCAAGATAATCTATTAGGTCATCCATCTGCGACAGTGGATATATATTTTTTTAACGGTTACATTGTTCAATTTTTTACTTTTAATGCACTTAAGGTCATTAGGTCCAAAGACTAAAGAACTAAGAAAAAAAATACACCAATCTCATTACTTCGAGATAGATTACCTGAGGTTGAAGCTTGTTTTTTGACGCAATCACGTGCAAGGTGAGCCTCGCCATTGCACTTGAAACACATGTTCTTCTTACGAGCTTCAGCTTTATCATTGTCACCATGATAATTTTTAAAGTTTTTCTTGGTTTTCTTAGGATTGTTAGAATTGGGATGTGTTTCACTAACGACTTCCTTATCCTTCCTCTTAAATTGAAAACCTTTTTTTTGCTCATTAGGCTGTTGACCCCTAGGTGGCTTAGGTGTGTCATCAAAGTATTTTGCAGCCCTAATAGCATCTTCTAGGGTATTTGGATGGTTCCTACAAATATCCACTTGATAATCTTTTGGTAACCCATCAATGAGCATTAACATTTGTACCGTAGGCGGAATGTCACTATAAAGTGGATTCAGGTACTCATGAAAATCTTGAATAAATTGTTCCAAACCTTTATTCATGATTAGATGACTCAACTTTTGGAAGTGTTCGCAGTCATCTAAAAGTGGTAAAAAATAATCCCTAAAAAGCTTGCAAAAATCATCCCATGTACAAGGTTGATTGCCCTTTGCAACTAAGTCATCCCACCAAACTAAGACTCTTCCTTCAAGGAACATGGTGACAGTGGATAACTTTTCAGATTCAGGGAATTGGTTCATGGCAAAGTATTTGTTCCAAACATTTAGCCAAGAATTTACCACTTGTAAGTTCCTATCTTTCTTCTTCCCCTTAAACACTTTTACGGGAGGTGGAACTACATGCTTCTTTTGATTGACTTACCTAGACTTTAAGTCTTGGTTTCTTTGATTAGTTTCAAGAAGCTTCTTATTAGTGGCTTGAATTTGTTGGTATAAAAGTTCAAGAGCTTGTGCCACATTGGATGAGTTTGATAGATCAAATGTTGGGATTTCATTGGTTTGATCCATTGGGGTTGCTTGTGTGTTTTCCTATTATGCAAATACAACAACAAGTGCTCAAATTAGAATGATAAAAATGCTTTAATTGTTACATCCAATGCAAATAAAAAGCATTTACTTCTATTCATTCAATCTTATTGTTTGTAAGCTCAATCCAAGTCTACTATTTGCAAGCTTAATCCAAGTTTAAAAGGAAAACAACAACAAGCTACATTTGCCTTAATCAAAAGCAAAAATGAAAACCAAATCTTTATGTAAACTTCAATTAACTAATCCAAGCTAATGTTTACATAAATTTCCCATTCCAATTCCAATTCCACAGTGTCATTTCAAAAGCAACCAAAGTTTTCACATTTCTCACTATTCTAGATTTCCAAATCCATGAAACTAGTGTCTAGAAATGGATAACTGATGAAGCTTTATGAAAAATTCAATTTTCAGATCTTATTTTCATATTTACAGGTCTGAAAATCAAAACTTCATAATGACAAAAAACGGAACTTCAAAACTTGTTTTATGCACAAAGTTACACTACCATTCCCTTCCTACATTGCCATCTTCATGAAACTAGGAGATAGAAAGGTGTAACTAATGAAGTTTGAATGAAAACTTCACTTTTCAGATTTGATTTTTTTACAGGTCTAAAAAACAGAACTTCAAAATGAAAATCAGAATTTCAAACACTTCATTTATAAAAAAAAACACTAGTTTTGATCAAAACACATAGCTAGAATCAATTTTTTTGCCAAAAAAAGTTTGTGTATGTAGAGGAAGACTTCCTCTACCCAACCCACAAATCTTTTTTCAGAACTTTTAAAAACCCAAAGCCCACTTTAAAACTTTTCTAACATGATAAAAAATCAGCCCCTTAACAATTCTGTAAGCATCACTACTCTCTTCCAAAGAGAACTAGATTCATTGGGTACTTCAACTACAAGTTTTCTACAACTAGAAAAGCCTATAATCTTTCCCAAAAAAAATTAGTTGGTGATCTTAATAGAACTTGAAGAAGGTTAGAAAGGTTACCATCCTTTGTCTAGATCTGATGCCACTTTTACAAGTAGAGGTGAGGAAGTCCTCCAAATCCAAGGTAGAGTCTCCAAATGTCCTCCAAGCAACCTGCAAGCTTCAAGATGCTCCTCAACTCCAAGCTAAGATGCCTCCACCTGCAAGTAAGGATCTGTAAGCCTCCAAGGATCTCTCCTCCACCTATGTCCCTACTCTTTAAACACAAAGATAGATAACAAGCTGGCCTCAAGTATTCACCACCCAACCATAGCTAGATCCAAGCTCCAAGCAAGACCTATCTAGCACCCTCTTGCTAACCATAAACAAATCACGAGCATACCACAACACTCCATAGCATACTCAAGATCCAAACCCTACTTATGTCCCATACCATAAGCAAGATCCAAACCTTAAGCATACTACCACAAGAAAGCACTCTACACACTAGTAACAACACTAGAGCATAAGCAAAGCAAACAAGAGAGATCTCCCCCTCCCAATGGGCGCCCTACTACCCTCATATAGATGGCCCATGGACCCATCCAATGCACTATGGAGTTCCATGCTCATCCAATGAGAGAGAGAGAAGCCTAGGGGAGTTAAAGAATTTCCAAGAGCCTCCATAGGTTTATGGAATGTCAAGAGACTCCTTCCATAACCTATGACTCTTTGAATGCCTTTCTTGCCAAAGACACTAGTACCTTAATCTAAGGCACGTATCTTTAATACCAAGGGTACCCCTTATCCAAGGGTCACGTGACTCCATTATCTCTGACTAAGGTAGTCACTTGCCTGCCCTTTCTTCTCGGACACATACCCTTAATCTTAAGGGTACCTTGTCATTTAGCCCCCAATATTAAATGGACTATTAGGGGTCTGAAATACTGTTTATCACATAGGTATGTAACAACTGCTGACAGAATTTTCTTCTTCTTCTTAGGGGATACACCTTGTAGATTCCCACATTGAAGCATGAATCTATTTCCAGATTAGGAAGTGCATCAATTAACTCAGCAGAGACTCCACTGCCTGAGCTTTTGATTAAACCCCTTATCGTGTCTGCATTTTCTTTAAGAAAAACTTGTTGGTCGTCAACCTCCCATAACTTCAGGACCGTGAATTTGGGCTTCCAGAAATCACTCAGATGAGGGAAAAATGGACGCATCACCTACATGCTCCTACACAGATCTGGATCGCGAGCTTGCAGCCACCTCTGCTGCTCTTCACGCACCTCCAGCACTTCTTCGGACATATCCTTCTTTCTTGCCTGAGATTGCTCCTTCTTTTCTGTGCGATCGCGCACTTTTATTGATACACTACTTCAACGCTGCAATCCGCAGGCTCAAATCCAAACTTTCTAACCAGGTAGCGTTTATTCCATCTGCGCACATCTGTCACAGGTCTGATGTAAGCTCTGCAGATCTGAACTCCATTTCACAAAATGTGCAACTTTCACTGATTCTTCACGTTGCTTGCAACCTGTTGTCTCCTAACCATCTGGGTGAAGGCCAGTGTTTGGCACCTTGTAAACAAAAGAACATCTGCACTGACTAGGAAGTTGAAATAATCCGTGCAGCAGAACTTGTGGCATCCAAAAAATATTCCAAGCCCAGGCCTTGCTTGAAGCACACGGCTCCTCCACCCTTTTGCACAACACCAGCAAGAAATGAACATCACAAGGAAGCTAAATGAACATCACAAGAAAGCTATCATGGAGTTTGTCTCTCCCATTGCAAATTCTCTTGCCCCAACGGGCCTGTCATTTAGCCTCCTTTACTTTGCACAGGCTACTTTGCTCCATTACTTGGTCATCAATAGTCTACCATCTAACTCTCAAGAACAATATGCATCCTCAGGCACCAATAGAATAGCAAGCATGGCTCTCTCTCATTTTCCTTATACACAAAAGCAGAATCATCCTATTTCTACAAAAAGAATCAAACATAACTCAGAGAATGCATCTCTGTTTATTTACGAAATTGAAAACTTTTTACTTTCTGAAAAATTTTCTCAGCAAATTAAATGTTATCAAAACTTCCTAAGAATCAAACTGCATGTCAGGATTATTCAGGTGTTAGCCATAGATGGCTCTGATACCATGTTTAAAATCAGAGCATGCACATAAGCATTCACATAATACAAGAGGGGAGAGAGAGCACCATTGCTTTATTACTTTAAGCTTGCATACTACAATGAGAGTGACTACGAGAGAGAGAGAGAGAGAGAGAGAGAGAGAGAGAGAGAGAGAGAGAGAGAGAGAGAGAGAGGTTACACTCCTTCATAAAAGACCTCAGCCCCTTTCACATTGGGAGGGGCTCAAAATATATCAAACTTGACTTTAGGCACATTAAGCCTTTATCGCGTTCATTAATACATTTCACATATTTCTGTAAATAACCAACAAAGTGGCATTGCCCATGAATAATAATTCTAACAGAAATGGCCTTCCACTTGCATTGCAGCAAATGCCAAGGCTGAGTTCCAATACTCGTATGGAGCTCAAACTACAAAGGGATCTTAGAAGTTCTTTTAGAAAATCTTGCTTTTGTTTTGATATAAGCACCCAAAAGTTATTCCATGTTGCACTTCAAAATGCCATTATCCCAGTCAAATTCCCAGTGACCAGTCTATTTTGTTGTACAAAGAGCATGTGCTTTTGATTCAGTCTCCAAGAGATTGACTTGATTTACTTTAAAAAGGAACATGTGTTCAAAACTTCAGAGGTTAAACATGTGTTTTTGGAAAAATTACTTATGAGCAGACAAATCAAGAACCCATAACAAAACTTAAACTGAAAACTGATTGAGCTATTAGTTTGCAGCAGCTCATGCAACTGTTAGAAGAAGACTTTGTGATTTTCTATCCTCATGTGGTTATTTGAGGAGCGATCTGTTTTTAGTTTGTATATCAAGCTCTCTACCATGCTTTAGTTGTTCAGTTGTTCAGTTGTTGTGGTTGATCTTACATCACTTGCATGCTTCTTCAAGGAGGAAACAGATGAGGAATGCAGGTATTGATAGACAAATATTGTGGTAGACTATTTCCTCAATCCAAAGAAATGATTTAGTTGATGTGAGAGAAGACAACCCAACTTTGGAACACCATAGCTGGTGCTGCATGTAGCGACGAGGAGGAGATCGAGAGGGTGTTGCATGCAACGACAACGAGGAGATCCATAAAGGCAGCGACAACGAGGAGATCGAGAAAGGAAACAAATGTGATAAAGAACTTCAAATTTTACACTCCCAACGTCAAATTGTCACGCTCCCAGTTCATTTGCGATTCCTGAAGAACTGGAAAACGAAAACACTATGTTTATAAAAAAATCAATAAATTATCGCGTGTCAAGCACACGAAAATTGTAAATGACTCAAAAAATATATATAAACATTTGAAAAAGAAAAAAAAAAAGAAAAAAAAAAAGGATCGCAAGCAAGTGAAAAGCAAACCTGATTGCAATAAGCCCCTCATTCTACGACATGGCCAAAAAGTTAACTCTACATTATGAAAAGTTGATACTAGAAGTTTGTATAACATCTATGCTATAGTGGTTTATACTAAGAGTCAATGTCGGTCAGTAAGGCATATAGTAATCAATGATGACATTCCGGTCATTAAGTCTAAGATATCAATTGTTAAATTTAATTCTATTCTTGTTTTCTCCAAAAATGGCATCTAACTTTAATCAATTATTTATGAATGTTATTATCATATATGCAAATTCGAGTTCATAGCCACATTTTTCATGGATTTAGTAATTAGATTTTTGACATACAATTGTAGCCATACATGCTAGGCAAATCATGAAATCATTGACTTGCATTCACGACAACCTATAATTTTCTAGATTATCAACACGCGAATGCAAAAAAGTAATGCCTCTCTCATGCATTTATCATGCCACTACTTGATTGAATTTATGATTCTACTCATTCATGAGAGTAGTTCATTTATAAAATAGTTTTTTCAAGGTAAATTTGTATCACGCAATCTTTGCACTCATGCATGCAACTGTCACAATAATGCATAATTTTTTTTTGATTTCAAACGATACCAAAATCTTTTGCAATTGATTCAATACATTAACAAAACTATGACGCAATAATGGATAAAAAATAGACGATAAATTTCTTGGCATAATGCTTGTTTCTAGAATATTCCTTCTAATCTACTCCTAACTCTCCACAAATGTTGTGCCAATTTGTCCATCCCACAATACACCATCCATCGTTCATAATCTCCTTCAAATAGGCTAACCTCTAAGTCTACTATTAGAACTACAAGCGTATTAACTTTATGGAAATCCATTTGAGCAACATCAACGATTTGCACATCAAAATCAACATACATATGTAGAGCAAAGTCTACACTCACCCCTTAGGGATGGGAGTCTATATTAACGTCCAACATCAACCTCTTGGTAACCATGGCATCCCAGACTACCATAGACCATCCTACTCATGTAGATGTTATGTCCAAGATTATATGATCCAAAGCTCAATCCATCAAGACATTGAATGATCAAGAAAGAGTTGATATATGGGCACATCCCTAGGCCACCTCATTGAGACACATGTTTAAGTGACTCACTCCATGTCAATCACTATAGGTCTCAACAACTCTTCATTGAGTTAACTTCATCGCTAGTAGAAGTCTAACTACCCTTTACTTTGAGTTGTCACAAATCCAATACCAATTAGTATCTAAAACCCCTGGTCTACTTCAATTTTAAATCAAATGCAGATTCACCCTAGTTAGTTAGTGATCTAAGAGAAGGTAGGTAGTTGCAAGCTTAAGGAGGACTAATGGTCTTTAGGATTTTATCAAAGGAAGATTCGACTATCAAAACCACTACAAGGTAGTTTCAAATACAAGTCAGGACCTAAAATTTTCACATACACATCAATCACCACATTAAAACATACCATCAAACTTCAAAGGTCCACAAAACATCATCGTTCAATAAAGCAATTACTATCCACAACACCTAAGCAAGCATTTAGTGATTTTGTTCATGAATAGCTATAGTTAGAACATAGAAATGTAGCAACTTACTCAAAGCTTGTAGAACCAAAGGGCTTTACAACCTTCAAAAGATGAGAACATACAGCCACACTTTTGCTTCAACTCCCAACATTTAAAAATGATTTTAAGTCAATCTTTGGCAAAACGCTATACCCATACGACACTTATATAAGAAACTTAGCAAGGTCTTCAGAATAATGCCTTTCATGACAATGAAATTCAAAAATCAACATTTCCACAATAAAAACTTTGAAATTACAAGTGCATCACACCAAGGTAGAGCAGTTTTTGGAATGAAAGTCGTATTTGACATACACGAGTAAAACCAACTTTGAATGAGCAAGTAGAAAATATCGATATCAAAACCAAAATTTTGAAATCATAAACGAGAAATTCGGCTTTATCTCCATCACTTCTTTACCAATTCCCTACACTTCAACTACAACAATGAGCTCAATGCTTTGATCTCATATTTGGTTGTTCCACAATAAAGGCTAATAAGCTGAAAACTACCAACTTCCAACTACGGGCACTTAAAATCCATGAATTTTGATCAAGTCTTTCTTTACCACACCAGCCTGCATCAATAGAAATGTCAACATTAGAATCTGAAGGAGATAAACCCAAATTAAAAAATTACAAATGAGGGCCTAATGTCATCACTTAGTAAAGCTTAAAACAAAAAATGAATTCATCAAGGATAGCACCATGTCCACATATCAAACCATCAATATAAAAACAGTGAATTTTGCCTGTAACATCACTTATAGTCTTAACAGTACTCAATCCGAAGTTGCTACTCGGGTTTCGAGAAAATACAAAGTGGTTGGACCTAGTGCTGAAAGCCAACAAATGAGAAACCAGCAGAACAAGCAAAAACATAAAAAGATAAAGAACAGAATGAATAGAAACAAGGAACTTAATCGCGGATACAATAACTAGGTATATAAATGCATCTTGATTTCCAAGGGGGGCTTGAATTTTGGATGCCAAGCTAACCAACTGAGCCAACCCCGTCGATAACTAAACATAGCAATGACAAGTGACAGGGTCAAAGTTCCAAAGTTCCAGGTGCCGTGGTACGGCACAGGTGCCGTGGAAGTTCCATGGCACCCACGGCACCTGTTTTTTTTTTTTGATAAACTTTTTTTAGTGAAAAACCAAAAAAATATTTAAAAATAAAAACAAGTGCCGTGGTACAGCACCTGCTAGGGCACTTACGCACCTGCTAGGGCACTTACGCCCCACGGCACCTATGCCATGGGAAACTTTGGACAGGGTTAAACATCCCTATCAAAAAACATGTGGTGAGTGTGCCACGAAAGATTATGGTGTGGCAAACAAACTTCTTTTAAAACTGAAAAGCCATAATAGAACTTAAATTATGAGTCAATATCTAGAAAATCACTGTAGTAAGGGGCATAATTACCTGTACTAAAAACTGTGAAACATTTTTCCGCTGATCTCCTTGAAGCTGGATAACCTGCAAGTAGATACAAGACAGGTATAAAACATATAAGCGTGTGCATAGTATCCTGATACGAAAACTGCCTCTAAACACTGCATATCTGCTATGCATTAATAGGCACCAAATTTGACAGTTACCTGACCCAACTCTGGATCTTGCACAACAGTGCCGTTGCAGCAGAATTCCTGCAAAAGCAGTTCCAAGGGAAGAAATAGCGTTAAAACATTTTGCTCGCAACTCAAGCAGAAAGGGGAGATTATCAACCAACCACCTATTAGCTTATCAACTTTTTTGAGCAAACTTACCTTCTTGAAATCTTTCAGAATCTTATTGTAGTTGAATGCTTTGTTCAAGCCTTGCACGGTCGTCAAACTCTTCCGTCCATTCCGTTGCTGAACGCGCACATGCACATAATCCTTAGTACCTGCCTCTGAGTCTTCAGCGTTGGATTCCGCAAAAGGATCTGTGCCTCATACAAAAATGTCAAAGACCCATCAGCGATAATTGCAACTATTATGTCCCATAATCCTGATCCCCTACGGGCGCAGAACAGAATTTCATGGAAGAAAAACACACTACATCTCAAACATCCGTGAAAAATCTAATATAATCCCCAGCGGAAACTTGGTCAAAGACCCTTGCGAAGCAATCTCGAAAGCGGCAAAGCAGATGAAAACAAAAAAAAAACCAAAAAACAAGACTTCTAAGCAAATGATTGCTCTTGCGTTCGGTATGTTGCTAAACATCAGAAAATCTTAGCAAAACTTGAATTATGTAAACCCAAGCCTAGAGTTTATACTCACGAACACCGCACCGAACGCAGACACATAATACAGCATGGAAATGGAACGTACCGAAGGCGGCAGGGATCTGAATATCGAACTGTGACATGAAACCTTTCGTGTGGAAACGGCGCAGTTAATTGCTGATCAAAATATGCAGCCTCAAGATTTTCTTCAAGGCGGCGTCGATCTGGGGAAGCAATACGAGGATCACCGCGAAGGAAGAGAGATGTGGATCGCGAGCAGAAAACCAAGTAAAAGAGGAGGAGAGGATCGCGGCAGCCGTAGATAAGAAAGTAAAAGAGAGGATGAATTTACATGCATATATATATACATAAAGGAAGGACAGAAGGAAGAGAGGAGAGAGAAGAATAGTGAGGAAAAAGCCGGAGGAGACGGGCCTGTTTTTAGAATTGAGGGAGAGCGTGCCGTGCAAGGCACGGTGGTAGGACTACCCTTGCACCAAACATGCCCCAAATCAAATGTTATTATAATATAGTAGTGAAGTTTGCCTCTCGATGACGGCTGGCCGAAGGTCCTACGTGTGTGTGTGTGTGTGTGTGTGTGTTTTTGTTTGTTTGTTGAGAGAGAGAGAGAGTGTGTGTGTGTGTGTGAGAGTGAGAGTGAGTGAGTGAGAGAGAGAGAGTGAGTGAGTGAGAGAGAGGGGTTGCAGTTTTTGGGCGGGGCCGAGGGAGGGGAAGGTGTCGCATTTTTCGGGAGGGGCCAAGTGAGGCGTCGTGTTTTTCGGGCTGAAGGGAGGGTAGGGCGTCACATTTGTCGCATTTTTCAAGGAGGGCCCTAAGAGGGGCCGAAGGGAGGGGAGCGGAAGGGAGGGCCAAAGTTTTTGTAGCATTTGTAGAAGTTTTCTCATTTGTAGAATTTTAGAATTTGTAAATTTTTAGAATTTTTTGCATTTTTCGAAAACTACTACAAAATCTAAAAATCTACAAATGCGAAAAATCTTTAACTTTATAAAAATTCAAAAAATGGTACAATTTTTGAAATTTTTCGCATTTTTAGATTTTTCGAATTTTTCAGATTTCAAACGGGACCCAAAAAAAAATGCGTAAAAATCTAAAAATCTGAAAATTAGGAAAATGTGAAAAATTCTTCATATTGTAACATTTTTTGAATTTTTAGAATGTTAAAGATTTTTCGCGTTTGTAGATTTTTAGATTTTGTAGCAGTTTTTGAAAAATGCGGAAAATTCTAAAATTGCGAATAATTCTAAAAATCTACAAAAATCCAAAAATTCTACAAATGCGAAAAATTTTAAATTTTTTTTTTTAATTTTGAAATTTATTGGGACCATTTTGTAAACTTTTTCATCTTTTTGAGAGAGAGAGAGAGAGAGAGAGAGAGAGAGAGAGAGAGAGAGAGAGAGAGAGAGAGAGAGAGAGAGAGAGAGAGAGAGAGTATTCTCAACAAAGTGTAAATAAATAAAATCATTCAATAAAATGTGTTGCGAGGGCATGGCATCCTGTGCGCGTAAGCCCATGGCCCAATGAGCACGCAAGTAAAGTTGTAAATAAAATAAACTTGACTTGAGCCTTGGAATTAAAATAAAACTAGAGGCCCAAAGTCATTTTTAAACTTAGAGATTATTTTTTAGAGTTGGGTCCAAATTGGGACTCACATGAATCTTGTGATTACCAATGTACTTGTTGTGGACCCTTGGATCAAGTTGGGTCCAAGATGAATGGATAGGATCATTGTGAATATTAGCCAATAGGATTGAGGGGCAAGGGCCTTCCCCATTTTATAAAAAGGCACCATTTGTACACTATTTGGATGCTTAATGACGAGGAGGAAACTCTACCAATTTTGGAAGAGAAGCATCCTCATTTGCAATTCAATGCTTGCTATTGCTCTTGTTGTTTTCTATTGCTTTCAAGTTCATGCTTTTTGGTTTCAATAGTTTATGTTTCTCCTTTAGCAAGTACAATGTGCATTTGAGCTAACCTCCACCCTCTCTCTCTCTCTCTCTTCTATCTTTTTTTCCCTCCATCTTTTCTAATCATTCCCTTCCTTTCACCTACAATCATGATGAATGTTAGTGTAGAGGAGTAGAGTTAAGAGAGAGTAGTGTAGTGGTGAGTAGAGTTAAGGGAGAAAGTAGGAAACTAACTAAAAATAGCATTTTTGCATAGTTAGATACCTATCCAGTGATCTAACCCTTGTTGACAGGCGGGAGGGCTATACTACGCAAGATCTTCGACCCTACAGTGGCGCCGTTGCCGGGGATAGGTTTCCACTAACTAGTTTAGCTGCATTTTAGCTATTTTCTTGCTTTTTAGAGTAGTTTTAGGTAGATTTTTGGGTGTTTAGAGTTAGTTTTCTGTACTTTTTTGTGTTTGGACTGTTCACAGCTAGCGGAGGAGGTGTGGGAGGGTAGAGGAGGTCCTGAACAGCCTCTAAGGGCTTGAAACCCAAACCAACCAGCCAAAAAACCCAAAAAAACACACCAATCTGCATTTTGGAGGGAAAAAGAGACTAAAATCTCATCAGATTTTTATATCTCCAGAATCAGTGAGAATTAACGCTTGCATGACTGGCAGCAGCTCCAGGGTACTGTCTCAGACCTGCATAGAAGCCTGTGAGAGTTAGTTCCAAGCAAATTGTGAAAACCAGAGAAAAGTCATAAAAAATTCAAAAAACCCTTGAAAAAATTTCCAAAAATTCAAATTTTCATAAGAACTCTCGCAGAGCCCTCTGAAGTTCCATCTCGATGAGACTAGGATACAGAGAAGCTTGCGAGAGTTAGTTTGATGTCTAAGTGCCTGTGCGAGAGTTCCCAGTGAAAAAAAGACGGGAAAGTACCAGTGAACCCTCGCAAACAGCAAAATTTTCAGTTCCAGTAGTCAAGAACTCTCGCAGAGGATTCTGAAGTTCCATCTCAGTGAGACTAGGACACAAAAGAGCTTGCGAGAGTTATTTTGATTCTAGTGAGCAGAAAATTGGATATAAGTGCAAAAAATCACTAAAAAGTGAAGATCCAGCAAATCCTTTCAATAAGAACTCTCGCAGACCCTCTCAATCGATTCAAAATGTCAATTTACATCAGTGATGAAGCCTACGAGAGTTAGTGTGAAGATATGGTGAAGATCAAGCTAAAAAAGTGGTTTTGAACCCTTGCAGATAGTGAAATTTTCACTTCTTGCAAGAGTTAACTCTCGCAGAGATTTCTATAGTGAGATCTAACCCGGATCCAGCTACTGTGAGCCTTGCGAGAGTTACTTTTCAGATATCTGAAAGATATCAAGTTTTTTACTTGCAAAAACAGCTAAAGAACCCTTGCACAGCCAACAGAACCCTCGCAGACTAGATCAGTGGAAAGATCTGCATCAGATCCAGCTACTATCTAAATCTCAAGTCAATCAGTGCAAGGAGTAAAAAGCTATTAAGGAAAAACCACCGTAAAGGGCCTAAAATTCACTTCTGGCCGATCAGATTGATCAGATTCTTAGAGATCCAGACTGCATCCGAATGTATAAGCAAGATCCAATCACTTTGGAACCCACAGATGAATCTGAGATCGGGACGATCAATAGCATGAAGGATAGCAAATCAAGCACCACACCTTTCCAGATTAGCAATTGTGCAACAAGAGGCAGAACCGGAACCAGCACCAATGGATCCAATGGGCCAACCCGTACCTGTCGCTCCCTTGCAAGCAGTCCGGAGAGCACCACAGATGGAAATACCAAAATACGACGGATCATCAGATCCCATCCGATTTCTCCAAATCTACGAGCAAGCTTGTGAAAGCTACGGTGAACGGACACCTGTGGAGAAGCTGATGTTGTCCCCCATGTCCTTATTGGCAGTGGCTCAGGATTGGTTTTTCAACCTGTCAGAGGAAGAAAAATCCAGCTGGGAAGTGGTTAAGACGACTCTCATTACGCGCTTTAAACCAAGAAAGTTCTTGGAACACCTGTTTCTCCTACTGAGCAAAGTCAAGATGGAAAAACGAGAAAGGGTCAGGGACTATATTGAGCGAGTCAAACAATTACGATCCGAGTGCAGTGCAGTCCTAACTCCCGATCACGCGGTGATCATGTGGTTCCTAGCCGGACTACCACGAAACATCAAAAGAGAACTAAAACGACGGGAATAGTACGCTACTCTGCAAGAAGCTATGGAAGATGCCATCAGGGAAGAGGATGAGAGATTTGACGACGAATATCCATCCACCCACACCCCTACTCCCTCGTTAGTATCATCATCATCAAACGCATCTGCTCCATCCACCGAACTGTTGTTGGAGCATATGACAAAATTACACAAACAGCAGATGGAACAACTTACGGCGCAGTTTGACCAGAAACTGAAGGCCTTACAAGGAGCTGTAGCAATAACGCCACGTCAACCGGAACCAAACCAGCTGCAGTATCCAAGACGGAAAAATGTATGGTGTTCAGTGTGCATGCAAAACCATATAGCGAAGGAGTGTCCAGTCCTAAAGCAAAATATGAGACTAGCACATAGATTTTGCCATCTGTGCAATGCAACATCGCACGATACGACATTTTGCCCGTTCAACCCCCAGATTGTTCAACAGAAGAGAAGTCCTTATCAAACTTCCTATCCTTACCATCAAGGGGCACCCAATGCGGCACCAAGGTACTTTTCCAATCAAACACAAGAGATACACGGACGAGGCTGCAGTGGTAGATGGAAGATCGGGTGTCAATTTGATCTCCACTACTTTGTACGAAAAATGGGATTTACAAGGATTGAAGCTAGCAAGATTCTCCATCAAGATAGCTGATCAATCCTGTGTGAAACCAAAAGGTGTAGTTGTCGATATCCCTGTAAAAATAGCAGACATGCAGTTTGTGATTACTTTTGTAGTCATGAATATACCTGAATCTCCATCTGCATACCGTGTTTTACTGGGAAGACCATGATTGAGAACTGCGCAAGTAGTACACAACTGGGGTACGGGGAAACTCACCTTCGAGAAGAGAGAGCAGGCTATAAAGGTTGATCCAACCACATGGGCGGTGAAACCTATTGCATCCAAAGCTGATGACGGATCATCCACGATAGATCACACGATTGATCGCCCAAGGGCAGCCAAGGGGTCACTATCATTCAGAGACGGATGTCGTGATATGGACGGATGCATTAGCAACTATTGACTGCCAGACATGTCAATACGAATCGGATTCGAAACCTAGTACATCTTCACCCAAGTGTTACACTATGGACACACCCATCACATTTGGGGTGAATATGATAAACGTAGCATGGTTGTCAGCGGAACGTATTGAGAACCCAGTGGACGATGATTTGGTCCTTTGGAAACATGCTCATAATAAAGAGATTGAAAGCATGGTACTACATCTGGCGACGAATAACACACAGTTGCGAGCAGACCTCACCAAGCTACAGCAAGAGCTGATTTTGGCTCAACAACACGAACAAGCAGGGCACCAGGAGATTGCCAAGCTGCAGCAGAAGGAGGAGGGCCTCAACAAGTATATCCAAAGCCTCTCCAAAGCGCTGACAGAGGCATCCACGAAGGTGCGGGAGCTTCAATTTGAAACGTCCCAACAACTTGCTCCCATTCAGGCACGACTAAACCTTTTGGAAATAGAGAATACGTGCCTGGGGACGGAGATCAAAGCCTTACAAGAGGAAAAACTCACCTGGTTAGCTCAACCTGCATCGGACTCAAGGCCGCTTTCTCAATCAGAAATGAATTTTCTACGACGTCAAGTGCAGGTTTATAGCCAAACCTTAAACAACTACCAGGCAGAGTTCAACAAGTATCGGACAAGCGCAACACATGAGCTCGCCCAGGCCACGCAAGCCCTCAAGGCCTACCAGAAATTCATGGAAACGAAGGCCCACCCCACCCCCATGGTAATTCCACCGCCACCTACTTTTGACGCTGCCCAGGCCAGTACAAGCCAAGACCAGAGCCAACAGGCAGCAGAGGCATTTTAACAAGATCAAGTGTCCTAAGGCCAGGACCAAGAGCAGACGGATATGGCTGTTGAGACGCGAGACCAGGGCCAAGGCACAACTACAGCCAAAGCCAAGCCACATCATCCAGAGGATCCTGCACGATATCTGTCAGTCGGGCCTTCCGAAGACCAAAGTCCGTGGAGGAGAAAATAAATGAATTTTTATCAAAGTATCCTCACGAGTCATCAAGAGGCGGCTGACAGATATCGTTTTCTGCTTAGACAATCAAAAGCAACGAATTGTAAGTATTACCCACCCTCCAACCACAACCAGAGTGGTGTCAGCAGTTGTTTGAAAGAGACCCTACGGCCATCAGGGCCTATTTGACGAGTCCACAATGATTACGGGTGAACGCGCACTTCCTGCCATGTCCACGAAGATCCAAATGGGCAGAATGCGGCACCCCTCTGGACAAGATCACACTGCAGAATTTCAATTGGCCAGTGATACCATCAGAATATGGGTGGACCACGAATGCAGATGCCAGAAGGGCTCTCACCGCGTTCACCAACCAATATATAAATTGCCCTGATCCAATAGTCCGCGCGGCAGCCACTTATGCCCGGGACTTGGAATATCTGATGGAGATCGAAACTAAATGGAACAATTTTCTCCCATCCATATTCTTTAATGTTAATAAGGCGCTACCTTCAGACAAAATCGAAGATCAGCTGCCAATAGCTCGTGTCTATTACCGAGCTGCGCTTCAGGGTGATCCATGGACACGCCGATTCCAAACATGGGTCGACCAAAATTGGCTGCGGGGGGCCCACAAGTCTCTTCACATGCCAAAGGACTTGAAGAAATTGGACCGCCTCAACTTTATGGAGGACGTCACCACCTACCTCATCCAACAAAGGCGGGCGAAGAAAATGCTCTACTCAACCGGCAGAGTCACTACTTCAGGCCGTGGGTCCTATTGGGGGTATTTCTCAACAAAGTGTAAATAAATAAAATCATTCAATAAAATGTGTTGCGAGGGCATGGCATCCTGTGCGCGTAAGCCCATGGCCCAATGAGCACGCAAGTAAAGTTGTAAATAAAATAAACTTGACTTGGGCCTTGGAATTAAAATAAAACTAGAGGCCCAAAGTCATTTTTAAACTTAGAGATTATTTTTTAGAGTTGGGTCCAAATTGGGACTCACATGAATCTTGTGATTACCAATGTACTTGTTGTGGACCCTTGGATCAAGTTGGGTCCAAGATGAATGGATAGGATCATTGTGAATATTAGCCAATAGGATTGAGGGGCAAGGGCCTTCCCCATTTTATAAAAAGGCACCATTTGTACACTATTTGGATGCTTAATGACGAGGAGGAAACTCTACCAATTTTGGAAGAGAAGCATCCTCATTTGCAATTCAATGCTTGCTATTGCTCTTGTTGTTTTCTATTGCTTTCAAGTTCATGCTTTTTGGTTTCAATAGTTTATGTTTCTCCTTTAGCAAGTACAATGTGCATTTGAGCTAACCTCCACCCTCTCTCTCTCTCTTCTATCTTCTTTTCCCTCCATCTTTTCTAATCATCCCCTTCCTTTCACCTACAATCATGATGAATGTTAGTGTAGAGGAGTAGAGTTAAGGGAGAGTAGTGTTAGTGGTGAGTAGAGTTAAGGGAGAAAGTAGTACATTAACTTACAGATGCATTTCATTCATCAAAACTCAAGACAAATGTGGATATCTCAACAAAACTAGAATTTGCCAATGTCACATCAACTTGTTATTGATTTGGTTGATCTCTTTATAGATCAAGTACATCCACGAGCTGTGTACTGTCCAGCAGGCCTTCACACGTGTGAAGAGTGCGTAGTCATCCAGATCCACCAATGGGAGCCATATGTGCTCATTTCCCAAAGTTGACTTTTTTCTTTGGCTAGAAAACAAAAAGCTACTCTTTCACATTTATAGGAATATTCCCTGTAAAATAGGATCTAATGGAATCTTCCTATCTTAAGAAGCTTCTAATCTCGGCCCAATCAATCCTAGTTCAACTTGGATGATGGTATAATAGATCAACCACAAATATCCTAGCAATTCACTCCTCAAATAAATTGATTCTAGTTCAAACTGGTTTGATATTCCACACACACTTAAAATCTGAACAAATAAGCCTTAAAGATCTGATCTAATGCTTCAAAATGAATGACTTCAATGACTCAAATCACTATTTGATCATTAGCATTCAATAGATTGAACCTAGATCTAGACAATGCACTAAAAACCTTAATTTTGGAATTGTATGTACTTTTTTGGATCAAAAACACTTATGGAAGTTAGTTTGAAGATTGCTATACGGTTTCACACGTGTGGATAGTACTTCAGCAGCCCACAAATCGATCTTGACCAAAAACAATGATGTTACTTCTCTCTTTGAACTCGCCCTCTCAATTAGAACTCAAAAACAACAAATTGTCAATGATTTCTCAAGTACTATTAATCATTTAGATCACTTTTAGACTTGGCTCTGATACCATGTCAATTTTCAGGGGAAAAAAAGAAATATTGATTGTACCATTAAGAGTTATTGATTGCTTAATCCAAAGATCTATCAAGATCTAAATGTTAGATCTTGATCTAGATGCTTTACACTATGATTTAAACAAGAGCAATGGATCAAATGATCAAACACATGGATGGGCGGCCTCACACGTGTGGAGGACAGTACCTGTACGGCCTGTTTACAGAGAGTAAAGTACATTAATTTACAAATGTATTTCATTCATCAAAACTCAAGACAAATGTGGAAATCTCAACAAAACTAGAATTTGCCAATGTCACATCAACTTGTTATTGATTTGGTTGATCTCTTTATAGATCAAGTACATCCACGAGCTGTGTACTGTCTAGCAGGCCTTCACACGTGTGAAGAGTGCCTAGTCATCCAGATCCACCAATGGGAGCCATATGTGCTCATTTCCCAAAGTTGACTATTCTCTTTGGCTAGAAAACAAAAAGCTAGTCTTCCACATATATAGGGATATTTCCTATAAAATAGGATCTAATGGAATCTTCCTATCTTATCTTCTAGAAGCTAATCCACACGTGTGAATGGTATCTTGACATGTGTGAGTAATAACTCATTCACATGGAAGTCCAATCTATTTACAAAAAGTTTGACCAATTTGACCATTTTCAAGATTCTACTCAAAGGTCAATTTCACACTAGTGTAGATCAAGATAAAACCAATCTAACTTAATAAAAATGACTTATGTACATTCTTTCACACGTGGGAACAAACTCCACACGTGTGAGATCCTATCAAGCTCAAATAACTTGAGATCTACAAGATACAAGAAGTTGGAAGTGATATTTTAACTCTGTGTGTGTGTGTGTGTGTGTGTGTGTGAGAGAGAGAGAGAGAGAGAGAGAGAGAGAGAGAGAGAGAGAGAGAGAGAGAGAGAGAGAGGATAAGTGGTCCATTATATTTTATCATAAGGTGATAAGGTGGCCAATAAAAGATGGCTATCTTGAAAATGTGGTCAATAAATAAGCATTGGGTCGTAGCTTCTACAATGAATGCTCATGATCCGAGCTGCAAGTAACATCAGATATTGTGCGCATTGTTGTGAAATGCATTCAAGCCAAAAAATCTAGTTGTAATTTTTTTGTTTTTTGTTTTGTTTTTTGCTCTAATTTTGAGGATATGCTGATTTGCATCTTGTTGTAGATATGTTTTCAATCAAAGCGAGCTGCAGGTAGGATCAGATATTGCACGCATTATTATGAAATGCATTCAAGCAGAAAATTTGCGAAGGAGATTCTTTTGGAGATGGGGAGAGAGTAACACGTGGCGCATTACAGAATGTAGATATGCATTAAGATGAAGGGTTGTGATTTGATATTTAATAAAATAAAAACCGCAGTACTTTCTAATAAATCAAAATCTCTCTCTCTCTCTCTCTCTCTCTCTCTCTCTCTCTCTCTCTCTCTCTCTCTCTCTCTCTCTCTCTCTCTCTCTCTCTCTCTCAACTCGCATTCGTAGATGCTATTTTTCATTTCAAAACCCTTAAGAAACTGTAACCCTAAAAAATGAACACATGTTCTCTCTCCTTCACCCATCTCTCTCTCTCTCTCTCTCTCTCTCTCTCTCTCAACTCACATTATTGCTATTTTTTGGTATAGAAACCCTAAAAAATTAACCCTAACCGTAACCCTAACTAATCTAACCCAAATTTTGCATTTCATACAAGCTAAACAAAACAATCTAAACAAAACAACATCCAATTTGATTGCAAAACAAAAGTACGTAATTTCGCATCTTCCTTTTGATTCCAAAACAAAAGTACATAGTTTCGCATTCATATCTCATGAACAAAATTCTATTCCAAAACATCATAGCATACTGCTGAGAGTCTTCCAAAACAAGAGTGTTTGGTGCTGACAATCTTCCAAAACAGCATAGTGCTCGCATGGCTCACAATGCCTCAGATTCGCACTCAATCAAGCTAACATACCTAGATTGCACATCATTTTCACCAAGTCCATCATTTCCACCATCATTCTGTAGAATAGGCTCAAAGGATTTGAGCCCACTAGCCTCGTCCTGCATCTTCAAACCATACAAGTTATCAAACCTCGGAGCACAACTTTTAAAATATCGAAAATCTGCATCTTTTGGAAAAAAGATTGCCATCACATCATCCATGGTCACAAGGCTTGGTGCCTTCATAGCCTTCCAGACTGCAACAGCTCTCACCATGTCCATTCCTGGCAGCAGCTTCGTCCAACGATGGCAATGGCAACGTTTACATCCACGCAGCTCCGATGGCAATGGCAGCAGCTTCGTCCAGCATCGTCCACGACATTCCAGCGACCTCCAGAAATTTCCACCAACATGCTCTTTAACGTCACCTTCAATGCACGTCGCATCCTCACTTAATGCAATGTGACTGGTCCTAGGGCTACATAGCCCAATCAAAACGCACGAAACACGTTTTCTCCATCACTGCTAACATTTTCTCTCTGTCTCTCTCTCTCTCTCTCTCTCTCTCTCTCTCTCTCTCTCTCTCTCTCTCCAGGTGCAGCAGAAAGGGCCTCTTCCCCCCTTCCGATCCAGCGAAAGAAGTTGCCGCCATCACCAGCCAAACTAACATGAGAATTGGAAGAAAGCATGAAATGATAGATAATAATTGCATCAGGTGTAGAAAAAATAGTGAAAAGCGCAAAGGATCAACAAAGTGAGAGTAGAAACCATCTGCGACATGTAGGTCATGCAGAATAGAAACCTGACTTCAGTTTACTATCAATGCAATTTTCTCCTTGTACTTGAATCTTTGCAATGGATCGTCCACGTTTGCTTACAAGTCTTGGCACATGTAATCTCACTATAGAATACAAGCATATATAACACAAAAATTATGAACTACAAAAATTATCTCACTATGAACTACAAAAATTATGATGCCTAAATGTATGTAGCTCCAAAGACAATCAACCACATATGATCCTTCCTTGCGATTGATCACCCTTAGTGCAAACGCTAGTATTTTGAAATTATAAAAAAAAAACTTTTTCTTTGTGCCATATTCAGATGCTTATTAAATGCCACAAGAAATCCAGTGAGAATCCCCCGAACGCCATGTGCATGTCTTGTCCAGACCTGAATCTTCAGCCTCACAACTGCATGTGAAGATTCAGGTGAAGAAAAGCATTGAATCTTCCCCACACGTTTGACTGACTATCATTCATATCTGAAACTACAATTGCGTTCGCAATAAACCTACTCTCGAATGCTACTTCGAAAACTGAGAACCTCACTCAAAAGCTGATTTCTCATGAGAACACTTCAGCTAAATAAGTGGCAAAGCTGATGGTTTGTCATTTGCTTACTTACTGGTAACCTTTGGAAATTAAAACCATCAGGAAAACCCTAACTAATTGCTTCAATCTTTTACGGAAGTTGTGAAAATTAAACCTTTTCAAGCAAAGAATAGTCCTTTTCTATTATGACTGATCTAAGCCTATTAATCGCTGTTCTTTTTTGGTTGAAGTTTTAATTTGACCTCTCTGTGTGGCTTTTGCAGGCTTTGTCAGATGCATACGGGCTAATCCATAAGTTTCCTTTGTTTGCAGATTAGAGATTTCATTGGGGATCGAATTGCATTACTTGCCCAAACTTGTAGTCCAGTCATTGTAAGCATTGTTTTAGGGGCCATAGCATCGTGGAGATTGGCATTGGTGATGTTAGGGGTGCAACCTCTGATCATAGCAAGCTACTACGCCAGGAAGGTCATTTCACAAGGCTCTGCCGGAAAAGTTGCAAAGGCACGGCAAGACGCAGTGGCTGGTGAGGCTGTATTATAGCATCGAACCATCACTGCATTTTGTTCTCAAGACAGAGTGGTTGAGATTTTCCAATCAAAGCTTAGGAATGCTTCAAAACAAACCCAGAAACGCGCTCAAATTGCTGGTCTAGGTTTTGGTATTTGTTCTCCTCATGACTTTATCCGTTTGGTATGCTAGTGTCCTAGTCAAGCATGGAAAAGCAACGATCGGGGGTGTCTTTGCAGCATTTTTTATCCTCGTAGGTACAGGGCGAGTTATTGCAGATGCCGGAACTCTGAGTCCGGACATGGTGAAGGGCACTGCATCCTTGGGATCTATGTTTCAAATTCTGAACAGGAAAATTGAAATGGAGGCTGACGATAACAATGCCGAGGTAACAGAAAAGCTTGAAGGATTTCTACAACTTGTCAAAGTGAGCTTCGCTTACCCTTCACGTCCAGATATGATGGTTTTCCGGAATCTCTCACTTGAAGTGCAAACTGGGAAATCATTTTCCCTTGTTGAGCAAAGTGGATCAGGAAAATCATCAATCATAGGCCTAATTAAACGATTCTATGATCCATTACCTCAGCACAAGTGCAAGCACAAATGATGTCATTTGTTTGATTACTGATAAGCTCCGGAAATTAAAACCCTCGTGAAAATCCTAAATATACCTTCCAAGTTTGTCAAGCTCATGCATGCCTGCCTGCTCTCTGTGCTACTACTCACATATTATTCTTGTGCTTATAGTACCAGCATTGCACATAAGAGGAGGAGGGTCGTTTGCACTCACCGAGGAAGTCGAGAGAAGGTGGAGGAGGAGGAAGTGAGTGAAAGGAGCTTCATTACGAAGTAGAAAGGCTCTCAGAGTCCGCAAATTCTTGCATGCCAACAACAAAAAAGCGAATTTGCATGCCAACAACAAAAAAGCCTGCTGTAGCAGGAAGCTGATCCTCTTCGTCATTATTCTATCCTCTGTCCACAAGAGCAGGCGCCATCTATCTCTCGCTCAGAGAGAAGAGGGCAAAAAAATTCTCTCTCTCGATCCTCTCTCGATAGCAGTAAGTTTGCCCTTGCGCGGGCCAGAGAGAAGAGGGCCAAAAAATTCTCTCTCTCGATCCTCTCTCGATAGCAGTAAGTTTGCCCGCGCGGGCGGCCAGAGAGAATAGGGCCAAAAAATTCTCTCTCTCGATCCTCTCTCTCTCTCTCTCTCTCTCTTCACATTTATTGCTATTTTTACTCCAAACTTAAAAAAACTTATAAAAAACAGCGCCTGTGTCTCTCTCTCTTTACTATCATGCAAGCCTCTCCTTTTCTCTGTTGCCCTTTTATACCTTATTAACAACTCTACTTACATCATTTTCAGAGCATTATGAGTGCTAGAAGCTACAGTCAAGAGCTGAGAAGCAGATCAACCTTGAAGGAACTCAAACTTGCAAAGAAAAACACAGTGCTTGGTGAAAGAAAGTCCAAACTAAGCTGTTTTCTCAAGCAAGGGTTTTCAGAGATAAAATCATTGATCTCGAGTTGTAGGAGAGCATTTTTGGTGAAACAAAGCTGCAGTGCGCCCTTGTTGCGCCGGCGCCTCAAAGGGCGCTGGGACTTGAGCGGTTTCCCCAACACGCGCTTAAGTCTAACATTCATCCATCATGCACTTACGTAAAAGCCAACTCAGAATCTTAACAAGCTTAACCATTCAGACTTAAGAAAACTGGAATCCCAACCAACCCGAAAGCCAACTCAGAATCCGTCCCCAAAAGGTAACCAAAGGCAAAGACAAGCCACACATGAAACCCAAGGCATAGTGGTCGCCAAACTGACCAATTGGCATAGCGGCAAGCCCCATGTCGATGACAGGGACCCTTAGGCGCCAGCGACGCAAAAAGGTTGTAGTAAGGGTCCTTCCACTTGGACTAGTCCCGGAGGCGAAACCGAAATGGTAATCATCCCCAAGGATCAACTTTATTAGATTTGAAAGAGGATACATTCATACATAGACTGACCGGTCTCGGGGCCACCAACACGTGCTGGGCATTGTGCCTGGCTCGTGCTGGTAGAGGGAGCTGAGACCTGGCGACTGGATTCCTGGCGCTGGTTTAGCTGCCCAAGTTTCTGTCTGCCGGACTCCCCCTATAGTTCTGCTGTGATTCGGCGCACCCCCTCTGGTTTGAAACATAGTGCTTTCTGGTAAAGCACGCTTTTTAGGACTTAGTTTTTATTTTGCTGATTAAGCCTGGCAAGCCTGGCAGAATCAGTCTGGCTCCCGGACATGGGTCCCGGGAGCCGTCCCGGCGGCCGAATCAACCTGCTTTCCTGACTAGGCCATGACTCGAGCTCCAGAGCTAGCTCATGACTTTGTGACTACTTGACTGGCTCACCACAGGTCGGAGGCTCAGTCCTTGACATTCTAACTTGCTCTGGGACCTTAGGGAGTGTCACCTCTTTGAGTCTTACAGGGCACGCTGGGTGCACCCAAGTCAGCTTTACAACATCCTCCCCTCGTTTGAGAAAGCTGATGTCCTCATCAGGGCCAAACTAGAACCTAAGACTCATGGCACGGGCTTAATTCACCGGCCAGACTTTAGTCACATATACAAGGGCACGGGCTTGATTCACCTGGCCAAAGGAAACCAGCTGTAAAGCAGAGTAATGATATTGTGTTTTACACCCAGCACAGGAAAAGTGTGGATCTAGTTCACTTACGTAAAACCTGTGTGAAGCTGCTGCACTTAGACATCAAACTGAAGCTCACTCCTCAATGAGAAATGCGGCTTACTTTATTAGCATGAAAGAAAAAGGTACTCACGGCTCCCTTAAGCCTCAGATATGTCGTTGTCGTCGCACATCTGGATGAGTCCCCTAGGACTCTAGATATTTCGTTTGGTCGTCCAGGTTGAGCTCCTTGAGCTCTGCATCGGCACTTAGATTCACCTTTGATGTAGAAACTGCAGGCAATGTTGGCTCCATTTGACCTCGCGTCAGCTGGTTTGTCACTGTTGGATGTCTTTCATTAAAAAGGTGAGTTTTCGCTTGGTCACACAAGGTGAGCTCTTTGAGCTCTGCATCGGCACTTGAATTCACCTTTGATGTAGAGACTATAGGCAATTTTGGCTCCATTTGTTCCCGTGTCAGCTGGTCTGTCACTGTTGGTTGTCCTTCGTTAAATAGGTGAATGAGATTGGGAGGAATGGTTGGCTCAGGTTCATTTGTGTCGTTCTTTTCTAGTTGGTCCCCTGGCACAGCTCTGACGACACAAGGTCTCCTGCCATTATATAATAACACAAGGTTAACCCCTTTTGCCAAGAAGGCCACCACATGTTCGTTAAACCAACTTAATCCCAAAATAGCGTCGAAGGCATCCATCTTCAAGATTGTGAACGTTAGTCGATTCTTCCAGGCTCCCAGAGAGATTGGCAAGTTGGTTGCCAATCTACAAGTGGTCATTGTACCTTTCGCGGTCTCCACACAAATAGGAGTCACATTTTCTTCACATTGGATGTCCAATTCTCCTGTCAGTTTTTCTGACAAGTAGTTATGTGACGCCCCCAGGTCTACCATGAAGTAAATGATCCTGCCTTGAATACAGCCTTTCAGGTACAATAACTTGGATCCCCTCGCAGGAGTCGCCATAAGATGTTCACGATAAGCCGCAAGTGCCCCTATCTGTTGCAAGGCATTCAGGTCAGACTCCGTCAAATCCGTTTCTGGGTCCTCTTCATCATCTTGTTCACCATCTTCTTGATCAAATGCCCCTCTCTCCATCCTATCAAATCCTTCAATGGCAGCCATGATTTGCTTATTCAATGGTTTGGGGCATGATCTCCAAGAGTGACCTTGCTGATGACAGTTGAAGCAACGCATGGAACTGCCCACTGTTGGTGAGCTGTTGCTGTGACTAGTCGAAGGTCCAACATTGTTTCTTCTCTGGAACATGTTCCCTCCATTGTTGCCTTGGTTGCCAAACCCTGTTTTTGTTGGGAATTTATTCACGCTACTCGAGGCTTGGTTGCCATTTGGAGCTGAGTCCCCCCTTGAAAAGAAGCTCGGACTCGGTCTGGATCCACTAAATACTCTTGTTGAGGTTGCGGGAGCAGCTGGTGCCAATGTGCTCTCATAATCACAAACCATTTCAGCCGCTCGAATAGTTGAATTGAAATCATGGGGCATGTAGCTGTCTATCGCACGTCGGGTCCAGGATTGCATTCTAGACAATAGGTAATGAGTTTTGTCCGCCTCGGACATATCTTCAATAACCCATACACTCTGTCTGAATCTATTGAGGTACTCTCGCAATGACCCTTTCTGTTTGAGCCCCGATAATTCTGTCCTCAATCTCATGTGTGAATCCTTCGGTATGAACTCCTCTCGTAACGCGGCTTTGAATGCGTCCCATGTTTGAAAATGCATTCCTGCCATCCGGTACCAATTTGTAGTGTAGCCCTCAAAATATGCTAATGCCAAGTCAGTTCTTTCTTCCTCAGGAGTGTTCATTAGACGGAAGTAATGGTCCATGTGAAACAACCAATCTTCCACAACTCGAATGTCACGCTCTCCTTTGAAAGTAGGTGGTGCTTTCACTTTGGCAGTCTTTCTTGGGCCCTCCGTGGTTCGCGCTCGTGGTTCTCTTGGTATCTGTGGAGGAGGCGCCACTGCATTCTCCCTAGTTGCTTCCAACTCTTCAAACCTGGCTTCGAGCTGTGTTAGCCCGTCTCTCATTTCTCTAGCAAGGTTAATTTGGGTAAGATTCATGGCTCGCAAGGATGTTTTCCATTCTTTCCTTTCGGTTTCTCTATCCTTCTTCACCTCGCTAAGCATAGCCGTCATTGCGCTTGATAAGTATTGCCGCATCTTCACTTCAAAGAGGTCCTGTTGTGCCTCTGACAAGGGTTCATCTCTTGGTGTAGGTTCAGAAGGGCCACCCATCTCTTCATGGAGGGGCGCCACTGTGGAGTGCATACGCTCTTTCTTTCTCGACTTGGACCTGGTGCCATCTCGATGCATGCGAGAGCTGTATTCTCGAGTCAGCTCTTCTCCGTCCGTCAGTGCTCGTAACTCTTCAAGATGGTCCTCCATTATAGTCAGAGGTGTACTTCCAACAGATTATCGCCTCAATCCTTTTTATATTTGAAGCTCTCCCTTCTGTCAGCCGGGCCCCACAGCTCTCTTTTCTTCTTTATTAAATCAGCTTCAATGAAAATATCCCTTCCTCAAACTTAGCACGCCCACATCACCTGAGAGCCAAGTAGGAACCAGGTCATTTGGGTCCAAGCAAGTACACGACAAACGGAACATACCAACCAAAGCAAACACAGAGGATCCTTCTCAAGCCACAAACCCCCCCTGAGACCGGACGTAGGACCTTTGCCTAGCCGCGCCCACACAAATCTATCACAGAATTAGCCCACGGGGAAACATCCATCCAACCATCCGTGCTTTCACCATTAAGCAGCACATTGCCTCAGTCACGCCCCACCACTTTTTGGTCGATAGCCCTTATAGCTTAACGATCGGAAGCTATCCCGCACCGGCAGCTAACCACCCGTGCTTTACACTCGAATTCGAGCAGCATCTCTGTATCAATGGTTAACCCGTACAGTTCGAATATGTCGCCCCGCACCCCACAAGGTACAGACCGTGCTTTCACCTACCTAGGCAGCACTTTGCCTCATCCGTCCTTGCAGACAGCGCCAGGCCCGAACCGCGAGAACTGACCGTGCTTACACCTCGAGGGCAGCACTTTGACTCATCAAGTCCCCCGTTCTGCCGACCACCCCGACCGTGGACGCACCCGTGCTTACACTGTGGGCAGCACCTTGCGCAACGGTTGTCCTGACAAATCCCAAAAACGTGGCCATCCCTGTGAGACTTGCGTAGCTGACCGGCTAGTCGGCTCTGATACCACATGTTGCGCCGGCGCCTCAAAGGGCACTGGGACTTGAGCGGTTTCCCCAACACGCGCTTAAGTCTAACATTCATCCATCATGCACTTACGTAAAAGCCAACTCAGAATCTTAACAAGCTTAACCATTCAGACTTAAGAAAACTGGAATCCCAACCAACCCGAAAGCCAACTCAGAATCCGTCCCCAAAAGGTAACCAAAGGCAAAGACAAGCCACACATGAAACCCAAGGCATAGTGGTCGCCAAACTGACCAATTGGCATAGCGGCAAGCCCCATGTCGATGACAGGGACCCTTAGGCGCCAGCGACGCAAAAAGGTTGTAGTAAGGGTCCTTCCACTTGGACCAGTCCCGGAGGCGAAACCGAAATGGTAATCATCCCCAAGGATCAACTTTATTAGATTTGGAAGAGGATACATTCATACATAGACTGACCGGTCTCGGGGCCACCAACACGTGCTGGGCATTGTGCCTGGCTCGTGCTGGTAGAGGGAGCTGAGACCTGGCGACTGGATTCCTGGCGCTGGTTTAGCTGCCCAAGTTTCTGTCTGCCGGACTCCCCCTATAGTTCTGCTGTGATTCGGCGCACCCCCTCTGGTTTGAAACATAGTGCTTTCTGGTAAAGCACGCTTTTTAGGACTTAGTTTTTATTTTGCTGATTAAGCTTGGCAAGCCTGGCAGAATCAGTCTGGCTCCCGGACATGGGTCCCGGGAGCCCACCCGGCGGCCGAATCAACCTGCTTTCCTGACTAGGCCATGACTCGAGCTCCAGAGCTAGCTCATGACTTTGTGACTACTTGACTGGCTCACCACAGGTCGGAGGCTCAGTCCTTGACATTCTAACTTGCTCTGGGACCTTAGGGAGTGTCACCCCTTTGAGTCTTACAGGGCACGCTGGGTGCACCCAAGTCAGCTTTACAACAACCCTAGAGACACAAAACCGAGTTCAGATGGCCATGGAAGGCCGTAGAGCACTCTAGTGAGAATAATCTTGTAGAAGCTGAAACTGTCAGTTCTACCATTCTACTGGAAAACGAAGCAGTGTGCATCATTAGAAGAGAAATTTTGTGCAGCTGTAGTGCTCACTGGGGCACGATCTGAGGGCGCTCAAGGAGCATCAGATTTCGTGAGAAGTGGTGGAGAAATGAAGTAGAAATTCGCACTTGCATCCACGACTGCCATATCTCTCACTACCATATCTCTCTCTCTCACGTCGCGAGCAGGTTCGCGTGCCCAATCTGATTGAGTGCATAGCATAAAGAAGTGCCTAGTGTCTCCAGGAATCAAACGAAAATGCTCCAAATTGTCATATGTCAACATTGATGAGATCGACCGACGGTGCCAAATCTCATGATCGTGGATCCAGATCAACGACCAGAATTCGTTGGCTTCATTTTTAAACTTTTGAAGTTGTTGAGATTTGGTTAACAAAGAACTGAATGGCAGGGAAATTGGTTCTTCATTGAAAATTTTCATTTTGAAGGGACCCGACTTTCTGTCCATATTTTGGAGGGTTGCCCCTATCTCTTTGGGGCCCTGTCCATTGGTGTTTTTTTTTGCAGAAAAGCGAAAAACAGAGTGATATTTGAGCATGGAGAACACGACTGTTTTGTAGATTTGACGAGACAGGAGCTATCCCGGTGCAATTGCCTATGCGCTGATATAAAAATCTCAAAATCGGAGATCTATCCGCGATGGAGGAATTTTTCAAAGACGGCAGTGTTGCAATAATTGTCATTTTTTTCAGGCTTAAAGGGCAGTTGTGAGCATCATTAAGGCCAAAATCTTCAATTTGGCATAACTTTCAATCCATAGCTCGGATTGGAAAGTGGTCAAAGATGTCATTTGTCAATTTCGCAGCAAATTTTCCATTTTTGCAGTCATTTTTGAGATCCGGACTAATCTAAGTGCAGTTATGGCAACTCTAAGCGAGAGCATCCTCAATGAGTCAAACAAATTGGAAGGAGCCGACAACTATGCAATTTGGAAATTCAAACTGAAGAGTATTTTGATGGAAAAGGAGCTATGGGAGATCGTGACAAGTGAGGAAACAAGGCCAGTGATTGAAAAAGATCAGCGGGCGTTTGATCGGAGGAAACGGAAAGCTCAAAATGTTATCAACTTGTCAATCAGAGATGCTATCATTCCCTACATTTCGGATTCGGAAGGACCAAAAGAAGTGTGAGATACTTTGAAGGCATTGTTTGAGACCACAAACACATCTCGAGTGCTATTCCTGAAGATGAAGCTGCACACATTACGGATGGATGATGGTGCAACTATTGCCGATCACCTATTGAAGATAAAGGAGATCTGTGATCAACTAGCTACCGTTGGAGAGCAAGTACAAGATCGTGAGATCGTTTAATTGACATTGAACAGCTTGAGTGAGTCACATCAGATGTTTGTGACAAGCATTGCCACACGGGAGAATCTTCCAACCTATGAAGAGCTAGGTGGATTAATGTTGCAGGAAGAGCAATGTCAAGAGAATTTGAATCATCGTAACAGGGATATGATCAAGCTCTTGCAGTTAGAGGATGAGGTGGAAGATTTGGCCGTGGTAGGTATCAATTGAGAGGAGGAAACTCAAGCCGAGGATCATTTCAACAATTTCATGAGCAAGCCAATGATAGACCGAATTGAGGCAATTGGAATCAAGGCCAAGGTCAAGGACGTGGCTATTCTAGGCAAAATAAACCTGGAAATTGTAGGTACTGCAACACACCTAGCCATTGGGAGCGTGAATGCTTCAAGAAACAAAAGGAGATAGCACAAAGAAAAGGCAAATAGCAAGCGAGCAATTATGCTGATCAACATCAATTTGATGATGATCATTATGAAGACAATTATGTTGATCAACATCAATACGATGATGATCAATATGAAGATGATACAGGCGGAAGCTCAAACTTGTTCATTACGACGCTAATGACAAGTGACGAAGCAAAGGATACCTGGTACATCGACAGTGGAGCGTCCAAGCACATGACTTCGAGGAAGGAGTGTTTTTTGGAACTCAAGAAAATTCACAATGGTGATGAAGTTGGACAAGCTGATGGCCAATTGCTACCATTGTTGAGATGGCCAGGGCAATGCTCAAAAGCAAGGGTATGCCAAACACCTTTTGAGCCTGCAGCACAGCTACGCACATCCTGAATCAGTGTCCTACGAAACTGGAAAGAAACCTAATATTTCTCATTTGAGAGTATTTGGTTGTAATGCTTATGCTCATATTCCTGATGAGAAACGAAGGAAATTGGATGCAAAAGCTGCCACATGTATTTTCCTTGGATATGATGAGAAGGCCAAGGCATAAGGATGTATGATACAAATGCACAGAAGCTTGTGATTTCTAGGGATGCTACATTTGACGAGATGGGTCAAGGTGAACAATTTGAAGAAATCACTAAACCTTTTGATGAGGGAGCAAAAGTACAGGTCAAGAAAGAATGGATTTTGATGCGGAAGATCCAATGGAAAAAGATAAGTTTGAAGCTGAAATCCCTAAGAGAGTACCTAAATGGTACTTATCAGTCACAGGTGATGCCAAGAAGGGAGATACTCCCGAATCTAGCGAACAGGGAGAGCTTAGAAGGTTAAGCAAAAATCGGAAACCTCTTGCAAGGTTAGAGATGAATCTAGCCCTAATGGGTTTCGTGCTCAAGGCTCAAGAACCAAAAACCTTTCATGAAGCAAAGGAGAACAAGGAGTGGCATGTAGCAATGGAAACATAAATGGAGGCCATATCAAAAAATAGGACATGGAACTTGGTTAAGCTACCTGATGGTAAGACGCCTATCACTTGCAAATGGATTTATAAGATCAAATATGGAGCAGATGGGCAACTCAACAAGTATAAAGCACGGTTGGTTGCGAGAGGATTTGAGCAACAAGAAGGCATTGATTTTGAGAAAACCTTTGCACTCGTTGCTAAGATGGTAACCATACGTTCTATCATTGCTATTTCAACTTTCCATGGTTGGAAGATCCAGCAAATGGACGTTAAATCTGCCCTTCTTGATGGAGTGCTGGATGAAGAGGTGTATCTAGTACAACCTCAAGAATTTGTTGAGCCAGGGAGAGAGCATCTTGTTTGTAAGCTCAACAAAGCTATCTATGCATTGAAGCAAGCACCACGGGCATGGTACTCTTGCATTGATGAACACTTCAAGTGAAGGGGAATGGTAAAGAGTAGGACTGATCCTAATCTTTACATTCTAAAGCAAGATTCAGATATAGTATTCATTGTTTTGTACGTGGATGATTTGATTATTACAGGAAGTAATGAGAGCTTAATTGATGAAATCAAATCAGATCTTTCCAATGCTTTTGACATGAGTGATCTAGGATTGATGCACTATTGTCTTGGCATTGAAGTATGGCAAAAGGAAGAGGTTGTCTTTCTTACACAAAGCAAGTATGCACGAGATTTGCTTTATAAGTTCAATATGTAGGATTGTAAGCCTTTGAGTACACCGATGGATGTCAACATGAAGCTTACTGCATATGATAAATCTGAAAAAGTAGATGCTTACTTGTACAAGCAGCTGGTGGGTAGTTTGATCTATTTGACACACACACGACCTGATATTTCTTATGTTGTTGGTGTTATTAGTCAATTTATGCAAAATCCTAGTCAAGCACACTGGAAGTCTGCTAAACGTATTCTCAAGTACATTCGAGGGACATTGAATTTTGGTTTGAAGTATGATCAGCCTGAAGGGCCAATGTTGGTAGGTTACACAGATGTTGATTGGGCACGTAATATTGATGATAGAAGATCTACCAGTGGTCATACATTCAGTTATGGTACAGCTGCAATTTCATGGAGCAGCAAAAAGCAATCTACAGTAGCCTTATCTTCGACGAAAGCTGAATATCGTGCACTCAACAATGCTACACAGGAAGCGGTATGGCTACGAAGATTGCTTGTTGATTTAGGTCAACCACAGGTGGATGCGCCTACTATTTCTTGGACAACCAAAGCTGTATTCACCTTGCCAAAAATCCAGGTCTACATGCTCGAACCAAGCACATCAAAATACATGATCACTTTGTTCGAGAGAAAATACTTGATGGAACCATTGATCTTGTTTTTTGTAAATCTAGCTCACTAGGCCAAAATGGGAGAAAAATGACGGCCAAAAACCGTCATTTAAGTCGGTTTTAATGACGGTTTTGAGGGTCGTCAATTAATCCATGTCATTAAAACCAATGGTTGAAATGACGGCCAAAAACCATCATTTATGTTATCTTAAATGACGGCCAACAATATTTATTTTTAATCTAAAAAAATGATGACAAAAAATTCTCATATAAACCATCTTAAATGACGGTAAAAAACCGTCATTTAAATCAACTTAAATGACGACCATTAAAAATTGTCTTTTTTATTTCGCCAAATGGAAAATAAATGACGGCCAAAAACCGTCATTTAAATCAACTCGGCCATTAAAAGCCGTCCTTTTTATTTTGTGAAAATGAAAGATAAATGACGGCCAAAAATCGTCATTTAAATCAATTTAAATGACGGTCGTTAAAAATCGTCCTTTTTATTTTGCCCAAACGGAAGGTAAATGACAGCCAACAATCGCCATTTAAGTGGACTTTAATGCTGGTCATTAAAAACCGTCTTTTTTATTTTGCCAAAATGGAGAATATATGACGGCCCAAAACCGTCATTTAAATCAATTTAAATGACGGCCATTATAAACCGTCCTTTTTATTTTGCAAAAACAAAGAAGAATAAATGACGGCCAAAAATCGTCATTTAAATCAACTTAAATGACGGCCATTAGAAACCGTCCTTTTTTATTTTGCCAAAATGAATATAAATGATGGCCCAAAACCGTCATTTAAATCAATTTAAATGACGGGCGTTAAAAATCGTCCTTTTTATTTTGCCCAAACGAAAAGTAAATGACGGCCAAAAATCGTCATTTAAGTGGACTTTTAATGACGGTCCTTAAAAACCGTCTTTTTTATTTTGCCAAAATGGAGAATAAATCACGACTCGAAACAGTCATTTAAATCAATATAAATGACGGCCATTATAAACCGTCCTTTTTATTTTGCCAAAACGAAGAAGAATAAATGACGGCCAAAAACTGTCATTTAAATCAACTTAAATGACGACCATTAAAAATTGTCCTTTTTATTTTGCCAAAACGAAGAATAAATGACAGCCAAAAACCATCATTTAAGTCAACTCAAATGACGGTCAATAAAAATCATCTTTTCTATGTAATGGAAGATAAATGACGGTAAAACACCGTCATTTATTCGACTTGAATGACGGCCAATAAAAATTGTCTTTTGTATTTTGCCAAAATGAGAATAAATGATGACAAAAAACAGTCATATAAATCAACTTAAATGATGGGCATTAAAAATAAACGACGGCCATGAAATTGGTTTTTCTTAAATTTCCAAATGTAAAATAAACAATGAGCAAAAAGTGTCATTTAAGTCAACTTAAATGACAACCATTGTCATTTTTTTTGTGATTAATATCTTATGCTTTGGTGTGAACCAAAAGTAGAGTGATCAATTGTAACACACACATTATAGCTAGACTAATTTAGTATAAATCATTGAAACTCATCAAATATAAAAAGAAACTATATAAATAATGTTCTTTTAAGACCCTTGTGATTTTACAATGAGAGTTTTTGGCCATGCAAGTTGTAATCCAACAACTTATGCTAATGTTTGGAATTCTTCATGTGGTTTTAGGAGTTCTTCCTTTGGTGCTAATACTTCCTTCACCCATAAAAGATAATAACCATCTCCAATGGAACTACAATGCCATGTGCTTTTAGGATCTTTACTCTCTAAAGTTCCATGTGCAATGACCTTTCTCTTGATGTTCAAAATGTCTATCGTTGCACCAAGTGCAATGACCTATAAATTTCATCAACATGGATGTGTCAGCACATTCGAAACAAGTATAGGTTTATCTTATAACGTAAATGAAACATTATATTACTAAAGCAAGAAAATTTAAATTAAAAATGGAGCTTCATTCTTACCAAACAAATTAATATTTTGATTTAAAAAATCATACTATGTCATGAATAAATAGGTTAAAAATATTGACCTCTTTTCTAATTTCGTCTTGCTCCTTATAGACGAGCATTCTTTTATTTCTTTTTATTTGAACTCTCTCCTCATCTTGATTGGCTGTAGTCTTCTATTGGAATCACATATAAAATTAAACATGATAGTAAAACTGATCATTACATTTGAAATAATGACACGCTGAAATTTCAAGACTACAAACTACCATTTATTGTACAAATAAAACATACCAGAGAAGTTTCAAGAAGCTCCCTAGTTTGAGATTGGTTTTTTTGCTGCAAAAATGACAAATTTATTCATTACAAGCATTAAAAATTTGTGACTTCAAATCAATTTCATTTTTGTAATACTATGAAGGCTACATTGTAGAATATAAAAAATGTTTCAATCCTTATGATAGTGAACCATTTTGATCAAGAAATGCTTGAGATAGCATGGGAGATGCAAACTACTCTCTCTAGATCTAGATTTTCAAGAAAATTTTGAAACTTTGGATGAAACAGGCATCAAAAGCTTAGGTAGGCTCTAATACCATGTGAAAATTCACACACGTGAGAATGCCCTAATGTGTGAAATTGATCTCCTAAGCTTGGCTCTTGCACTATAGATCTTCTAATGATTGAAATCCAAGATCAATGACAAAATCTAAGGCAAAGAGACCAATCTACATGCATTCATTCACTACCAAAGGTGTTTCACACGTGTGGAAACATGTATAACTGAAGACTCCTCTCCTCGAGTAGAGAGAGAAACCACCACTTTTGGTGAAGGGTAGAGAGAGAAATACACTCAAAATTGATAAATCTCCAAATTGACTCAATAACTCACCTTACATAATGATCATAAGGAGAAGTACATATAGAGTTTGTGGAGATCCCTCCTTGCATGCTATTGGACGCCTAATCATTGCCTCTTCAATTCTATTGGACCCCTAATCATAGCCTCCTTGATTCTATTGGACCCCTATCACCTCCTTAATCTTATTGGACCCCTTATCATAACCTTCTTAATCTTACTGGAACCCTTGGTCAAAATCGACTTCTGACTCTATCACACATCAAATTATTTTCTTACAAGTGTCAAAACCCTATTCATGTGCCTATCTAGCTCGAGATTGCATCATGACTCACTTTTGGCTCAATAGAGGCATTACATGTGCATTTTGCCAATTTGCCATCTATGCCAATTTTTGGTCCTATCACAACTCTATACAAAGAAGCCTGACATAAAAACTTTATGAAACCCCTAAGGCTAAGGTAAACTATTTGACACATGTGTGGGAACATGCTCCACACATGTGAAATGTACTCACAAATATAAAAAACATGAAATTGCCAAGCTAGATTTTTTTCAGTTTTTAACATATGTCTCACATATACTTATCATCATTCATGTGTAAATTTACCTACTTGGGTTATACATGGGATATTAGACCTATCAACGTGTTCTATGTTGTCGAATTCAACACTAACAAATATCATCGACTTGTATCAAACAATATATAACACACTTGTATCAATTTAAGGGCATGTTATACTATCATATCCATCTAAAAACTTTTATTTGCCCATTTATCTATACATGAAGCCATAAAACTTTAAAAAAATATAATTTTTGGCATTAATGACGGCTTTCGGAAAAACTAGCATATAAATTAGAATAAATGACAGTTTCTAGGCCGTCATTTATTCCACCTTTTGCATGAATTCATATTTGAGTCTATGTATCACATATAGTTATCACAATAGGCAATAATTTATCCATTCATGTGTAAATTTACCTACGTGGGTTATATATGGGATATTATACCTATCGACGTGTTCTAAATTGTCGGATTCCCGTGTATCAAAAAATATATGACACATTTATATCAATTGAAAGGCATATTATACTATTAGATTTTATTTGCCCACTTATTTACACATTAAGTCATAAAACTTTAAAGTACGTAATTTTTGGCTTGAATGACGGCTTCTAAAAAACTGTCATATAAACCAAAATAAATGACGGTTTTCTAGGCCGTCATCCATTTCATTTTTTGCATGAATCGATATTTAAGTCTATGTATCAAATATATTTATCATAATAAGCAATAATTCATCCATCCATGTGTAAATATACCTACTTGGGTTATACATGAATTATTATACCTATTGACGTGTTCTATATTGTCGAGTTCAACACTTGTACATATCATCGACGTGTATCAAACAATATATGACACACTTATATCAATTTAAAGGCATGTTATACTATCATATCCATCTAACAATTTTTATTTGCCCACTCATCTACACATGAAGCTATAAACTTCAAAAAAATGTAATTTTTGGCATAAATGACGGCTTATGAAAAACTGTCATATAAACCAGAATAAATGATGATTTTCTAGGCCATCATTTATTCTATTTTTTTTGCATGAATTGATATTTAAGTCTATGTATCATATATATATATATATTATAATAAACAATAATTCATCCTTTCATGTGTAAATATACCGACTTGGGTTATAGATGGGATATTATACCTATCGACGTGTTCTATATTGTCGATTCAACACTAATACATATCATCAACGTGTATGAAACAATATATGACACACTTATATTAATTTAAAGACATGTTATACTATCATATTCGTCTAACAACTTTTATTTGCCCACTTATCTACCCATGAAGCCATAAAAATTCAAAAAAAATGTAATTTTTGGCATAAATGATGGCTTATGAAAAACAATCATTGAAACTAGCATAAATGACGGTTTTCTAGGCCATCATTTATTTCATTTTTTGCATGAATTGATATTTAAGTCTACGTCTCACATATACTTATCATAATAGACATCCATTCATGTGTACATTTACCTACTTGGGTTATACATGGGATATTAGACCTATCGACGTGTTCTATATTGTCGGATTCAACACTAACAGATATCATCAACGTGTATCAAACAACATATGACACACTTATATTAATTTAAGGGCATGTTATACTATTATATCCATCTAACTACTTTTACTTGCCCACTTATCTACCCATTAAGCCATAAAACTTAAAAAAAATGTAATTTTTGGCATAAATGACGGCTTCTGAAAAACTGTCATATGAGTCAGAATAAATGACGGTTTTCTAGGCCGTCATTTACTCCATTTTTTGCATGAATTGATATCTAAGTCTATGTATCAAATATATTTATTATAATAAGCGATAATTCATCCATTCATGTGTGAACATACCTACGTGGGTTATACATGGGATATTATACCTATCGACGTGTTCTATATTGTCGATTCAACACTAATACATATCATCGACGTGTATGAAACAATATATGACACACTTATATCAAATTAAAGGCATGTTATACTATCATATTCGTCTAACAACTATTATTTGCCCACTTATCTACCCATGAAGCCATAAAACTTCAAAAAAATGTAATTTTGGCATAAATGACGGCTTCTTAAAAACTGTCATAAAAAGCAGCATAAATGATGGTTTTCTAGGCCATCTATGTCTCACATATACCCATCCATTCATGTGTAAATTTACCTACTTGGGTTACACATGGGATATTAGACCTATCGTTGTGTTATATATTGTCGGATTCAACACTAGTAGATATCATCGACGTATATCAAACAATATATGACACACTTATATCAATTTAAGGGCATGTTATATTATCATCTCCATCTAACTACTTTTATTTGCCTACTTATCTGCCCATTAAGCCATAAAACTTAGAAAAACGTTATTTTTGGCATAAATGACGGCTTTTCAAAAACTGTCATATAAACCAGATTAAATGACAATTTTTCTAGGCCGTCGTTTAATCCATTTTTTTTGCATGAATTGATATATACGACGTGCTCTATATTGTCGAATTCAACACTAACACATATCATCGTTGTTTATCAGACAATATATGAAGACTTATATCCATTTAAGGGCATGTTATACTATTATATCCATCTAACTACTTTTATTTGCCAACTTATCTACCCATTAAGCCATAAAACTTAAAGAAATGTTATTTTTGGCATAAATGACGGCTTCTAAAAAATTGTCATATAAACCAGAATAAATAACGGTTTTTCTAAGCCGTCTTTAATCCATTTTTTTTTGCATGAATTGATATATAGGTCTATTTATCACATATATTTATCACAATAGACAGTAGTGCATTCATTCATGAGTAAATTTACCTACTTGGGTTATGCATGGGATATTATACCTATCCACGTGTTCTAAACTGTCAGAATCAACACCAATACATATCATCTAACAATTTTTATTTGCCCACTTATCTACACATGGAGTTATAAAACTTCAAAAAAATTGTAATTTTTGGCATAAATGACGGCTTCTGATAAATTGTCATATAAACTAGAATAAATGACGGTTTTTTAGGCCGTCATCTATTTCATTTTTTGCATGAATTGATATTTAAGTGTACGTATCACATAGACTTATCATAATAGGCAGTAATTCATCCATTCATGTGTAAATTTATCTACTTGGGTTATACATGGGATATTATAACTATCGATGTATATAATATTTTCAGTTCAACACTAATACATATCATCGATGTGTCTCAATCAATGTATGACATTCATCTATATCAATTTAAAGGCATGTTATACTATCATATTCGTCTAACAACTTTTATTTGGTCACTTATCTACACATGAATCCATAAGATTTCAAAAAATAATAATTTTTAGCTTAAATGACAGCTTCTAAAAAACTGTTTTATAAACCAGAATAAATGACGGTTTCTAGGCCGTCATTTATTCCATTTTTTTACATGAATTGAAATTTAAGTCTATGTCTCACATATACTTATCATAATAGGCAGTAATCCTTCCATTCATGTTTATATTTACCTACTTGGGTTTTACATGGGATATTATACCTATCGACATGTTTTTTATTGTCGGATTCAACACTAACAAATATCATCGAGGTGTATCAAATAATATATGACACACTTATACCAATTTAAGGGCATGCTATACTATCATATCCATCACTTTTATTTGCCCACTTATCTACCCATTAAGCCATAAAACTTAAAAAACGTTATTTTTAGCATAAATGATAGCTTCTGAAAACTGTCATATAGACCAAAATAAATGACGGTTTCTCTAGGCCGTCATTAGATCCATTTTTTGCGTGAATTGATATATAAGTCTATTGATCACATATATTTATCATAACAGACAGTAATCCATCCATTCATTTGTAAATTTACCTACTGGGTTATACATGGGATATTAGACCTATCGATGTATTCTATATTGTCGGATTCAACACAGTACATATCATCGACGTGTATCAAATAATATATGACACACTTATATCAATTTAAAGGCATGTTATACTAACATATCCATCTAACAATTTTTATTTGCCCACCATCTACACATGAAGCTATAAAACTTCAAGAGAAATGTAGTTTTTGGCAAAAATGACGACTTTTGAAATAAACCAAAATAAATGATGGTTTTTCTAGGCCGTGATTTATTCCATTTTTTTTTGCATGAATTGATATTTAAGTCTATGTATCAGATATATATATTATAATAAGCAATGATTCTTTTATTCATGTGTAAATATACCTACTTGGGTTATACATGAGATATTATACCTATATATCATCGACGTGTATACATATCATCGACGTGTATCAAACAATACATATCATCGACATGTATCAAACAATATTTGACACACTTATATCAATTTAAAGGCATGTTATATTATTATATCCATTTTACAACTTTTATTTGCCCACTTATTTACACATGAAGCCATAAAACTTCAAAAAAAATGTAATTTTTGGCATAGATAACATCTTCTAAGAAACTGTCATATAAACCAGAATAAATGAGGTTTTTCTAGGCCGTCATTTATTCCATTTTTTGCATGAATTGATATTTAAGTCTATGTATCAGATATATTGATTATAATAAGCAATAATTCATCCATTCATTTGTAAATATATCTACTTGGGTTATACATGGGATATTATACCTATCGACGTTTCTATATTATCGGTTCAACACCAATACATACCGTCGAGGTGTATCAAACAATATATGACATTCACTTATATCAATTTAAAGGCATGTTATATTATCATATCCATCTTACAACTTTTATTTGCCCACTTATTTACACATGAAGCCATAGAACTTAAAAAATATATATAATTTTTGGCATAAATGACGGCTTCTGAAAAACTGTCATATAAACCAGAATAAATGACAGTGTTTCTAGGCTGTCATTTATTCTAGTTTTTGCATGAATTGATATTTGAGTCTAGGTATCACATATACTTATCATAATAGGCAGTAATCCATGGGATATTATAACTGTCGATGTATTCTATATTGTCGGTTCAACACTAATACATATCATTGACATGTATCAAATAATATATGACATGCTTATATCAATTTAAAGGCATGATATACTATTATATTCGTCTCACAACTTTTATTTGCCCAACTATCTACACATGAAGCCATAAAATTTTTAAAAAATGTAATTTTTGGCATAAATGACGGCTTCTGAAAAACTGTCATTTTGTGACAATCAAGCTTCTCAACAAATTGCTTCAAATCCTATCTTCCATGCTAGAACAAAGCATATTGAGATAGCTCATCACTTTGTGAGGGAGAAGGTACAATCTAAGGAGGTGCAACTACATCATGTACCATCATCCGAATGCATAGCTGATATCTTAACCAAGCCATTGTCCAAAGATCCATTTTTTAAGTTAAGATATGCTCTTGGAATTGTAGATAGATGTACATTAGATTTGCCAAGTTAGAAGTGAGGAGGAGTGTTGAAAATTATCACTTCTCACTTGACATTGGTTATTGTAAATATTGATCAAACATTAGAATAATGTTGATGATCTGATTTCACACGTGTGGAGCCTGTTCCCACGTGTGAAAGATGTACTTTTCATACTTGTATATGTCTAAATTGATTTTGTATCAATCTAGTCAGTGTGAACATGATATGACTAGTTTTTAGTCAAGTTGACTAGTCACCTAGAAATTAGCTTTTCCTTGCATGTGCATGAGTAAATGCTCCCACATGGCCAGTGGATGTTCACACATGTGTATAGAGTACTAGAAGATAAGAGTTGACCATTTTTCTTAGATCCTATTTTGAAGAGAATATTCCTTTATTCTAGGAGACTAGCTTTTTGGATTTTAGCCATATTCTAGAAGGTCAACTTTGGATAAGGATCAAGGACGGATCAAATGGATAGATCTGAGTGATGTGGCACTCTTCACACGTGTGAAGACCTACTAGACTGTACCAGACTCGTGGATGTACTTAATCCATAAAAGGATCATCATTTTGCTAAGAAGATTGATGAGACTTTTGCATTCTACACTTTGTGAGGTTTCTAGTCATTTGTCTTGTGATTTCTATGAATGATTGCTATCTAGGATTATTGTACTTGTTGTTTTAGGTGCAGGTCGTACTGTGGACAGTACTCCACATGTGTGAGGCCGCTCTCACTAATTTATGATATGTTGATCCATTGCTCTTGCTTAAATCCAAGTGTAGTGAATCTAGATCAAGATCTAATGTGTAGAACTTGATAGATCCATTGATTAAGCAACCAATAACTCTCTATGATTGTAAAGTACAATCATTATTGTCCTAAAAATTGTAAAATTTATCAAGATACCCCAGGATGGTTATTGGCTGCTTGTTCTTAAGACACTCATGAAGGCAGTTCGATCAAATTGTGCCCAATCATAGAGGTTCTGGGAATGCAGTCGTGAATCTGCCATCATGTGGAATAGGGACATGGGTACCCTCAGCACATTTGTCCTTGGTCGTCGTGTGCATCTGGTCAAATATGCACATGCCGCTTGCAGCTGCTGATCATTGATGGTCTCAACTTTGTACCCGTCTTTATTCTTCCATTTGTCCACTGAGGGATCTATGTATTTGAAGTAGGTTGTCTGCTCAATCTTCTGGAGCATCCTTGTGACAGCATTTGGTCCTCGAGGGAACCAAAAGGGTTGCAAGCCGGCTGTCGCAAAAGATATGTTATAGACATAGTTTATGATAGGGGGAACTATGAGTTGGCACGACCTTGCCGTAGCATTATAATTGGCATATGCCATATGTAACAGGTATGGGCTTTGATACCTTGTAAGTACCGAGATTTGGAACTCAATTGCCTTGAAGAATGACTCTGTCTGCTGGTACCAGGTCTGTATCTCTGTAAGATCCAACTTGCACAGCTGGATGTCGAGTTTATTAGCATCGGGGTCGTCAGAACTGGAACTAGGGTTGGATGGCATGGTGAAAAAAATGAAAGAAACATGGGTCTGGAAAAACTGTGTCGGTTGAGATTTCATACAGGGTTAAGGGTGTGTCGGTTGAGATTTGAGGGATGTGCTCCAATTGAGATTTGATACATGGCTCTGGTTGAGATTCGATAGATGGCGTCAGTCGAGATGGGATGGAATGGCTCCGGTCGAGATTTGAGACATGGGCTTCGGTCGAGATTTGAGACAGGGGCTTCGGTCGAAATGTGAGACAGAGGCTTTGGTCGAGATGTCAGACAGTGCACCGGTTGAGAAGGAATCGTAAGATGGCTGTGGGGCGAGGTATGTTGTGGAAAGAAAGGGTTGTGAAGGAATGAGGTTGGTTAAAGAAAGATGGAAGGTAAAGTGTGTGAAAGTGGAAGATGTGGAGGTGTTTTTTGCAAGGACGTAGTGGGAGTGTGTGAAAGCGAAGTTTGTCGTGGAACGAAAGGATGGTGACTGAATGAGGCTGGGTAAGAGAGATGAAAGGTTGGTGGAGATGTTGGTCAAGGATGGATATATGTGAAAATGTTTGTATAGAGGTGGGAAATGAACTGGAAGGAAACAACAGGTTTTGTGATGTTGATGATATTATATTCAATAGTGTAACATGAGCGTGATGAATGCTTGCGTGACACCACCCCTCAACATACAAAAAATTGCAAAATGATGTGTATTTTGCCGACGATGTTAGGTTTGGAGATGTTTGGTGATGGCGCTCTCAATGGTAAGCAAACGATGATGGTTGATAGTTGGTGGAGGTGATATGGAAACAATGACAGATGCAAGGAACAACAGAGCGCCAGGATCGAGCACAAGAACAAGATGATTGCCAGTAGATCGTCGATATGCCAGAATTCACACTTCGCTGAGGTGCGAATGGCATCGGGGTGATGGCATTTATGGACGCCATCGTCTGGTTTCGAACGAGATGTGACGTGCCGGTTCGTGGAATTTTGAATTTGGAACCTCCAATCAAGATTGGAGTGGGTGCTCCGGTTGAGATCTGAGAGAATACTCCGGTCGAGATCCAGTAGGATGCTCCGGTTGAGACGTGAGACAAGGCTCCGGTTGAGATCTGAGACAGTGCTCCGGTCGAGATCTGAGACAGTGCCTCGGTCAAGATTTGAGACAATGCTCTGGTCGAGATTTAAGACAGGGCTCCAGTCAAAATTTGAGACAGTGCTCCAATAGCAAAGATTTTTTGGATATGTTATTTACTGATGCTGAGTTACAAGATCTCAGTGAAATATCTGAGTAACATATGTGGGTTCTGGAGGAATTTGCCAGATAAAAATGTGTTTATGTACTGGGTCATAGTGCGATCATTCACATATGTGCACAGTTAATCTTGTATGAATCTACTGTGTAGTCCTGGTTACTAATACTCTTTGCAGAGCCTTCAAATGTTGTAAGCCTGGATTGGACATGTATTGTGATAGTGTGCTTACCGTATATGCTAGATCAAGTTGAGTGTAGATCTTAGAGATACATAATGTGAAATGAGTCCCATTCTGAACTTACAGAATGTACAAAACCTACTAGCCAAAATTTTTTGCAACTAGATTCTAAGAGCCATGGTGTAAGAATAACTACACACAGCGTTCATCAAAGGGCAACAATGATTTGCTCTAATTTACATGCTTCATTTTTTATGGGGCAACATCACCTTAAGATCATGTATGCAGGTAGGTTTTTTTTAGAATGGAACAAGGATAAGAGAAACTCATAATTATGACCATACCACCATACTCGTCATTATGCCTCTAACTTATTATTAGCGAGTAGAATTTTGGCACCAATAAAGGGAAGTTTAACATATAAAGAGGTAATAATATTAAGCTAGGGTAGATGACTGTCTACTTACTTCCCCAAGAAACAACCAAAATATGCTCTCCTTTGGCAATTATAGATTACAAAATGTAATTCCACAACACTAGGTCCGAATTATGTCGCTAGATAGTTCAATCTGTGCAGTGTAGTTTAGTAGTCTACTTTGCTAAAAATGCCTGAGGAGAACAAAACAAGCGTTGCTATAAGAGAAAAAATTGGTTTCCAAAGAATCCATATTTAATATAAAATGGGACAGAATCTTATACAGGCTGCAAGCTACTTCTTTAGTAGCACAGCCAAGTTGAAATATGATATCTCTCCTGTGAACACTGATTCTGCTATTCAGTTCCACACCATCAACCAGGAAACAATTCGATAGGCGGCAGATTCCGCCTCTCATTAAAACACTCAACACGAAAAGAAAAAGGCAATCCGGTAGCTCATTCTCCTAAACTCCCGAAATTTGGATGATGCCCCTTAAAAAGAGTCCATGAATTCTAAAAAAATTGCATGAGGTTGCTATCTATAGTGAAGCTCTCCTGGGTCTTTGGAGCATAACGGTAGTTCCTCAGCACTTCGGAAGATCAGCAGGAGGAGGAGGTAACGTTTGCAAAGGACCCTTTCCATTCTCAACTATAAACGCCATCTCCAATCCCCACGTATTATGCACTTCAAGGTGACAGTGAAGAAACCATACTCCTGAGGAAAACCAGACAATTAACGTGGGTTAAAATCGCAATCTAGCTACAGCGTCGTAAATTGGAGGAAATAACAGGGGGTTTTTTGGGGGTTGTCACTCTTACCTGGGTTGTCTGCAGTGAATCTTGTTGCTGCCCATCCTCCAGGAGGAACTATAACCGTGTTCCTGATAGGAGGGTCTACAAGATTGAAAGTGCTCGAGTTTGCTGGATGATAGTTGCCTAGTCCTTGGCCAACCCAATAAAGATTGAATCCATGTAAATGGATAGGATGACTCTCTGCACCCACCAGATTGGTATCCTGGAGAATCAGCTGGACGTTTGATCCGAAAGGGATGGATTTGAGTCTCGTGCCAACAGATGGCTGTAAGTTTTTGGGTGCCTTACCAGTGTAGTTGAATTTTATTGGTGGGTTACTAGGGAAATCAGCTGTATAGATACCGCTGAGATTGAAGAAATGGGCTTGCAGGAGTGCTGTTTTGGGTAGAACAAAAGAGACATTATTGACAGAGGCTGAGCGCCTGCCTCCATTTGGTCCTTTGCAAGTCTTGTTGTGATGGCAAGATTTTATGGACAATCCAACGGTGAAAAAAAGCTGATGATCAATCTGTGAGGGAACATTAACGGGATTTTGCGCTGTGGATAGGCTTCTTAGGTTTTGGCTGAAATTTGTTGCGAACTTTGTATCGTTGAACTTAGGAAGAGTAGGCACCGTTGGAGAAGAAGAGTTTGAGCTTCCAGTATAGCTGAAAATAGCTGTGGTGATGCTCTGATCGAATGGCACACCTTGTCCGGAGACATAGGGACCAGCGGCCATGTAATACTGTCCAACAGGTTGATTGGCTGTCACAAGCACGTTGGTAGTCTGACCTGGTGAGATCAATATCGCGCTAGCTGCCAAAGGCTTCGTGTAAGAGGCATCAATCTCAACTACTGTCAGCGTATGATTTGCGAGGGCAAAGAACATCTCTGTATTTAGTCCAGCATTGATAATCCGGAGTAGATATGTCTTTCCAGGAAATGCATTCGCAACAAAAGCATCTGCATTGGCAATATGCCTAGCGCATTAGTAGACATAGACACAACAAGTAGTAACTGTGCCGAAGTAAAGTACAGAGATGGGATGTAATTCTTCTTAGTAGATGACGCACGTCGCATTGTGGCGTACAACATCAAAACAAAGGCATACCTGATGCTGAACAATTGTACAGGGTTCCTGGCTGGCCATTGATCGTGTACGCATCAGAAACGTTAGGACTTCCTCCACTTGAGATGTATTCAAGCAGCACATGCTCCACATTGGATTTCCACCATTCTCCTGCAAGGACAGCATGTATTGGTCAAAGGTTCGCCCTGTTACTCTCTACATGAATAATGAAAAAATGTTAGTACACTAATCTCGTTTTCTTGTTAGTATTGTTGCTCGATCGTACCTATGATAATTGGCACTTCTTCATCTGGCTGTATAAATGGATAAGGGACGCCTCGTTTAGGATGGATAATGAATGCTCCATACACTGTTGCTCTCATCCACAAGATGTGTGCATGCCACCAAAGTGTCCCGGATTGGCTCAGCACTGTGAAGTTATATGTATATGATTGCCCGGTCTGGATTGGGCACTGGGTAACGTATGCAGGTCCATCTGCCCATGCAGATCTCAGCTGCCTGATTCCATGCCTGCGGACGCGTTCAATGATCAAATAAAAGTCCATATTCAATAAATCTTAGCTTTCCCAAAACTGAAAAAGGAAAATACATTCATAGGCGTTTTGCGACCATGTCTTTGCAATGCTTTGCAAAAATGAAAAGACGGCACACGTCTGACATGATTCAAATTTCAATGTACATACAGTATGAATCAGGAAAGTGCTTTAATTCCTGGCTCTTAAGAAGGAAGAAAGTACCAGTGAATGGACATATTGTAGAGAACAAAATTGGTCACTTTGACGACAACTCTGTCGCCTTCATTCACGTGGATTGTGGGACCTGGGAACATGCCGTTCACAGAGACGATCTTCTTCATATGGCAGAGGCGAGTCTCGTTATGATATGTGATCTGACATAGAAGAAATAACAAATCCGTGAGCTATTAATTTGTGAATGTATGTGCTTCTGGTTTCTGACTACAAACCCAAACAGTCTGCAGCTTTGGTGCTTACATTCACGCATAAACACTCTACCTCTGAAAACAGTTTTTGCATCTTTGAAGTTCTATTATGAGGGAATCAGTGAGATGCAAATGAATATTGGCATCACGTATTAGTAACTTGAGTCTGTGATTACGGAACATACATTGAAATCGAAGTGTCTGGTTATTCCTGCATGAGTAGCTCCCGTGGCGGCCACTAACGCCAGAAGAATAGCTGAAAATAGAAGATATTCTGCTTTCCGCAACGTCGACGTATAATGTGGCTGAGTGAGTCCTTTCATGCTGCACGCCGCCATTGGAAGTGTAATGCTTCTGCCCACACTCAGGATCACTAATTACAACCACCTGAATTGTATGAATAGAAGCAATCTAAGCTAAGAGCATGAAATAGACGCAAGGTAAGGTAACAGCACGGACGGAGGCAATCTAAGATAAGCTAACAACACGAACATCAGGAATCTAAGCTGCTCATGACATGGAAATGCAAGCAATGTAGGGATGATGTCTGTAGCAACAAATCAGTTCAGGACTACAGAACATCCGAGAAGGATGATATATTGAGACAGGAATGGATTGCAATAACACATTCATATGGTAATATATATATATAGAATGATATAGCAAGTCAACCAACAACCAACAAAGGCTGATCGATGACAGGTATTGAAAAATCCAGTTGCAATCAAAGGTTTCCCCAGCTGTGGATCCCAGTGTCGCCATGGTGGCAAGAATAACAAAAAAGAGAGAAATTTGATGGGTTTGGGTTTGCACCAATCGTGTTGTTGTTGCCAAGGACACGTGGATATATTTGTGTGTTACTAGAATTAGTTGGAGGTAGGCAATAGAAGAAGGAACATAGACACGCAAAGTGCACCTACTATTTCTTGGGATGGCATCCATATTTACTCTCATTCCACTAAGTAGTAACTAACAGCTATATTAAGGGAAAAAAGTTTAATCCCATTCCCAACCAATGCCATGGGAATGTGGGCCAAGGATGTTGGAAGCTGATGAATTATTCTTAACCAAGGGTGGTGGGTGGTGAAGGCTTAAGAGAGCAAGCACATTCCTCTCCACCACGAGTGAGAGCTCTTCCACCCTTGGAAGCTATTCCAAATTACCTAATGCCATGCACCATGGGCCATCCTCATATGAGTGGTCCAAGCCATAGAGTGGTCCAAGGTCTACCAAGCCTGGGCCATCCTCATAGGAGTGGTCCAACATTCTCATAAGCATCCCACCACTCTAGCCCATAATCCAAGCTACCTCGTAGTTTGGGCCCCATGCCCCACGCTCATCCCAAGGTGTTGAAAGGTTTGAGAGATGCATCATTCCACTTTTCATGACAAATATTGATTCAATGAGGTTGGCCGAGTTGCTTACACCCCCCTTTGGAAACCAACATGCACTTTTCAGCACTATTGAGGACTTCTCCACCCTTGGATAAGGCGGGCCCAAAGTCCCATGAAAGTTGTATTTGAAAATATGTTTTTCCTTATTAGTTATGAATCATTCTACTTTTTAATGTATACTACTATATTTAACGTAATTTAGGCTAACATGATATTGTTCCAAAGTTATTTATAGACTAGAAATATTAGGTGAATGGTAGACCTATCTTGAATAAAGAGTCCATTGAATGTCACATATGTGCGATAAAAAGTGTTTTGAAAGTCATAAGTATAGGCCTTTTTTAAATGAAGATGTGGAAAGGAAAAAAGACTTTCATCATGTTTAGATTTTGCAAAGGAGTGGTTGGTAATTTTAGATAATTCTTGGTAATGGATATTTTTTAGTTATTCATGATGATGTACAAAATGTTGATGGGCCCTTTTAATTTTTTTTCTTCCATTTGTATGTCCAAATGGATGAATAGTTGCAAATGGACCTCAACATAATGGGCACAAACTCCCGTAACTTGAACATGGAGTCAAGTTCCGCATCAGGCAAGTCTAAAAATCATGCTATTGCATTGTAAAGTTGCCCATAGTCAAAATTGTTGCCCACACACAAACTCTCACAATGTGAACATGAACTTGGGCAACAGTGAGCATTCTATACGTGCATTTTTCATAGGGCCCTTTTTGAGTCAAGAGTTACTCTAACAAATCAATAAAAATTTAATTTTTAAGAATTGCAAAGGCTTTTCTATGTCATTTTTAAGCTATTCAATGCTTTTGAGCTTTGAGGATCCACTCATTTGTTGCAATATATTAACACCACTTTATGTGAAGGATTTCAGATCATTGATGATCCAATCCACAAAAAGATCTTGGGTTACAAAAGAAGCAACTCTACCAATCTCACCAATGTAGAAAAAATCTACATCTATACACAAATGAGATGCAAACCCTAATAGAACTTGATCAAGCATGAATCAAAAGATAAAGTACTGTTGTTGTCCGTACAAAACCAACAAGCTACTGTATTTCACACGTGTGGATCCAAAAATAGCAAATATAGATCTACACATAGAATTGCATGCAATCAAGAGTATAGTGCACCAATGGATAGTAGAACCCAAGAGAACCATGTATAAGCATGAAAGGAGATAGAGAAGAGAGAAGATATGTCTCTCCATGAGTTACATCCTTTTATAGCAGGTCCAAACCCTATTTGGCCACTTGGCTTTCCCACCAAAATGCTTACCCTACTATTTTTGGTTGATTGATTGTCACAAAAGATGATTGGGATCTCTGAAAAATCCAGCAAGTGAATATCCTTGATCATCCTCTTGATCCATACCATCTCCTTTGTGCAATGTGTAAGAGCTTTGTGCTCGGCCTCACTAGATGATAATGAGATACTGGCTTGTTCTATCGACATCCATGATATAGCTCCATCACCTATGAAAATACAATGAGCACTAATGGATTTCTTATCCATTACATCTCCAGCATAGTCCGAACCTTAAAATCCAAAAAGATTAGATGATGATCCCTCATACAATATGCCAAAATCTCGAGTTCCAATGATGTACCTCAAAACTTGTTTTCCTAGATTCCAATGCTCCTCACTAGGATCTTGCATGAATTAACTCAATCTTCCAACACAATAGCTTAGATCTAGTCTAGTAATGTCCTTGAAGGATCTTTCACTACCTCTTATAGTTAGCTTTACATTCACAAGCTTTTGCATCTACCATATGAAATCTTTTTAGAATAGAATTAGCACACTTCTCTTGACAAATGAAAGTAGATTGAGAAGATCTAATAACTTCTATTTCCAAAATGTAATGAAAGTTACCAAGATCATGCACCTCAAACTCCTTCTTAAGAGCACTCTTGATTTCCTCGACATCTTGATTGTCTCCACCACTCAAGATTATATCATCCACATAGATTACCAAGATGGTAACATCATTTCCAGCAAACCTATAATAAAGTGAATGATCATACTCAATCATAACAAAGCTTTGAGAGAGTAAAAAAGTGTTAAACTTAGCATATCAACTCCTTGGTGCTTGCTTAAGGCCATACAAACTCTTTTGTAGTAGACACACATGCTTTCGCTTTGTTGATGAAATGTAGCTCTCAGGTTGCTCCATGTACACTTCCTCCTCAAGATCACCATTCAAAAATTCATTTGTAATGTCCATTTTCCATTGATCTCATCCATAAAGTGTAGAAAGTGAGATGATGACTCGAATGCTTACCATCTTTGCCACGGGTGCAAAGGTCTCATCATAGTCAATCCCTTGTTCTTGAGCATATCCTTTTGCCACTAACCTTGCCTTGTACTTGTTGATAGACCCATCTTGGTTTGTCTTTACCTTGAAGATCCATTTGCATCCAAAAGCTTTCTTGTCCCTAGGCAACTCCACCAATCTCCATGTTCCATTCTTTATAAGAGCGTGATACTCGATATCCATTGCTTGGATCCACTCCTCTTCTTTCCTTGCTTCATCTACACTTGTAGGTTCATCAAAAGAGGTTAGGAAAGCAACATAATTTCCAAGAAACTATTTGCTTACCCTTTTCATCATATGTGAGCCTTGAAGGTACTTATCTTTCCCTTGATGTTTTCCTTGGCTTTTGACTTGATGTCCATCATCATCACCATCTAAAGTAGGATCCTTTACATCAACATCAAGAATGTTAGATCCATCCACACCTTTATCAATCATGCTTGAAGACACTTTTGGAATGTTCCCCTCATCAAAGATGACATCTCTACCAATAATCACTTTGTTAGTAGAAGGAATGTAAACCTTGTAGGCTTTACTCACCTCACTATATCTAACAAAAATACCTCTCCTTGAAGATGGATCCTCCTTGGTCCTATCATCAAGAGTAATGTTGACATAGCATGTGCATCCAAAGGTTCTTAGAAAGTTGACACTCGGCCTCCTCTTGAATAGCATCTCAAAAGGTGTCCTTCCATCCAAAATAGCACTCGGCCACCTAATGCACAAGAAATTGGCACACAACAAAGCTTGATCCCAAAATGATTTATCAAGATTAGCACTTAACCTCATGGCTTTAGCACTTTCACATATAGTCCTATTCTTCCTTTCATCCACTCCATTTTGTTGTGGGGTCCTTGATGTTGTATACTCCCTCTTGATCCCATGCTCATCACAAAAGTCCTTGAACTTGGTAGATATGTACTCACCACCATTGTCACTCCTTAATTAAGCACTTGATCTTTGTGGAAAATTGGTTCTCCCTTGCATTCTTGAACTTGATAAAGACATCATACACTTCATCCTTGCTCTTTAGTAGATAGATCCAACAAAATCTACTAAAATCATCAATGAATGTTACATACATCTTAGCTCCACTATTGCTAATTGTAGTAAATCCATGAATATCCGAATGTACAAGTTGAAAAGGCTTTGTAGATCTAGTATAAGAAAGGTAGTCTATGTGACTTATACAAAGCACAAGACTCACAAACATGTTTGATGCCACTTAAGGAACTTGGAAGACCTATCACAACCTTCTTTCTAGCCATTACCTCCAATGACTTGAAGTTGACGTGTCTCATCCTTTTATGCCAAACCTCTTGAATAGGTATTTGCTCCCTTGCAACACATCCAACTTGGTTAGCAATAGCATGAGAATCTAGTTTGAAGAACTTCCCTTGTCTTTTACCTTTTCCAATCAAGACATCATTCCTTTAGGTCATACAAGCATCTCCATCAAACTCAACTTTGAGGCCTTTACTTAGCAATTGACTCACATTAAGTAAATTCTTGGTAATAGATGGGATGGACGAAACATCTTCCAAATGAATATTCCTATTTATAGAGAGAGAAATAAGGATTGCGCCAATGCCCTTGATAGCACACTCACCATCATTGGCCGTGTAGATTACCCTCTTGTCATCTTCATATGCCAACAAAGAAGTGAAGTATTCTTTGTGAAAAGTCATGTGTGAACTTGCTCCACTATCAATCCACCAAGGATCTAGATCTCCATCATTAGCAAGCATACAAGAAGACATCACAAAAGCATCATCATTTGCATCAGAACGTCCAAACCATCCTCATCAAGAGTAAGATTACCTTGCTTGTCTCCTTGATCTCTCTTCTTCTTGTAGCAATCACTTGCAAAGTGTCCTTTGATGCCACAATAGAAGCATTTGAGCTTTGATCTATCCTTCTTTTTGCCACTTGAAGAAGCATCCACTTGGTCTTTTCCTTTAGACCACTTACTTTTGATTTTGCCCTTGAACTACTAGCCGAAGAGCCTATGTACAACTCTGTTGATCCGAAAGGCACGACCTGGAACTTACCCTAGATTGTGCCCCAATAGAGACATCCTTTCTGTTCGATAGAGAGCTGGTCCCATAACCAGAGAAAGTCATCCTTCTTCCAAGGTTGCTTCCAATCGTCGAAGGCAATGCCTACTGCGTCTGGTAGCATCATGTAATCCACACGCCATTGCAATTCAACATTAAATGCATGTGGACACCATTTCCAGAAGCGTTCAGCAAATTCACGGAATCTGTCAGCACATACCTTTGACTGATTGCACCGTGTTCGCTTTGGCTGTGGTGATACAGTTGTCAAGTCCTGAGTTTGCAACTCAGCATCCAGCTTCTGATCTTCCAATTGTTGCTTAAGATTCGACAGCTCCTGCTCGAGATTGTCGAGATTCGCGACAGCCTCTAAATACTCTTGATGGTCCGAGGCTCCGGAACAAGATGGCACAGCTTGAAGTTGTTGTATAATGTCATCAATGTAAAGCAGGGCCTGAAGATATTCGTCATGAGAATCGAGCCCGCTGCAAGATGGGGTGGCTTCACTTGAGAGCTCCTTCAGCTCAGCCAACTCTTCCTCGACAAGTGTCTATGCATCCTCGAGTGATTGTAAGAACTTGACTCAAAAATTTTCGAGCATCTGGTCTTGGAGCTGGTTCAGCTTCGTGAGGTCGACTGTGACTGACCCTACATTAGTGCTCACAAAAAGAGCAGCTTCTGTCTTTATTCGCGTCATTCGCTCCTCCTGCAAATATTTTCGGAGGGCGATGTTATGTTGATTCACAGCCAAGAGTTGTTGCTTCAAAGAATCATTTTGAGTCTGGAAATTGTCAGACTTGGCCTGAATTGCAATATTCACCTTCTTCAAAGAATCAGCTTCTTTTATTAGAGTCTAAAGTTGTGTTTCGAGAGAACGATGTTGTTCGATCAGCTTTGTGTTGTCTGATTCGAGCGCATCGATCTTCTCGTGGGATGCTTTAAGATCCTCTTGGCATCTCCTTTTTGAGTTGATAAAAAAAAATTTCCCTTCGTGGGTACGAAACAGTTGCTAAAAAAGTGGGCTGCTTCATCCACTGAGTCTTTATTGGTTGAAACCATCTTCCCATCCAAAGGTAACCCGAGAGCTGGGCAGAATAGGTCTTCAGTGATAGTGAAAAATTGGCCTCGCACATGAACTTTGAAGTCCACCTCAGAAATTGAGTGAATGGAGTTCACAAATTCCTCCTTGGTCCTATCATCAAGAGTAATGTTGACATGGCATGTGCATCCAAAGGTTCTTAGAAAGTTGACACTCGGCCTCCTCTTGAATAGCATCTCAAAAGGTGTCCTTCCATCCAAAATAGCACTCGGCCACCTATTGCACAAGAAATTGGCACACAACAAAGCTTGATCCCAAAATGGCTTGTCAAGATTAGCACTTAACCTCATAGCTTTAGTACTTTCACATAAAGTCCTATTCTTCCTTTCAACCACTCCATTTTGTTATGGGGTCCTTGATGTTGTATACTCCCTCTTGATCCCATGCTCATCACAAAAGGCCTTGAACTTGTTAGATATGTACTCACCACCATTGTCACCTCTCAAGCACTTGATCTTTGTGGAAAATTGGTTCTCCCTTGCATTCTTGAACTTGATAAAGACATCATACACTTCATCCTTGCTCTTCAGTAGATAGATCCAACAAAATCTACTAAAATCATCAATGAATGTTACATACATCTTAGCTCCACTATTGCTAATTGTAGTAAATCCATGAATATCCGAATGTACAAGTGGAAAAGGATTTGTAGATCTAGAAATAGATCTAGTATAAGGTAGTCTATGTGACTTAGACAAAGCACAAGACTCACAAACATGCTTGTCATTACTTAAGAAACTTGGAAGACCAATCACAACCTTCTTCCTTGCCATTACCTCCAATGACTTGAAGTTGAGGTGTCCCATCCTTTTGTGACAAACCTCTTCAATGGAAATTTGCTCCCTTGCAACACATCCAACTTGGTTAGCAATAACACAAGCATCAAGTTTGAACAACTTCCCTTGTCTTTTACCTTTTCCAATCAAGACATCCTTCCTTTTGATCAAACAAGCATCTCCATTAAACTCCACCTTGAGGCCCTTACTTAGCATTTGACTCACACTAAGCAGATTCTTGGTAATAGATGGAATAAACAAGACATCCTCCAAATGAACATTCCTATTTGTAGAGAGAGAAATAGGAATTGTGCCAATCCCTTTGATTGCACACTCACCATCATTGGTCGTGTAGAATACCCTCTTGTCATCTCCATATGCCAACAAAGAAGTGAAGTACTCTTTGTGAAAGGTCATGTGTGAACTTGCTCCACTATCAATCCACCAAGGATCTAGATCTCCATCATTAGCAAGCATACATGAAGACATCACAAAAGCATCATCATTTGCATCTTGCACATCCAAACCATCCTCATCAAGAGTAAGATTACCTTGCTTGTCTCCTTGATCTCTCTTCTTCTTGTAGCACTCACTTGCAAAGTGTCCTTTGATGCCACAATAGAAGCACTTGAGCTTTGATCTATCCTTCTTTTTGCCACTTGAAGAAGCATCCACTTGATCTTGCCCTTTAGACCACTTGCTTTTGGTTTTGCCCTTGAATTTGCCCTTTGTGAACATAGCATCCTCTTGAAGTGTCGATGTAGATCCACCTCTTGCTTGAAGCCTATATTCCTCATTGATCAAGATCTCTTAAAGATCCATCAAACTTGGCAAAGTCTTTTGAGTAGCAATACTTTGAACAATGTTAGCATGAGCATCCAACAAGCCATTAAGAATCACTTGAATAAGCTCTCCTTCCTTAATGCTTTCATCTATGCAAGCTAACTCATCATTCAATGCTTTCATTCTCAAAACAAAAGTACTTGGACTTTCTTCATTCTTTTGCAAACAAGAAAAGATTTTCCTTCTTAGAGTCAACACTCTAGAAGTAGACTTGGATTCATAAAGCTTCTTCAATGAATTCCAAGATTCCAAAGATGATGTGCACTTACCAACTTCCTTGAGAAGTTCATTGGTAACATTCATCTTTATCATGTGTAGAGCCTTCTTGGCCCTCTTGTCATACCTCAATTGATCTTGTTGTGTTGTTGGTCTCTCCTCCAAGCCTACAACAATATCCAAAACATCATTCATCTCAAGAAGTGACTCCATCCTTACTTTCCATAATGAATAGTTACTTGAGGTAAGTCTATCATTGGCTTCCAACATGACTCCAATTGAGGTTGCCATGTAGCAATGACCTGATATTCTCTTTCAACCTGCTTCAATGCACAAAGCACTCCTTTGAAAAACAACAAATGCTTTCAAAAGAAATCACCAAGATTTGAAACTATCTCACAAATTCTCTTCTAGCACTTATCCAAGCAAATCAACACATAGAATCATGGAATCTTGATCAACCTATGATCTATCCTCAATCTAATGACTTTTGCCACTTCCTAAGATTGAAACACACTCAAATGAAGTCCAGCAATCTCACTATCTAGAGATCTAATCAAAATTAGGGTTTTGACAAAATCACAAAAAATTGACTATTCCAAATCTACATGCAAATGTTGAAAATTTGATATGCAATCTATAAGCCACCACTTAGGCTGAACCAATGATCCAAAAATCGGCCAAATCCAGTATGTAAATTCAAAAATCAGAATTGAACAAGTATATTGACCTATTTAGTGTTTTGATCTACAAAAGATCCAATCTACAAAAGCAAAAAATCCAATTTTGGTGTAGAATCCTCTCTGGCATGCTCTAGACTTGATATCTTCACCAAATCATTGATAGATCTGATTTCCTCCTTCATAACCTGAAACACAAGCTCTGATACCATGTGAAAGATTTCAGATCCTTAAGATCCAATCTACTTGAATGATCTTTGGTTAGAAAGAGAAATACACTACCAATTTCACCAATGTAGAAAAATCAGCATCTACACACAATTTGAGATGCAAACACTAATAGAACTTGATCAAACTTGAATGAAATGATTATGTATTGTTGCTGTCCGTACAAAACCAGCAAGCTACTGTATTTCACACGTGTGGATCCAAAAATAACAAATATAGATCATTCTACACATAGAATTGCAAGCAATCACCAAGATAGTGCACCAATGGATAGTAGAACCCAAGAGAACCATGTATAAGCATGAAATGAGATAGAGAAGAGAGAAGATGACTCTCTCCACGAGTTACATCCTTTTATAGCAGGTCCAATCCCTATTTGGCCACTTGGCTTTTCCACCCAAATGCTAACCCTACCAATTTTGGGTCTAGATTCAATGTACCCAACTTATTCAAATTGAATCTACTCAAACTCGCATTCTATCTTTCCCACACTTTCAAAAAGTGTTTATTCAAATGAAATTTAGACTAGGGACTATGTCTTCATTCCCCACTGATGATTCTGAGCTCCAAACCTGCAAAATACACCAAAGAAGGATTTCTTCTAGCCATTTTTATCTCTCCAAGCTTTCACCTCCCGTGAAGGACTTTCTCACTTCGTTGCGGAGCCTGTGACAAGCTGTATCCACTGATCAAGCACGCAGGACTATTGCTGCTCTGATACCATGTCAAGAATTAGATATGCAACATCAAGCATTCACCATAAGCAATCACCACAAGAAGGCGGAAGAAGAACACGCACTGTCACTCTATCACACTAACTCATACAGAATGTAAAATGTACAAATAGACCCTGAACCCCTGATAGAGAGAGAAAACCAACGAGTAGACTAATAGACAGCTGGTCACAGTTGTCAACATTAATGTACCTCGTAAACAGTAACAATGAAGTTTATCATTGATTTCTAACAGCCTTGTACCAAGCCAACAAGAGTCAAAGAATTGAAGGAGTCGAAATCAAGAGTCGAGATATTTGAACTACCTGCAAATCTTGTCTTAAAGGCAAAATGACTCATACACCCTTTCAGTAAAGATGTTTTTAAAACAACCAAGGTACTGGAAATTGTACATTCAGATATCTATGGACCATTTGGAGTAATGTCTTTGGGTGATGCAAAATATTTCAAGACGTTTATTAATGACTTCAGCAAGTTCGTTGTAGTATACTTTATTCGTACAAAATCAGAAGCTTTCGAGAAATTCGTTGAGTATATCAATTGGGCTGAGAAACAGACAAACAACAAATTGAAGCAAATTCACACAGATCGTGGGGGTGAGTACATTTTCAACAAATTCAAAACTTTCTATATTGATCGAGGTATTATGCATATGAAGACTACATCATACACACCTCAGCACAATGGAATTGCAAAAAAATCTTACACTAATGGAAGCTGCCAGGTGTATGATGGCTCACAAAGACACCGAAGCAGTTGTGGGTGGAAGCAGTGGCTACTTCAAACTCTCTGTAGAATCAAATTCTGAAATCAAAAATACCAGACAAAAATCCTCATGAATTATGGTGAAAGTCAAAGCTGGCTCATGTTCGAGCATTCGGATGTGCAGTTTATATGCACATACCAGACAAATTGAGAAAGAAACTCGATGAGAAAATAGAACAAGGTTTTTTGGGAGGATTCAAGTTACATTCTTCATACTATCGAGTCTACATACCTGAAACTGGTAGAATAAAAGTAGTTCGAGATGTCAAATTCGATGAATCGAAGTACATAGCAGATAGTGATTTAATCGGCTATGACATTCTTAAGACTTATTATGAGTTACCAATAGCAGAAGTAAAGCAAGCGGATGATGAATTGGAATTACCATCTGGACATAGTAGTGATTTAGAGAGAGTTCAAATTCGAGTACCCGAAAAGCTCAAATCACTTGTTCGAATTCAAGCAGGACCAATCGAACCTGAAAACGCAAAATTGAATTCGAAACCATTAGAGGAGTTCCAAAATTTAAAAAAAGACCCTTTGTAAAGATACTTTTATTTTTTTCTCTAGTTTCGACCTCTAGCTGGCCCAATGAAAATGCTCAGATCTGAAGTCTATGTAACGTAGCCCAAATGAACTTAAAAATAAAAATATATTACATCAAACTTTGAAAGTTGCATCGGGCAGCATGGACGTATCCCATTGGTTCGCACTTCCTGCCCGACATGTGCTAATCTGCTCGACGTCAATACCTGAAGTTAAATTTAATTAACTAAGCTGGTTAGTATAATAAAATTTGTTAACTAGACTAGTTATAGTTATAGAAATATAGTATGCATAGTTGCTAGAAATACAATATGCACAGTAACTGTGACTACTGTGGCATTCTCATGAGATTAAATGTGATACAAAAAATTGAATTTAGTAATAAATCAGAGATTTTTGGCGCCTAAGTCTTGAAAATAGCAATGGCAAGGAGACCGAGATCTACAATTGAGTCTGTGATTCTTTACAATGAGAAAGATGACGCTGATAACTGGAAGCCAACAAAATATACGAAGAATTCATGAGCGTTGTTGCATCCATCATCAAAGGGCAATTTTTGACAGAAGAAAAGGGCAAGATGACATACAAATCTTATTGGAAAGCAAAGATTTTGAAGTTTGAAGACAACTCCCAGAGGTCACTCTATATCAGAAGTTTTAGTACAACATGCTTATATGCATTCAGAAGTAAAAGTACAAGATATCAATCCTCATGATCATCAAAAATGTAACTGTAAGTATATCAAAACGTATGCGAGTAATCATATGTATTTTTTGATTGATGCTCTTTAGATTACGATTTAAATATTTCAACATTTTTTTCTTTCAAATTTATATCCATCAAACATAAGTGAATGGGATCCAACACAATCACTTGCAGAAATATTGGATGTGATTCATTCTGATGTTGGAAAGCTGCAATACAGAGGAAGAAGTCCAAAGGATTCCATTGCCAAGTTTTCAAAATGATGAGTGGCCTACTCCTAATAGTATTGTTTCTGAATTCTTTAGATACAAGCTACTCTTGGATGTTGGAACAAGCACCACGGGCCTCCAGTTTGGATCTACATATTCTCTAGTAATTCATGTACTCCTAGTTACATTCTTTGCCATTTTCATGCAGTACAAACAAGGGTGTTTAGATGTAGCACCATGAGAGACATTATACATGCATTTCAATGTTTTCAAATCACCTGCTAAGTGCCATTCAACATTGAAGTCTCCCACTCCTGGAACATTGAGCATGATCCTAGGGTAAGATGTCCTAGAGAATATCCATAATAATATATCATGATCCTCCTTCAGTACATGTCCAATGAATCAATAAACTTAGTATAATATGAATTAATATTATTCATTGAATCTAATGTAATAATCAAAAAAATTACCTGAAATGTTGCCAACCACCATATATCAATCTCGGACTGGACACTGAATCTGAAATCTTCTTGATCCATTGTTTGTGATAGTGTACCATTCATGAGAGTTATACTAACCATCTCCATCTTTTGCCCTTTCACAATTTCTGACTCATCTAACTTAAGTACTATGATTATTTTCACCTTTTCAGAGGTTATATCATAGAATGTGACAATGTATCTTATCAAGTAATTTAGATCAAAAAATAAGTTGTTGGATGAATTATAAGATATTGATCTTCCATTAGTTTCATACACCAGGCTCAATATGAAATGGGGTACCGATGATCTTATGCATACCTATGTGTAATGTATCCCTCTCTTTCTTCAAGTAATATGACCTTGGGATTGGGACTTTTGTAATTTGAACTTGTTTAAAAGCTTTGCTAATAAATTTCAATATTGTTCCATATGCTTCACTACTAATACCTACAAAATCACAAGCACCTTGAACTATAGTCTTATCTAAAAATTTTGAATGTCCACCATCAAAGACTCTGTTATTTTGCACTTTACATTTGAACTCCTATTGTTCATCGTGATACACTCAGTGGATTTGCCAGTCAATATTGAGCTCAACGACATTTCAAGTGAAGCATTGTCCTTAATATTCTGAGAAGCTACTAATGCAGATCTGCAAAAAGACAAATAGTTAGCAGAATATCACCGTAGCTGAAATAAATCCATATGTTATTGATCAAGTTACAAAAATCAGAATATGCTTACTTGAATGCACGAATCCTTCTATTTCGATGACCTCCTTTTGAAAGTGTTTGTATATCCTTGCAACTTTGTCACTTTCCCTTCTTATTCCCAGCCTTCTTCTTAGCCAATTCCACATCCTTCAATAATTGTAAGTTATCAATTCGAATAGATTGTAACATTGATTGCATTTGCTCTAGTTCTGATTTGATATCGATTGTTATCTTTTGTAATGATTCATTATTCCTTTTAAATTGTTCATTTCTTTCTAAGGTCTTTAAGAGAAGACAATCTTTATTTTGACAATAAGAGGATACCCGTATCAACTCACATTCTAAAAAGTGAATTTTCTTTATATAAAACTGATTTCCATGATTCTTCAATCTCTCACAATATCCTAGTGATTCAGTATGCCCATGCATATCCATGTAACTAGATTACTTATTGAAGAGAATGTGGGATGAGTCAAAGTGCTAGGATCTTGAAGATATAATGAGCCATTTGTCCACAAATCCAAGTCCTCCTTTTCTTCTGCCCTATAACGAGAATGATCTTCAGCAAATATTTGGATTCCTTTGCCTCCTCTTCTCTATAAAGGTTCCAAATCAATAGGGATATCCAAATGTAGATGATACAATGTCATCATCAAACGAAACGAAACCTAAGTGAGCTCTGTAATTGATTAATCCTTATGGCTAAGTGATCGCGAAGCGAATCACGAAGCGAAAAGATTCGCGAACGAGATCAATTCGTCAGGAGTTTAGATGTGATCACTGGTCATTGTCGGCTGTATCACTCCTACAATCCTTCAGAGAGTAGTCAGACACTGCTGATCTACATTAACAAAATTAATGCAGCATTCAACAAGATCAAACCAAAGTGCGGAATAGAATGAACAAACGAATCAGACACACGAATAATAGTAGACAAATTTACATACAAGATCATACAATCATCTAGAATAATAATGTGCACAATAGCTACAAAATCATCTATTTATGTTTTCTGCTTTTTCAAGCACTGCATGACAAATCCACGTAGTGCGTTGGCATGAGAGAAATACAATTCTCTCACGAATTCGTGTCTCGCTTACTAGCGGACTTATGGATCTACAGATCTTATTACAGAAATTGTCTCACACGCAGGCGGACATGTATTCTGAATAATTCGTCTTTTGAATTCTTGTCTAGTTTACTAGCATTAGACTTATTGTAATATACATCAACCAGAAAGTATATAGTTCGCGAACAATTTCATGTGCATTCTTGTAGCTTACAGATTAGAAAGATTAAACATCTGCAACTAATTCGCGAACTACAAGAGTGACAGATTAGCCACGATCTAAAACACTTCTGATGATGTCATACTATCATACCAGATTTCTGCACCCAATGGTACTTGGCTGATCTTCTTGGTTGTTCATGGGGCACAACTGATTTTGTGTCGTGTCGTGTCGTGTCGTCTCGCCTTTTGTCAAAGGTTCAAAATTGAAAGCTAACAAAGCTTTGGCATTAGAAACAAAATATGTCTTCAACTCCCTCTCAAAGCATGATAGCTTGACGACTCCAAGGCTGCTCCTCTGTCTCTCAAATAGACCTTTGTCCAGGGCCTTTGTGAAAATGTCAACAACCATGTCTTTCGTTCCAATGAAGGTGGTCTGCAGTATCTTCTTGTCAATCAGGTCTCTGATCAAGTGTGGTACTTGATCGCAATGTGTTTTGTCCTTGAGTGAAACACAGGCTCTTTCATCAGATGTATTGCAATCTTCCAATGTGTCGAGCCAGGATTCGTGTAGAATTGGCTCATCCTAAACACTGCATAAGCAATGTTAGGGCGTGCGTTGTATACAAGGTACATCAGCGATCCTATCAGTTTTTTGTAAGGTGTGAGCTGCATCAATTATCTCTCTTCTACAGTCCTCGAACAATTTTCATTCGTTAGTATCGTTCTTGCAAGCATTGGGGTATTCGCTCCTTGCAATTCAGCATCCCAAAATCCTCTAGGATTTTCTGGGTGTATCTAGATTAATGAAGGTACAATTTATCTCCATCATAGTCCCTTTCAATCTGCAAGCCAAGATAATACCTGGCTTCTCCCAGATCCACGATCTCAAAATGTTTCGAGATGTCTGTCTTCACTTCAGCAATCAGCCTCTCACTCTTTCACAGTATCAGAGTGTCGTCCAAATACACAGCCACAATGATGATCTTCCCATCAGTAATTCTCTCATAGACATTGGAATCAGCCATTAGTGACTTGAATCCCAATGATTTCAGGGTTGATTTTTCTTTTTGTACCATTGTCAAGCTGACTGCTTCAGACCATAGATACTCCTATGCATTCTGCATGCATAATCAGGAAGCGAATTCGAGACATATCCTGGGGGTTGATCTAGGCCTCTTAGTCTAACTCACCATGCAAGAAGGCTATCTTCTTATCCACAATGTGGATCCTGAGGTCATAAGCAGCTTCATATGCAAATAACAAATGTAGGGACAAATGTTTGATGACAAGAGACAAGGTTTTAAAATAATCAATACCATATATCTGAGAGAATTCCTTCGCTACTAGTCTTGCCTTATATTTTGAGATATCTCCATATGGTCCATACTTGAGCTTGTAAACCCATTTGCATTTGACAACCTTTCGCTTATCTGGTAATGGCTGCAACGTACCTGGTTCTTCCTCATCGATTCCATCTCTTTGTTAATGGGTTGGATCCATTTGTCCTTCTTTGGACATTCAATTGCCTCCTCGAATGTCTGTGGTTCGCCACTGAATCCACATAATTCTTCTGATGTGGAAGCAAGGCTACCTGGCACATATCTTGTTGGCGCTCTTCGTTGTCTTGTCGACCTTCTAGAAGATTCTTCTGGGACAACAATGACTTTGCCTTTGTCTGCTCTGCTAGGTCCGGAACCATCTTGGTTTACAGGTATTGTAGCACTGACATTGATTCATGCTGGAAGCACAGATCGCGAAACGAAATGAAACAAAGCGAAATAATTCGCGACAAGATCAATCAAGCTCTATAACGAGACGAGATGAGACGAAACGAAACGAAACCTAAGTGAGCTCTGTAATTGATTTATCCTTATGGCCAAGTGATCGCAAAGTGAAGCGAAGCGAATCACAAAGCGAAAAGATTCATGAACGAGATCAGTTCGTCAGGAGTTCACATGTGATCGCTGGTCACTGCCAACTGTATCACTCCTACAATCCTTTAGAGAGTAGACAGACACTGCTGATCTACGTTAACAAAATTAATGCAGCATTCAACAAGTTCAAACCAAAGTGCAGAAGAGAATGAACAAACGAATCAGACACACGAATAGTAGCAGACAAATTTATATACAAGATCATACATTTATCTAGAATCATAATGTGCACAACAGCTACAAAATCATCTATTGATTTTTTTCTGATTTGTTGAGCACTGCATGACAAATCCACGCAGTGCATTGGCGTAAGAGAAATATAATTCTCTCACAAATTCATGTCTCGCTTACTAGCGGAATTCTGGATCTATAGATCCTATTACAGAAATTGTCTCGCACGCAGGCAGACATGTATCCTGAATAATTCGTCTTTTGACTTCTTGTCTAGCTTACTAGCATTAGACTTATTATAATATGCATCAACTAGAAAGTATATAGTTCGCGAACAATTTCATGTTGCATTCTTGTAACTTACAGATTAGAAAGATTAAACATCTACAACTAATTCGTGAATTACAAGAGTGGTAGATTAGCCACGATCTAAAACACTTCTGATGATGTCATAATATCAGATCAGATTTCTGCACCCAATAGTACTTGGCTGATCTTCTTGGTTGTTCGTGGGGCACGATTGATTTCGTGTCGTGTCGCCTTTTGTCAAAGGTTCAAAATTGAAAGCTAGCAAGGCTTTGGCATTAGAAACAAAATGTTTCTTCAGATTGAGTCTAGTGCGGAAAAAAATTATAGAAAACTACTTGTCCAATTCTAAGGACTCATTTTTGGATTCAGGGAGATACATTTTGTTCTACAAATATATAGCAAAAAAGATAGATGATCTCATAGGACAGTTTTTTTTTTGTATAGATGAGATTAATTATAAAAACTTTATAAATCCTCGACATTGTAATGAGTTGAAAAAGAAGACCTCTAATATCTTGGACCCAGTCGTTGAGGCTAGAATAATGTATTTAGTACATAAATGTACATATGGCGTCACAAGAAACATTGAATTTGTTTTTCCTTATTTTGGACATTCATTGAATATCGAAACCAGTAGAAAATTTGTCAAGAAGCTACGGGTGGAGGAAAATATCTTCATCCTTTTATACTGTAAAAAGTAAGTCACTCGCATTGATTTTAGAATTTGCTTTTGTTATGTTGGTACATTTTTGGTGAGTCATTGATCTTTATTTGCTGGCTGTAAACATTGGAACATCCATACAATGTCTTTCAAAGTTGATTCAATTGAAAGTTGCACTCATGTGTGCATGAAAATGAATTCCTTAAATTCCACCCACTCACATGTGTTATGGCCATATTTAGCTAAGGACATGAAATATTCTTAATCTGGTGGCATCTCACCTGGTTTAAGCCCTGTTGATTGAGTAAGTCGTGTTTGATCACCTGATTTGATTGTCAATTGAGAATTGCTTCAAGATAGCAGAAGATAGTTGTTCTAATCTGTTTGAATGTGCAAGTCAGTTGATCCAAGCAGGACTGTAAAGCTGATTACTCAGGAATTGGTTGGCCATTCCATGAAGGTATTTCTGGCATGTTGATGCTAGGAGACCGCATTTTTGGGTATTGAGGTAGAGTAGGGTGTCACGTGACTGCAACCATGGATAAACGTTTCCAGTGAGTAGGAGTGGAGGTGCGAGCAACATGCTATTTTTTGCAACATTGAAGGCCCGATTTTCATTGTGGTTGTTGTGGCAGTGTATGGAAGAAGCCCATGACCTACTTTTACATGACCCTTTTGAGTTCTCGGTTAGGGTTTCAAAGGTCTTGAAATTAGTGTGGCCTTTACCTTTTTGCATGACCCTTTCTTTTATATAGATAAGAGTTAGGGCTTTGGCATTCATTCAACAAAAAAATCAACAAACTGAGGGATTCATGGCTAAATTGTTAGTAATGTGATTATTACTATGGGTTGGCTCAGGGTTTTATGAATCTCAATACAGTCGTATTTAAATACTAAGCTGTAGTTGGTTTCAGAAAAATGATTTTTGAAAAAATCTACCAAAAAAAACAATGGAATTACTGATTTTTCTAGTTCGCAACATCCTGAGAAATGGATGAAGGAATAATTTTTGCCTTTATTCAAATCCTAACTACAAGTTTACGAACTAGGTTCATAAAATTGGGATTGATAGCAAATTAGTAATTATTCACAAAATAGTTCCCAGGAAAGTACCCGGCTCAGGGAAATTTGAATTCCTGGTGCTATTTAACCACTTAATTCTGGACTAAGGGTACTCCTAGCAAATAGAGTTAAATGGTGCTTGTGGATTCTTAAATCCGGAGTGATTTCTACTCAAAATCAAGCATTTTTCATGTGTAGAATTAATTTTCTGTAAATCAAAACTCAATATAGGGAAAAATACTTGTAGTAGGCCGATTTCACACATTAATTGCTAGAATGTGGTGACTTTAATTGCATTAGAAAGGTCTTATTGCATTCTACAAGATTCTAATTTGAGTGGAATCTTTAATTTCCAAATCAAATAGTTTGAACCATCTGTATCCAAGATTGTAGTGATCTTCGACTGAATATTACTGATCGACGACATCTATTTTTTGAATAAACTCCAGATGCGGCTTGCTGGTGGATTGTATGAAGAATACTGAGAGGGGTGCAAGAATACCACTGTATCGACTCTTATATGTTTTGATACCACTGTATCGGCACTAATAATCTGCTCTGATATCATTGTAAGAAAAATAGTAATAATTCTTCCTCAGAGAAGCAAAATTTAAACAAGATGAAAGCCATTTTTATTAATAAATAATAATAATAAACTTGTATTTAGTGACTTTCAAAATACTTTTTATACATGGTATGTGGCATTCAATTTAACACTCTTTATCCACCTAATATTTTTGGTCTACACATGTACTTGGTTAAATGTTTTTGGAGGAACATCAGATTAGCCTAAAAGTTAAATATTACAGTATACAATCAAAGGTCGAATAATTGCTAATTATTAATAAGAAAAAATGTCTTCTCAATTACAAATTTCATCGAAGAATGGTGGTGAAAAGTGGGGTGATGCATCTCTCAAAGCTCCCACCACTCTTGCATGAGGGTGGGACCAAATTAACTACTAGGGTAGATTGGATTAGGGGATCCCTTCCAAGGGCCAGGGGTGGAAAAAGTCTCAAGAATGATGGTATGCTTGCATCTCTCTATGGCTTGGACGAGTGCTTTGATCAAGGATGGCCGGTGCTACATCTATGGCATTATAGTAGATGGCATTAGTAGTGGGGAATAGAGGTCCAAGGAAAGAGCTCTCACCTACGATGGAGAGGAATATGCTAGTTGTAAAAATTACAGCAAATAAGGATCCTAAAACACTTGAAATGATGAGAGAAACAATAGATTATGATTTCATAAGATTAGCACAAGTTGAACCATCAAAATCCATAAAAAATCTATGCTTGAACCTCACTAAATGGCCCAAATACTTGAAGAAGGCTTCACACGTGTGAAAGTACGGCCTCCCACAGTCTGAGTACTGTACACCAGACCTACATTCAATCCTATAATCATTAGTAATCACAAGTACTCAAACAATTATGAACATAGAGAGCAATTGCACCATTATGAGAGAAAAATCATGAAATTGCTTGATTGATTTTGGTGAGATATCATCACCTATATATACATGATCCATCACGGTTTTGGGCAGGTATGAGTAGCCCTAAACCTATCCCTAATGCTAATTTTTGTGGATCTTTCATCCCTACCAAGTTAGGGTTGGAATCTTGGAGATCCCTCAACAATGCAAAAATTACCAAAAATAGCTCCTATTTTTTCTCCCTTGTATCTAAGCATAATTTGGACTCATTCCAAAGGTTCTAACACTTAGGTCTACTTGAGAACATCCTTATGAATGGAATCCTATGCTATTTGGCACGTGTGACAAGCCACATCATGACCATCTAACTATTTACAAGTCATATGACCAAAACTAGTCAAGCTAGAATTGTGAATTTTTAACACTCCTCCTCACTATCTAGCTTGGTTCAATCATTGCTTTACTAATCACTCCAAGTGATGATCTGAACTTCATAAAAGGTGTCTTTTGAAGTGGTTTAGTAAGTAGATCAGCTACACATTCATTGCTTGGAACATGCTCCAAAGCAATCTCCTTGGCTTGCACCATTTCTCTCACAAAGTGATGGCATATCTCAATGTGCTTAGATCTTGCATGGAAGATTGGGTTAGATGCAAGGTGTTGGGCTGATATATTGTCATTGTAGATGATTGGTGCCTCCTCTGAATCCATGATCTTTAGTTCCACCAATAATCTCTTGATCCAAAGTACCTCCTTTGTAGTGGTTGTCAAAGCTTTGTACTCGGCCTCGGTTGAAGATAGAGATATAGTTTCTTGCTTTTTTGAAAGCCATGAAACCACACCTTCTCCTATGAAAGTTGAATAGGCACTTGTTGATTTCCTATCCCTCTTGTCCCCTGCAAAATCTGAATCACTAAATGCATGAAGGTTAATCACATCTCCTCTATATAGAATCCCAAAATCCAATGTACCCGAGATGTATCTTAGAATCCTCTTAGACTTTTTCCAGTGGATATTCAATGGCTTTTGCATGGATTGGCTCAACCTACATACACTAAAGCTAAGATCTGGTCTAGTTATAGTGATCCACATTAAGGAACCTATAAGTTGCCTAAACAAAGTGATGTCCATGAAGGATCTTTCATCATCTTCATTTGGCACTTTTACATCTTGCTCCATTGGTGTGTCAACACTTTTGCATACTTCCATCTTAAACTTCTTCAAAAGACTTTGAGCATAGTTTACTTGACTTATAAAGATAAAATCAGACCCTCTAAGTACTTCTATGCCTAAGATGAAGTGAAGACACCCTAGATCTACCATCTTGAACTCTAAGGATAGATCTATCTTGATTTTTTCAATACCATCAACACTATTTCCACTAATGATGATGTCATCTACATAAATGAGTAAAAGTACAATACCAACATCATCAAACTTAATGTAAAGAGTGGGATCATATTCACTTTGAACAAAAGAAAGTGAAATAAGATAGCAATGTAGTCTTGAATTCCAAGATCTCGAGGCTTGCTTCAAGCCATAGATGCTTCTTTGGAGATGGCATACTTTGTTCTCCATTCCATGCTTGATGAACCCTTGTGGCTGCTCCATATAGATATCCTCTTCCAAAAAACCATTCAAGAAAGCATTAGAGACATCCATTTGACATAGAATCCATCCAAAATGTGATGCAAGTGCAATGATTAGTCTTATTGTGACCATCTTGGCCACAGGTGCAAAAGTTTCCTCATAGTCTATCCCTCTCTCTTGAGCATAACCTTTTGCAACTAATCTTGCTTTATGTTTGTTAACACTCCCATTTGCATTCAACTTAAGCTTGAAGACCCACTTGCATCCTATTACATTCCTTTGAGGTCTCTCAACAAGCAACCAAGTTTCATTCTCAATCAAGGCATCATACTCATCCAACATAGCTTTATACCATTCTTTGGAGTTCAATGCATCTTCAACATTAGACGGTTCTTCAAAACTAGATAAAGCATAAGAAGTGGATGATATACCCTCAACTTGCTGTCCTTTGCCTTGATATGTGAGCCTTGATGGCTCCACTTTTGCCCTTGAAGATCTCCTTGGTGTGATAGGTGGGTTTGGTGCTTGCTCCTCCATGAGCTCCTCCTCAAAACCAAGATCTTGCTCCTCGGCCATCTTCTTCTTGATTGTTGGAGCACTTGAGCCTTCTTCAAGCATATGCATATGATGTTCATCAAAGATGACATCCCTTGAAACAACAAATTTGTTCAAGGATGGGAGATAGACTTTGTAGCCCTTGCTTGAGCTTGCATATCCAAGCATGATCCCTCTTGTGGAAGATGGATCCTCCTTGGTTCTTGTTTCCAATGGCACATGCACATAACATATACACCCAAAAACTTTCAAGTGATTAAGATTGGGTTTCTTTCCATACAACATCTCATATGGAGTTTTGCCTTCAATTGATTTGCAAGACACCCTATTCATCAAGTAGTTTGCACATACAAGAGACTCACCCCAAAAGGATTTGGGCAAACAAGCATCTAATCTTAAAGCCTTAGAACATTCACATAATGTTCTATTCCTTCTTTCAGCAACTCCATTTTGTTGAGGAGTGTAAGGACAAGAAGTCTCTTTCTTGATCCCTTCCTCCTCACAAAAGGCCTTGAACTCATTGGAGATGAATTCTCCACCATTGTCACTTCTAAGAATCTTGATGCTATGATTATGATGCTTTTCCACAAACAACTTGAACTTTACAAAAGTATCAAATACTTGAGACTTGAAGGAAAGTAAGAACACCCAACAATATCTTGAGTAGTCATCAATGAAGGTTAAAAACATGGATGAACCTCCATTAGATTTGGTGCTAGCAATGTGCACATCCGAGTGTATGAGTTCAAGAGGATGAGATGACTTTGTGATGGAGTTAGGAAACACCTTCTTATGTGCCTTGGATAAGGCACAAGCTTCACAAACCTTGTCTTCCTTCCCAATAGACCTTGGTAGGCCTAAAGCATACTCCTCCTTGATCATAGCCTCCATGGAACCCAAGTTGACATGTCCAAGTCTTTTGTGCCATAAAGTAAAGGTAGATATCTTGCTCTTCTCGGCCAACATGACAACATTAGTATCCACAAATGCATCTAGCTTATAAAGTTTGCCAAGTCTAGTGCCCTTAGCCACTATCTTACCCTTCTTCTTGATGAAACATTCATTTGAAGCAAAGTCAACATTGAAACCATTGTCTACCATTTGGCCAACACTTAGTAGATTCTTTGTTATTGTAGGAATGTACAAAACACCTTCTATGTTGATCTTTTTGGAAGATCCTAAGCAAAGGGGAATGCTACCAACTCCTTCAATCTTACAAGCTTCATCATTTGCTGTATAGATAGACTTTATAGGTCCATCATAAGATAAGAGAGAAGAGAAAAACTCCCTTTTACTAGTCATGTGTGAACTAGCACCCGAGTCAATCCACCAAGGATCTTCTCCTTTGAAGCTTGTTGAAGAAAATATGGACATCATGAGAGAGTCCTCATGTGAACTCTCCTCCTCCTCCTCTTTGCTCATGTTGGCTTGGCTTTGATCTTGCTTCCTCTTGAAGCATTCCGAGGCATAATGCCCCATCTTGCTACAATAGTAGCACTTCACCTTTGATTTGTCCTTCTTGACTTTGGTGGTTGATGGAGATGCCTTTGGGGGTCCTTCTTGATCCTCAAGCTTTGTAGACTTCTTGAATGTTGATCCTTTGCCTTTGGACTTGCCTTTGCCTTTGGTGAAGAGAGCTTGGTCATCTCCACCTTGGATGGAAAGCCTATCCATCCTCTCTTGCATTTGGCTCCTTCTTGATTCCTCGGCCATGAGCGTGCCTTGGAGTTCTTCAAGTATGGGTAGCTTACCCATAATTGCATATCCCTGAACCAAATTGTCAAATTCAAAGCTTAGTCCATTCAATATGAGTTGAACAAGCTCTTCATCCTTGATAGGTTCACCTATAAAGGCTAGCTCTTTGTTCAATTCTTTTACTCTTAGGACAAAAGTATGTGCACTCTCTCCTTTCTTTTGATAGCTTCTATAGATTTGATTCTTCAAAGCTAACATTCTAGTTTGGTTCTTGGATTCATAGACCTTTTGCAAAGTCTCCCAAGCATCTTGAGATGAAGTGCAATCTCCTACCTCTCTTAAGAGTTCATTTGCAACATTCATTTTTATGCAATGTAGTGCAACATTGCACCTCTTGATGTATTTGGCTTTTTCTTGAGGATGAATAGGTTCACCCTCCTTACCATTTACAATTTCCATCAGATCTTGCATGATCATGATAGATTCCATTCTAACTTTCCATATGGAATAGTTAGTTTTGTTGAGCCTTTCATTAGTATCCAAAAGATATGCATTTATAGATGCCATCTAGTCTCCTAATCAAGGACTTGACACAAATGAAGGTTACTTCTATTGATTTGATTGAAGGTCTACCTTATCCCACTTCTTAGGGACCTGAAAAGATCAGTAATGGACTTCCTATAAAGATCTAAGAATGATCTCTAACAAAATCAAATCATAGAATACTAGAAACAATGCACTTGCTTGATTGAAGTAGACAATACTAGTAGAATTGCCCCTCTTTCTATAAAGAACATTAAAGCTTCCAAATGATCTGATCAAGAGTGAATTTCAGCAACCTAATATACTTCCAAAATCACTTGTAAAAGATCTAAATGGAACTTAATGAGGATGCAACACAATCTACTATCCAATCACAAGCAAAAAATGATCAAAATTGATGAAAAATTGATCTAATTTGGTGCATAAGTCAAGCAATGGTTGGACTGAACCTAAATCACTTTAGGAGGTGCCTACTACACCTTAGAACAGCCTTGAAGAGTCCCCAAAACTCTGATCTTCCCTCTCCTTGAATGCTAGAAAGCCTTCTCTATGAAATCACCTCCAAAACTCGCTTAGAAATCAATGCTTGGAGCAAGCAAAACTTGCTATCTTGGTAATGTGAATTGAATTCAACTTTGCCTCTGGTTTTAGACACCTAAACACCTGCAAATGAAGTCACACAACACCAATCTCCAATGTATTTGACTCACTTTGAGTTCTAGAATCAATACTAGATGCTAAGATCCAATCTACACAAGATTTAGATCAAAAATTGTGATCAAATTGAATGCAAACCAAGGATTTAGCTCATTTCAGCCTTTAGGCTCTGATACCATGTAAAAATTACAGCAAATAAGGATCCTAAAACACTTGAAATGATGAGGGAAACAATAGATTATGATTTCATAAGATTAGCACAAGTTGAACCATCAAAATCCATCAAAAATCTATGCTTGAACCTCACTAAATGGCCCAAATACTTGAAGAAGGCTTCACACGTGTGAAAGTACGGCCTCCCACAGTCTGAGTATTGTACACCAGACCTACATTCAATCCTATAATCATTAGTAATCACAAGTACTCAAACAATTATGAACATAGAGAGCAATTGCACCATTATGAGAGAAAAATCATGAAATTGCTTGATTGATTTTGGTGAGATATCATCACCTATATATACATGATCCATCACGGTTTTGGGCAGGTATGAGTAGCCCTAAACCTATCCCTAATGCTAATTTTGGTGGATCTTTCATCCCTACCAAGTTAGGGTTGGAATCTTGGAGATCCCTCAACAATGCGAAAATTATCAAAAATAGCTCCTATTTTTTCTCCCTTGTATCTAAGCATAATTTGGACTCATTCCAAAGGTTCTAACACTTAGGTCTACTTGAGAACATCCTTATGAATGGAATCCTATGCTATTTGGCACGTGTGACAAGCCACATCATGACCATCTAACTATTTACAAGTCATATGACCAAAACTAGTCAAGCTAGAATTGTGAATTTTTAACACTAGTTGCTCTATTAAGCACCCACCACACTTGGTTATGAATGCTTCTTGGTTTCCAAGGAAAGTCTTGAACTTGGGACCAAAGAAACTTTGGATGACAAGCTAACCAATTGAGCCAACCCCGTTGGGTTTGGTTAAGAATGGTCCATAAGGCTTTAACATCCATCCTTGGCCCCACATTAGCATGGCATAGGTTGGGAATGGCACTAAACTTTTTTCCCCTAATATAGCTACTAGTTACTACTTAGTGGCATGAGATTGAATATGCATGCCATCCCAAGAAATAGTTGGTGCACTCACCACTCATTGCGTGTCCATGCTCCTTCTATTGCCTACCTCCAACTAATTCTAATTCTAGTAGTAACACACAAATATGTCCACGTGTGCTTGGCAACAACAACACGATTGGTGCAAACCCAAACCCATCAGATTTCTCTCTTTTTTATCATTCGTGCGACCATGGCGACACTGGAGGCCCCAGCTGGTCGGCAAACCTTTCATTGCAGCTGGATTTTTCTATACCTGTCATCGATCAGCCGTTGTTGGTTGTTGGTTGACTTGCTATATCATTCTATACATATATACTACCATATGAATGTGTTGTTGCAATCCATTCCTGTCTCATATCATCCTTCTCGGATGTTCTGTAGTCCTGAATTAATTTGTTGCTACAGATATCATCCCTACATTGCTTGCATTTCCATGTCATGATCATGAGCAGTTTAGATTGCTTATGTTCGTGCTGTTAGCTTATCTTAGATTGCCTCCGTCCATGCTGTTACCTTACCTTGCGTCTATTTCATGCTCTTAGCTTAGATTGCTTCTATTCATGCAATTCAGGTGGTTGTAAGTGATCTTGAGTGTGGGCAGAAGCATCACACTTTCAATGGCGGCGTGCAGCATGAAAGGACTTACTCAGCCAGATTGTACGACGTTGCGGAAAGCAGAATATCTTCTACTTTCAGCTATTCTTCTGGCGTTAGTGGGCGCCACGGGAGCTATTCACGCAGGAATAACCAGACACTTCGATTTCAATGTATGTTCCGTGATCACAGACTCAAGCTGTTACTTATACGTGATGCCAATATTCATTTATGCTAAAACTGTTTTCAGAGGCAGAGTATCGTCGAAATCCAAAAGTGATAAGCCACTGCAGGTTTTAATTATAATGAATCCTTATGCATGAATGAAAATAAGCACCACAGGTCCAGATCGGGCTTGTAGTTTGGAACAGAAACCAGAAGCACATACGTTCACAAACTAATAGCTCACGGGGTGTGGTATCTCTTTTATGTCAGATCACATATCATAACGAGACTCGCCTCTGCCACATGAAGAAGATCGTCTCTGTGAACGGCATGTTCCCAGGTCCCACAATCCACGTGAATGAAGGCGACAGAGTTGTCGTCAAAGTGACCAATTTTGTTCTCTACAATATGTCCATTCACTGGTACTTTCTTCCTTCTTAATTAGAGCTAGGAATTAAAGCACTTTACTAATTCATACTTTATGTACACTGAATCATGTCAGACGTGTGCTGTCTTTTCATTTTTGCTGTAAAGCACTTAGCATTGCAAAGACATTGTCGCAGAAAGCCCATGCATGCATTTTTCTTTGCCAGCTTTGGGACAACTAACCTTTATTGAATTTGGACTTTTATTTGATCATTGAACGCGTCCGCAGGCATGGAATCAGGCAGCTGAGATCTGCATGGGCGGATGGACCTGCATACGTTACCCAGTGCCCTATCCAGACCGGGCAATCATATACATATAATTTCACAGTGCTGAGCCAATCCGGGACGCTTTGGTGGCATGCACACATCTCGTGGATGAGAGCAACAGTGTATGGAGCATTCATTATCCATCCTAAAAGAGGCGTTCCTTATCCATTTACACAGCCAGATGAAGAAGTGCCAATTATCATAGGTACAATCGAGCAACAATACTAACAAAACAACGATCAGATTAATGTGCTAACATTTTCTCATTATTCATGTAGAGAGTAAGAGGGCGTACCTTTGACTAATACATGCTGTCTTTGCAGGAGAATGGTGGAAATCCAATGTGGAGCATGTGCTGCTTGAATACATCTCAAGTGGAGGAGGTCCTAACGTTTCTGATGCTTACACGATCAATGGCCAGCCAGGAACCCTGTACAATTGTTCAGCATCCGGTATTTCTTGGTTTTGATGTTGTACGGCACAATGCAACTTCTACTCACTAAAATTACATACTACTGCTACTAATGTGCTAGGCATATTACCGATGCAGGTGTATTTGTTGCGAATGCAGTTCCTGGAAAGACATATCTACTCCGGATTATCAATGCTGGACTAAATACAGAGATGTTCTTTGCCCTCGCAAATCATACGCTGACAGTGGTTGAGATTGATGCCTCTTACACGAAGCCTTTCGCAGCTAGCGCGATATTGATCTCACCAGGTCAGACTACCAACGTGCTTGTGACAGCCGATCAACCTGTTGGACAGTATTACATGGCCGCTGGTCCCTATGTCTCCGGACAAGGTGTCCCATTCGATCAGAGCATCACCACAGCTATTTTCAGCTATACTGGAAGCTCAAACTCGTCTTCTCCAACGTTGCCTACTCTTCCTAAGTTCAACGATACAAAGTTCGCAACAAATTTCAGCCAAAACCTAAGAAGCCTATCCACAGCGCAAAATCCCGTCAATGTTCCCTCACAGATTGATCATCAGCTTCTTTTCACCGTTGGGTTGTCCATAAAATCATGCCATCACAACAAGACTTGCAAAGGACCAAATGGAGGCAGGCGCTCAGCCTCTGTCAATAATGTCTCTTTTGTTCTACCCAAAACAGCTCTCCTGCAAGCCCATTTCTTCAATCTCAGTGGTATCTATACAACTGATTTCCCTAGTAACCCACCAATTAGATTTAACTACACAGGTAAGGCACCCAAAAATCTACAACCATCTGTTGGCACGAGACTCAAATCCATCCCTTTCGGATCAAACGTCCAGCTGATTCTCCAGGATACCAACCTGGTGGGTGCAGAGAGCCATCCTATCCATTTGCATGGATTCAATTTCTATTGGGTTGGCCAAGGACTAGGCAACTATCATCCAGCAAACTCGCGCACTTTCAATCTTGTAGACCCCCCTATCAGGAACACGGTTATAGTTCCTCCGGGAGGATGGGCAGCAACAAGATTCACTGCAGACAACCCAGGTAAGAGTGACAACCCCCAAAAAAAATGAGCCCTGTTATTGTCTCCAATTTACGACGCTGTAGCTAGATTGCGATTATAACCCACGTTCTGGTTTTCCTCAGGAGTATGGTTTCTTCACTGTCACCTTGAAGTGCACAATACGTGGGGATTGGAGATGGCGTTTATAGTTGAGAATGGAAAGGGTCCTTTGGAGACGTTACCTCCTCCTCCTGCTGATCTTCCGGGGTGCTGAGGAACTACCGTTGTGCTCCAAAGAGCCCGGAGAGCGTCAATATAGCAGCATCCTGCGAATTTTTTTAGAATTCATGGAGTCTTCTAAAGTGCATGATCCAAATATCGGGAGTTATGGAGGATTTAATCACCAGATTGCCTTTTTTTTCGTGTTGAGTGTTGTGATGAGAGGAGAAATTTGCTGCCTATCGAAATTTTTTCGTGGTTAATGGTGTACTGAATAGCTGAATCAGTGTTCACAGGAGAGACAGATCATATACAACTTGGCATTGCTACTAAAGAGGTAACTTGCGCCTGTACAAGATTCTTTCAAATTTTATATTAAATATGGATTCTTTGGGAAACAATTTCTCGTAACAATTCATGTTTTTATTTCCCAGCCATTTTCAGTAAAGTACACTCTAAACTACATTGCAATTGAAGTATCTAGCGAGATTTAGACATACTGCCATGGAATTAAATTTTGTGATGTATGCTTTTGAATATAGAAATTTTCCTAGCATTCTTGACAAGATAGTCTGCTACCGTGGATTATTGTTACCTCTTTAAATGTTAAACTTCCTTGGTTGTTACCAAAATTCTACTCCTAATAGTTTACAAGGAATAAAACTTTGATTTGCTTATCCCATTTTTCATTAAAAGTATGTTCAATAAATATTAAAGGCATCATGATGAGATATGGTGCCATAATATTAGTGGGGGCATATTCATTAAGAAATTAGTGTCATTACCTTCTTGCATTGTTTGATTAAAATACCAATCTAACGTTGTTCCCGTAAGTGCCATTGGAAATAGCTTAAGCTTGTCCCCTAGATTGGATTAACTTCACCATAAATCTCAAAAGCTTCTGTCAGTAACTCCATTATATTTTGGTATCTCCAATCGAGGTGTTCTTCCAACTATGGAACGAGGTGGTGATAGATTTAATCTTGAATTTTTTATCCATCTCTTAAAATTGAAGGATGACAGAGAGATACTGATGTTTTTGTTGCAAGTGGTGTATTAGCTTCAAAAAAATAGCAGAATCCATCTCCATCTTGCCATAAGAAACCATCAAACCTTGGAAATCCATGAGCTGGCATCATAGTCCTCCTTCAATATCCACTTGACACAAGAAAATGACCATACATTCACCAAAAATTGACAATCTCCAAGCATTGGCACCACGTAGTTCAAACCTTGAGAACTTAGGTATGAATGAGTGATTTCATGAACCTCCAAAAGCTTCATTTCCATCAGCAAAACTAGCCAAGAATGCTAGTACAACTCCATCATTTTTTGTTTCCTTGCATTTTTCGGACTGCTGCATTTTTTAACTAAGATAACAAGACAGACAAATCAGGCTCCTCACACTATCCCACATGAGGTGTGGTGGAAAACAAGCCAAATCTGGCTCACATACGTATCTTCGGATGTGTAGCAAATGCACACACTCTAGACAAGAAGAGAAAGAAGATGGATGAAAAGGTGGAGCAAAGTTTCTTGGTAGGCTATGATGTAAATTCTTCATACTATAGAATCTACATGCCTCAGACCCGGGAAGTAAAGATTGTGAGAGACGTCAAGTTTGTTGACGAAGCAAGAACGATGACTGACTACGATCCAATCAGCTACGAGATTCTCAATAAGCAGTATTACGACCTGCCCACACCGACAAAGGGAGCAGACCCTGAACATCTGGATCAACATGTTCAAACCGCGAATGAACTGAGTGACAGTTCACCTATACCCAGAACACCTACTATGCACAGTGATTCTGCTATCAATATGAGGGACAAACACTCAACATTCTGGAGGATTTCCAACCCTACTACCGAGGCTTTTATCAAGAATTTTTTTTTGAAAAAAGACTGCAACCCTTGGTATACACCTTGAAGTATACCTCCTTGGAACGAGATCCTCGATAACTACCTCGGTAATCGAGGCTTCTTCACCTCGTTTTTGCGTTGTTTATAGAACGAGTATACTGAGGGATATACCAAGGGCCCTGGTATATCCCTCCCAAACAAGCTATTGGCGACATGCCGTTTCCGAGGATTATACTGAGGGCCATCCCTTGGTATATCTCTATCAAAAGTTCACCCTAAACCGAGGGTTATTCCAAGATTAGAAAAACTAAAGAAGAAATAAATTTTAGGGCAGAATGGAGCCAGTTTACTGGATCCATTCTGCCCTAAAAATGGACTCCATCCGACCCCAGGAGTCTTTTACACCATTTCTTATGAAGTTGGTAAGCAAAATCATTTGTTCATTATTGTCAATAAAAAAAATTTGCAAAATTTATTTGAGTTACATTTCAGGCACTTAAAAATTGATGAAGGAAACTTAAATTCATGCACAAATGTTCCAAGTACAGAGATATGTTACAAATTGGATTATTGAAATATACCTAATTATAATTAGATCTAGCTAAGTCGTCCCCATCCTGGCCATTGACATTGCAATCGGACTTGTGTGACTGCGATGCATGGGATTGAGACTGTGATACCTGCATCCAATGAATATAATATAGTTATCTGAGAAATGTGATGAGAGTGAAAGTTAGACCACATGAATGTAGTGAAGCTAAATAATATCTTGAAGCCATATATACCTCATATCTAGAATATCCATCCTAATCAAGGCACAAGGAAGACTTGAAGTTTGTGGAGAAAGGATTCCCCGAAAATTCAGGTCATGTCAAACAACAACAAGAGGCCGCTAAGAAGCTACAGAAGACTTTAGAGACCTTCACACCTTGGGAGTGGTGGCCAAGGTTCTCCCATGGACATTCTTATAACCCTATCAAATGGCTCCATTCTATCCTAAAACTAGACTACATGCAATTGAAGAGCCATGTAGAGGACTTAACTTAAACAAATTATATATATTGATACATAAATGTTTGAATTACAAACATATATCAGAATGAAACATCTAGTTATTAGATCCAGCTGAATCGTCCCCATCCTGGCCATGGTCATCAGACTCATGTGACTGTGATGCATGAGACTGGGAGTGCGATACTTGCGTGCAACGAAGATGTGTAAATTTTTAAAATGATGTTAAAGTGTCCGACCGTGCAGGATTCATGACCATGTCAGGGTCATCGCCACATCCTCCACAACAAGAGACCCCAAGGCGGCTCCTCCTCCTCTCCCGAGAGTGTCGGGAGGAAGCACTGGCAGTAGTGACATGGGTGGGGGTGCGACCCTCATCGGAGTGACCCTCACGGAAAGGGAAAATATGTGATTGGTCTACACGAGGAGTGGACTAAATCTCCTCGGTCGATGATGTGTACTCAATGAATCAAAAGGAGCTACGAGCCTCGCATCGAGCCCTCAAGCACTATAAGACCCTATCCTGCTGCGAAGAAGACAACTGATCAAGGTAGCTAATGAGCTCACTCTCGCTCATAGAGGAAAGGCGGGATGACCCGCGACTATGGCCTGACCTCTGACTAGGGGATCCAGTATCTAACATAATGGGTGCAACGGAATAAGAGGGATAAATACTGCAGACAACCAATGGGAGTCTTGAAAATCAGTAAGAAAAAACATCACCATCTCTCTTTCTCTCTCTCTCTCTCTCTCTCTCTCTCTCTCTCTCTCTCTCTCTCTCTCTCTCTCTCTCTCTCTCTCTCTCTCTCTCTCTCTCTCTCTCTCTCTCTCTCTCTCTCTCTCTCTCTCTCTCTCTCTCTCTCTCTCTCTCTCTCTCTCTCTCTCTCTCTCTCTCGCTTGTCCCATGGGCTTAAAAAATAGAGTATTGTGAAACGAATGCCAAAACTTTTATGTATACTGCCTCATAGCTACAACATCAATTCCAACACATATGTATTGTCATATTCACGACCACTTCCAGTTCAAACAACAATGATGACCCAAATTAGACCACATTGAGAAGTAGACGTCAATAGGAGGCTCACTGGCCCCACAAGTGAATCGTTCGTAACGAGGGGGTGTCTATCCTATATATGAAGAGATTAAAGAGGAACATGGTGTGTAGGACCATGACAGTCCTTGAGTCTGGCGGTTCATAGCATTGAAGAGAGAAAGGTATGTTGCTACTTTGAACTCAGCACTTCAAAGTGGTTACAAGGGGACACTTGTTTGATCTAGATGAACCTCAAGCAACCTTTTCGAGTTATTGAGTTTGAAGTAGCAAACACACTTTTTTCATTTCGATGTGGTGAATCATGAGGTTCAAGAACGTCCATGGCTTGCACACCATATGCCTCTTTGGTATCTCCATTTTTTGGCAAGACACCCAATCGGCACAGACAACTCGATTGAGGAGCCAGTTAGCCCCCCTTGCATCCTCAATGGATTTGTGTGTTCACCAATATTGTTAGGGTTATGGTTTAGGATTAATTGGATGGAAAAATAATTTATATGTTGGTATTGCCCTCGTAGCTTTGACTCAATACCTATAAAAGCTCAAACTATGATAAGTTTATGAGCAGAGGTATATAATCTAGCATCTATGAGCTCATAACAATCTAGCATATAATCTATTTATGATCTCAAAAAAACTTATGAGTAGAGGTCAGAATCGACCTCGGAATAACAGATGGTATACTGAATTAAACACACACACACACACACACACACACATTCCGAGGTCTGTTCCGACCTCCACTGATTCCCACCCCACTTATCAACAGATTCATCAACAAAAAGTACAGATTTCTTTCTAGGATGTGTAGAACTGTATATAATCTAGCATCTATGAGCTGGTAACAATCTAGCATAAAATTTGTTTATGATCTGAAAAAAATGTATGAGCAAAGGTCAAAATCAGCCTCAGAATAAAAGATGGTATACTGAATTAAACAGAAACACATATTTCGAGGTCTGTTTCGACCTCCACTGATTCCCACCCACTTATCAATAGATTCATCAACAAAAAGTATAGAATTCTTTCTAGGATGTGTAGATCTATTTTCATAAATCCTAATAAAAATAAAATTGAATGTAGTCCTACATCAACAAAACGTGCATATCTCTCTCTCTCTCTCTCTCTCTCTCTCTCTCTCTCTCTCTCTCTCTCTCTCTCTCTCTCTCTCTCTCTCTCTCTCTCTCTCTCTCTTCCCCAACAGATTCCAAAACTTTTATGTATACTAACTCATAGCTACAACATTAATACCAACACATATATTGTCCGTTCATGACCATTTCAAGTTCAAGGAACAATGATGATCCAGATTGAATCACATTGAGGAATAGACACCAACAAGAGGCTCACTGGCCCCATAGTTGACTCGTATGTAATGAGGGGGTGTCTCTTATATGAAGACACAAAAGAGGAGTATGGTGTGTAGTCCCATGGCAGTCCTTGAATCTTGCGGTTCTTAGCATCGAAGAAAGAAAAGGATGCTGCGACTTTGAACTCAACACTTCAAAGTAGTTACATGTGGACACTTGTTTGAATCCAAATGGACCTCATGCAACCTTTTAGAGTTATTGAGTTTGAAGTAGCAGACACACTTTTCTCATTTCGATGTGGTGAACCATGAGGTTCAAGAACGCCAATGGCCTACACACCATATGCCTCTTTGGCGTCGTCATTTTTAGACGAGACACCCTGTCAGCACAGACAATTCAATCGCGGAGCCAGTTAGTCCCCTTTGCATCCTCAATGGATTCGTGTGTTCACCAATATTGTTAGGGTTTAGGGTATGTGTATAATTATAGATGGAAAATGGATTTATATGTTTGTATTGCCCTTGTAGCTTTGACTCAATACCTATAATAGCCGGACTATGATATGGGAACCACACATACACACACACACACACACACACGAATAAATTTTAAATCTAACAAATCATGAAACATGAACGAATGGCATCGCACACGCATACACAAACACACACTCTAAACCCTAAAACCTAAACACACACGAGGAGGAAAAAAAGAAAGAACATAGTAGAGTGCTAATAAAAATTCCTATATGGTTATATTCTATTCCAGAATGTCACCACATGCTCTCTCCCTATGGCGTTTGGGATTTCTCGTGGAACTTATTGTCCAACAAGAAACATTTGAACCATGCCTTTATCAGAAGAAAACAAGGGCTACACACCTTCTTAGAATTGGGAGTATTGGTTACCTTTAACTCTTTCATGATCTCTCTCTCTCTCTCTCTCTCTCTCTCTCTCTCTCTCTCTCTCTCTCTCTCTCTCTCTCTCTCTCTCTCTCTCTCTCTCTCTCTCTCTCTAAGCATGAAACTCCAACAGTGGTGTGCCTCAATGAATCTCCTGTAAAAGTTACATAGCCCCACAAAGGATTTGATGTCGTGAACAGTTTTAGGAGCCAGCCAATCCAAGATAGTCTTGATCTTCTTAGGATCCATCCGAATTCATCCGTAGCCTACAACATGTCCAAGAAAATCAACTTCCTCTACCACAAACTCACATTTCTCTCTTTTTGCGAACAAGTTGTTCTTCCTCAGTCGTTGGAGGACCATCCTTAAATGTTTAATGTGATCTTTGAGGCTACGACTAAACACCAAGATGTCTCGATATACACAATAACAAATTCATCTAAGCAGTCTTGAAAAATGTTGTTCATCAACGTGCAAAAAGTGGCTGGTGTGTTTGTTAGACCGAATGGCATCACCCTGAATTCGTGGCTCCCATATCGTATTCGAAAAGCCATTTTGTGCTCATCGCCTTTAGCTATTCGAATTTGGTGATATCTAGATCTGAGATCTATTTGGCTAAAATATATGGCATGTTTGAGCTGGTCGAACAGGTCATCAATTCTAGGCATGGGGTACTTGTTCTTGATGGTACCTTTGTTGAGTATGCGGTAATCCACACACATCTGTAGGGTCTTGTCCGCCTTTTCCACGAATAACATTGGGGCTCCAAATGGCGAAGCACTAGGTCTAATGAATCCTTTTCTATCCATTCACCAAGTTGTCATTTCAGTTCCACCAACTCTTCTTGGGACATCCTATAGGGTGCTCGTAAAGTTGGTTCTATTCCTAGTACCAACTCAATCTTATGGTCCACTGGTCTTCGAGGAGGTGACTTAGCTGGGAGTTCTTCTGGAAACACATCGCTAAATTCCTCTAGCAAATTTGTCACCTCCTTTGGCAAGTTTTTTCTGTTGTGCGTTTTTCCCTTTTGGAACCTTTTCCCTTTTGCCATGCTTTTTATCACAAATGCAGCAACCAAATTTTGTTCAATATCGGTACCCTTAGCGTTCCCTCTAGGCAGAGCTTTTGTCATACAGATTTGTCCCTTGTAGTCCAAGAGGACCAAGTTTGAGCTCCTACCCAAAACTGCAATACAGTGCTCATTTAGCCAGGGGAGGCCCAAAATTACATCGAAGACATCCATCTCTAAAATTAGAAAGCTACGTTTAGCCTTCCATCTCCCAATCTGCACCGGGATGTTCAATGTTGCTTTGTCTACGTCCAATGCTCCTTTGTTGTTTCTACCTTGAGCGTTGATGTCACATTCCTGGTCGGCAAGCTGAACTATTCCACTACGCTCCTTGAAATATAGGAGTCGATCATGAAATCTGACTTCCTCCCCGCGATCTTTCCGGATAGGAATAATAATCTCGAACCAATCTTGGAGGTTGCCCCATGGAAGCTCCTTTCCATACTTGTGTGTCGTCCACCCACAAATGTAAACTCCTCTTTCAACTCCCAACTAGATTACATCACCTAGAAGAAATTAAGCAACCAGGGGTTATTCAGGTCCAAACAAGCACACCACAAACGAACATACCAACCAAAGCAAACACAGAGGATCTCTCTCAAGCCACATTCCCCTTGAGACCGGACGTAGGACCTTTTCCTAGCCACGCCCACACAAATCTATCACAAAATTAGCCCACGGGAAAACATCCATCCAACCATCTGTGCTTTCACCATTAAGCAGCACATTGCCTCAGTCACATCCCACCAACTCTGGCCGATAGCCCTTATAGCTAAATGATCGGCAGCTATCCCACACCGGTAGCTAACCACCCGTGCTTTACACCCGAATTCGAGCAGCACCTCTATATCAGTGGTTAACCCATACAGTTTGAATATGTCACCCCGCACCCCACAAGGCACAGACCATGCTTTCACCAACCTAATGGCAGCACATTGCCTCATCTGTCCTATGTGCAGACGGCGCCAGGCCCAAACTGCGAGAACTGATCGTGCTTACACCTCAAGGACAGCACCTTGCCTCATCAAGTCTCTCGTTCTGTCAACCACCCCGACCGTGGACGCACCCGTGCTTACACTGTGGGCAGCACCTTGCACAATGGCTGTCCTGACAAATCCCAAAAAGCGGCCATCCCTATGAGACTTGCATAGCTGACCGGCTAGTCGTCTCTAATACCACATGTTGCGCCGGCGCCTCAAAGGGCGCTGGGACTTGTGCGGTTTCCCCAACACGCGCTTAAGTCTAACATTCATCCATCATGCACAGAATCTTTGGCTGTGTAGCTTATGCACATATTCCTGATAAGCTTAGTAAGAAGCTTGATGAGAAAGCCGAGCAGAGATTTTTGGTAGATTATGACAACAATTCGTCATACTACAGAATCTACATGCGAGACACGAACACTGTGAAAACAGTGAGAGATGTCATATTTGATGAGAGCAGGACAATGGCCAATGATGATCCTGTCAGCTACAAAGTTCTGGAGAGGCAGTACTATGACCTATCGCCAGTGACAGAGGGAGCAGCAGGCAAACACAAAAACGAAGATTTTCGAGTCGTCTCCCATTCGAAGGACGAATCTAACGAAGAAAGATTCGAGAGGCAACCTGCCGCCACAGTTCCTGTAAACCAAGATGGTTTTGGACCGAGCAAAGCAGACAAGGGCAAAGGCATAGCTGTTCCAGAAGGATCTCCTAGAAGGTCGACAAGACCACGAAGAGTGCCAACAAGATATGTGCCAGGCAGCTCACATTGGAAGAGTTCTACGGGTTCAGTGGCGAACCACAAACTTTTGAGGAGGCGATTGAAGGTCCAGAAAAGGACAGATGGATCCAAGCCATGAATGAAAAGATGGAGTCCATGAGGAATAACCAGGTATGGACGTTGGAGCCATTACCACATAAGTGCAAGACTGTCAAATACAAATGGATTTTCAAACTCAAATACGGAGTAGATGAGAACATCACAAAATACAAGGCAAGATTGGTAACGAAGGGTTTCTCTCATAGATACGGTATTGACTACTCTGAAACCTTCTCTCTTGTCATCAAACATTCGTCCCTACGTCTGTTATTTGCATATGCAGCAACTTATGACCTCAAGATCCACATTATGGACGAGAAGACAGCCTTCTTGCATGGCGAATTAGACGAAGAGGTCTACATGGATCAACCCCTAGGATATGTCTTGAATTCACTTCCTGACTATGCATGCAGAATGCATAGAAGCATCTATGGTTTGAAACAATCAGCTTGAAAATGGTACAAGAGGAAAGTCAAGCCCTGAAATCATTAGGATTCAAGCCTCTGCTGGCTGATTTCAATGTATATGTCAGAGTTACAGATGGGCAGATCATCATTGTGGCTATGTATGTGGATGACACTCTTATACTTTGCAAGAGTGAGTAGCTAATAACTAAAGTAAAGGTAGAGATCTCGAAACATTTCGAGATAGTGGATCTGGGAGAAGCCAGGTGTCACCTAGGCTTGCAAATTGAAAGGGACTACGCGGGAGGTAAGTTATACCTTCACTAGTCCAGATACACCCAAAAGATCCTAGAGGACTTTGGGATGCTCAACTGCAAAGGAGCGAACAATCCAATGCTCGCAGGGATGGTGCTGACAAATGATGATTGTCCAAAGACTGAGGAAGAGAGAGAACAGATGCAGCTCACACCTTATAGGATGCCAATAGGATCACTGATGTACCTTGCTAAAAATACACGTCCTGATATTGCTTATGTAGTATTTAGGATGAGCCAATTTTACACGAATCCAGACTCAACACATTGGAAGATTGCAAAACAAATTTTGCAATATCTTCAATTAACAAGGGATTATGGCTTGTGTTATTGTCGTGGTACAGGTTTCAAGATACTCTCCTACAACGATGCTAGTTGGGCATCTCTCAAGGATGACTGTAAAAGCATCTCAGGAGGATGCACCATTGCATCAGGAGCAGCAGTTCTCTGGGTCAGCAAGAAACAGACTGTTGTATCTCAATTATCTTGCGAGGCAGAGTATGTAACAATAGCAAAGATGGCCAACGAAATAATCTGGCTAAGGCACGAATTGGGCAAAACAAGGAACGAGCCCCTTGTCTTGCAGATGCACAGCACCTTTGCAATACATCTGACGAAAGATCCCGTGTTCCATTCCAGAATGAAGCACATTGTGATCAAGTACCACTTGATCAGGGATCTAATTGAGAAGAAGATGTTGCAGACCACCTTCATCGGAACAAGAGACATGGTTGCTGACATATTCACTAGGCCCTAGACAAAGGACTCTTTGAGAGACAAAGGAGCAGTCTCGAGATCGTAAAGCTATCATGCTTTGAGAGAGCTGAAGAAACAAAACGTTTCTAATTACAAAGCCTTGCTAGCTTTCAGCCCTCAGCCCAATGAAGACATTCGCAAACTCGAAGATTTGGAGACATGAAGCATGAAAAGTTTCACGAACACAAAAGTCAAAGGAAACAAAGACGAACGGTTCGCGAACACAAAAGTCAAAGGAGACGAAGACGAACGATTCGTGAACACCAAAGGAGACGAAGACGAATAGTTTGCAAACATGAAAGATCCACGAACAAGATTCCTTTGCGATCCAGTACAAGAGAAAGGCATACGAGTAAAATGAAACTCGTTTTGCTCTCACGCTCCAAAGATTACCAGCTAAGATCACGCAAGTACCCAGAAGTACAGAGATATGATATGATGGCATGACGTCAGCAGATACTTCCTAGGTCGTGGCTAATCTGCCACTCTTGTAACTCCCTGACTAGTTGCTTAATCACTCTAATCTTAGATTTACATAGAGTGACCATGCTTACTGGATGATACTTGACATATAGATCAATAGAATACACATAGTGTAATAGCGAAATAGTCTGATGCTAGTAAGCAATCAAGATGAAAAATACAGAATACTTGCCCGCCTGCGTGCGAAGACAATTCTGTTTAAGATCAGAAGATCCAACTGTCCACTAGTAAAGCGAGACAATTACTCATAAGAAAACCATGGATATGCACGTAGTGGTTAAAGAATCAATAGATGATATTGTAGCCTTCGCGCAGATATCAATTTGTGTTGTGTCTGATCTCGAATGCAAATGTTTTTACTGTTAATCACATGTCTGAGTTTCTTCTTGTTCATTTTGAATTCTGCACTTTGGTTGAAACTATGTTGAATATTGTATTAATTTTATGAACATAGATCAGTAGTGACTAACTACACTCTGGAGGACTGTAGGAGTGATTTAGCTGACAGTGTCCAGTGATTTCATCTGAACTCCATCTGAGACGAAGAGGGTCATGCTTGATTCGCCTTCGCAAAAGTTTCACGAATCCGATGAACTCATCAGTCATCATTCTCCACAGTATTGAGCCAAAATGTATCAACTGGGACGGAAATTCTGTAATCTTGATATAATAGCTGAGGTGGTAATAATCTAGCATTGTTCAGACACAAATTGCCAATGTTTACCAAATCTATTTTTGAATGTAAGAGTAGAGGTCGGAATGGACCTCGAAATAAAAGATGGTATAGTGCCTAGAATAGATCCAGATATTTCGAGGTCTGTTCCGACCTCCAATAATTCCCACCCATTATCAACAGATCTATCAATAAATGTACAAATTTGTTTCTAAAATGTGTAGATGTATTTTCATAAATTATAATATAAAATAAAACTGAATGTATTCCTATATTGCAAAACGTGCATCTATAACAAAATATAGGAGATAAACATTTATGAGCAGAGGTATATAATAGATATATCGAGGTCTATTCTGACCTCCATTGATTCTCACTCCAGTTGAAAGATGTACCCATTATCAACAGATTCATCAATAAAAGTACAAATTTATTTCTAGGATGTGCATATATGTTTTCATGAATCCTAATGAAAATAATGCTAAATGTAACTCTACACTACAAAATGTGGATTTACAACAAAAAAAAAATAGGGGAAAAACTACTACAATATTGTATATGTACCTAGAACTGCTAGTAGTTGTGTTAGTCAGCTGCTTGGATGATGTTAGAGCCCAAAAATTGGCATAAAAAACTATAAAACAATCTCATATCAAGAACCCATGTAACAAATTCTCATGGAAAAATCATAGAACTGGTCAGCACAAATAAATAATCACTTTTGGAAATTGTGGAAAATGTAGAAGTCGAGTTTGAGTAGATTCAAATTTGAATGTAGGGTACATTGAATCTAGTCTTAAAAATAATAGGGCTTACATTTTGGAGGGAAACCAAGTGAAGTGGTGGCTAATAGATTGCATATCAAGTTTTTGGCATTTGCATATAGATTTTGAAATATTCAATTTTTTGTGATTTTGTCAAAACCCTAATTTTAATTGGATCCCTAGATAGTGAGATTTCTAGACTTCATTTGAGTGTGTTTCAATCTTAGAAAGTGGCAAGAGTCATTAGATTGAAGAAGATCATAGGATAATCAAGATTTCATGATTCTATGTGTTGATTTGCTTGGTATAAGTGCTAGAAGAGAATTGTGAAGGTTCATATCTTTGTGATTCCCTTTTGAAGACATTTGTTGTTGTTCAAAGGACTGCTTTGTGCATTGAAACAAGTTTAAAGAGAGGATGAGGTCATTGCTACATGGCTACATCAAGTGGAGTCATGCTGGAAGCCAATGATAGGCTTACCTCATGCTATTCAAAGAACTTTGCCAAGTTTAATTGATCTTCAAGAGATCTTGATCAATGAAGAATATAGGCTTCAAGCAAGAAGTAGATCTTCATCAACATCTCAAGTTGGAGAGGGGGCTATGTTCATCAAAGGCAAATTCTAGGGAAAAAGCAAAAGTAAGTGTTTTAAAGGCAAGATCAAGTGGATGCTACTTCAAATGGAAAAAAGAAAGATAGATCAAAGCCCAAGTGCTTCTATTGTGGCATCAAAGGACACTTTGCAAGTGAGTGCTACAAGAAGTAGAGAGATCAAGGAGACAAGCAAGGTAATCTTACCCTTGATGAGGATGGTTTGGATGTTCAAGATGCAAATGATGATGCTTTTGTGATGTCTTCATGTATGCTTGCTAATGATGGAGATCTAGATCCATGGTGGATTGATAGTGGAGCAAGTTTACACATGACTTTACAAAGAGTACTTCACTTCTTTGTTGGCATATGGAGATGACAAGAGCGTGATCTCCATGGCCAATGATGGTGAGTGTGCAATCAAAGGGATTGGCACAATTCCTATTTCTCTCTCTACAAATAGGAATGTTCATTTGAAGGATGTCTTGTTTATTCCATCTATTACCAAGAATTTGTTTAGTGTGAGTCAATTGCTAAGTAAAGGCCCCTCAAATTTGAGTTTGATGGAGATGCTTGTATGATCAAAAGGAAGGATATCTTGATTGGAAAATTCTTGTGCAATAGGTGGCCGAGTGCTATTTTGGATGGAATGACACCGTTTGAGATGCTATTCAAGAGGAGGTTGTGTGTCAACTTTCTAAGAACGTTTGGATGCATATGCTATGTCAACATTACTCTTGATGATAGGATCAATAAGGATCCATCTTCAAGGGAAGGCGTTTTTGTTGGATATAGTGAGGTGAGTAAAGCCTACAAGGTTTACATTCCTTCTACTAACAAAGTGATTGTTGGTAGAGATGTCATTTTTTATGAGGGGAACATTCCAAAAGTGTCTTCAAGCATTATTGATGTGGATGGATCCAACATTCTTGATGTTGATGTAAAGGATCCTCCTTTATATGGTGATGATGATGGACCTTCATCAAGTCAAAAGCCAAGGAGAACATCAAGGAAAAGACAGATGCCTTCAAGGCTCACATATGGGTTTTGACATTCTGCGAGTAAATTTTTTGCGAGTTTTGCGAGTTTCTTCAATAAGATCCTCCAACAAATGGTAGCACATGGTGTGCTACTCCTTCTATGCCACTATATGATTTTTTAAGAACAAGAATGATGGTTTGATGCATACTTAAAAATTTGACTATCCATCATATTCTAAATAGGTCCATCACAAAATACTTTGTTACTCTATAAATAGAGGTTCACTTTTTTTTTTTTAAACTGTCCTTGAAGCTGTAAAAGTTAACATGTCGGCATGCTAGCCTGCAAATTTTTTATTTCAAAAACATGATGAAGTTTTTCTAAAGAACTTCTTGAAAAAATAAATTTCTTTTTGGAGCTCATTTGGCTAGCATGCCGGTGAACTAGCCAAGTAAATTATAAAATAAAAAAATTATTTTGACACATTTGAGAACCAAATTTTGAGTAAAACCATTATTTTGAAATATTTATTTAAACCTCCCAACATATTAAGCCGACGTGCTAAGTAAAACAACTAAAAAAAAAATTACAGCCTTTAAAGATAGCACGTCGGCGTGCTATATGAAATGAGAAATTTTTTTTGCAACCAACCAAGATAGCACGCCGGTGTGCTATATGAAATGAGAAATTTCTTTTGCAGCCAACCCAGATAGCATGCCGGCGTGCTATCTAGGTTGGCTGCACAAAAAAAAACATTTAAAAAAAAATTTTGGCATGCCGCTTAGCACGCTGGTGTGCTATCTGGGTTGGCTACAAAAAAAAAGTTAATTTGAATTTTTTTTTACTTAGTGGGATCTTTAACTATGTACCAAACCACATTTTTAATAACAAATATTGAAGTAGTATCATAAAAAGGGCGGCACACTATGTGCTATCGTTTTGTTGAATGATGGCAAGAAAGAAACTCGCAAAACTCGCAAAAAATTTACGCGCAAAATGTCAAGGGCCCTCACATATGATGAAAAGGGTAAGCAAGTAGTTTCTGGAAATTATGTTGCTTTCCTAATCTCTTTTGATGAACCTACAAGTGTAGATGAAGCAAGTAAAGAAGAGGAGTGGATCCAAGCAATGATCTTGAATATCAAGCTCTTATGAAGAATGGAATATGGAGATTGATGGATTTACCTAATGACAAGAAAGTTGTTGAATGCAAATGGATCTTCAAGGTGAAGACAAACCAAGATAGATCTATCAACAAATACAAGACAATGTTAGTGGGAAAAGGATATGCTCAAGAGCAAGGGGTTGACTATGATGAGACCTTTGCATCCATGGCAGAGATGGTAAGCATTTGAGTCATCATCTCACTTGCTACATTTTATGGATGGGATCTATGGCAATTGGACATTACAAATGCATTCTTGAATGGTGATCTTGAGGAGGAAGTATACATGAAGCAACCCAAGAGCTACATTGTTGGTTCGTGAAATGGAAATTATCAGCTCTGATACCAATCTGTTGACGCTTAGATGTTGATGCCAACTAATAAAACAAAATTCTTATTAACAAGATCGTGGGTTACTTAGATAATGGAGATTGCGAGCTGCTCTTTTGTGTTGAATAACATTATCGATGTAGGAGTCTTAGACTGCCATGAAAGAGAGATTGCAGAAACTATTAGACGTCTGAGACAACCATGCAATCCTCTTTTGCTGATAACTTGACATGAAGAGAATGTAGAAATAACTTAGGTGTCAGAGATAGCCATACATTTCTCTGATAATGATGTTTGCGTAAGAGGAATGAGAGTTAGTTTCATTCAACAAGAATGCAAAGATGTAGAATAGTAGCGAATCTATATAATAATGTCGTAAAACAACAATCAAATCACAATACAATTGCGCTGATAAGTGTGTGATCCTACTTACATACTCAAATCAATTGCTAAAGTTCTAAGCATCTCTCTCTCTCTCTCTCTCTCTCTCTCTCTCTCTCTCTCTCTCTCTCTCTCTCTCTCTCTCTCTCTCTCTCTCTCTCTCTCTCTCTCTCTCTCTCTCTCTCTCTCTCTCTCTCTCTCTCTCTCTCTCTCTCTCTCTCTCTCTCTCTCTCTCTCTCTCTCTCTCTCTCTCTCTCTCTCTCTCTCTCTCTCTCTCTCATCACTAATTCTGAGGAGTCAGCTACTGACAGACCAATTTTGGTCGTAGATCTATCTCTCTGATCTTCATTCTTAATTGATTCAATCGCTCAATGACATATATAACAACTGAAAGATCTTGCATTATTCTAGCTTTAAATTTGCAAGATCGCTTAATAGCTGATTTTTAACTGACTAATTAGAACAATTGTTATTGGAGCGTGAAGATGTAGACAGTATGTACTTAGATTCCTGTGTATTTTTGTAGAGTGTCACATTTTTCATGAAGTAATGTCACATTTTTGGAAGTGTTTGAAATGGCCTGAAAATCGGCTCAGCATAAAGTGTCGCAAAACACTTAGTTGCTCAGGAAGGCCCGAAGGTGGACAGTATCGGATTTTGGTGACAATCAAAAATTGCGAAGAAAAATGCAAATTATAGCGACAATCAGTCTAAAAATGAAGACTACTGAAAAAACAGTCCATTTTCTACAAGTTTCATTTGAGAGAAGGAAGAAGGGCTGTTGGAATGAGTAGGAGCTAGATTAAACTCCAACATACATTTCTTTTACAAAGCCAAATCATGTGTGTCTACTACAAAAGAGTTTGTATGGCCTTACACAAGCACTAAGGAGTTGGTATGCTAAGCTTAACACTTTTTTACTCTCTCAAGGCTTTGTTATGAGTGAGTATAATCATTCACTTTATTATAAGTTTGCTGGAAATGATGTTACCATCTTGCTAATCTATGTGGATGATATCATCTTGAGTGGTGGAAACAATGTGGAGGATATCAAGATTGCTCTTAAGAAGGAATTTGAGGTGCATGATCTTGGTAACTTGCATTACATTTTTGAAGTAAAAGTCATTAGATCTTCTCAATATACTTTCAATTCTATTCTTAAAATATTTCATATGGAGATGCAAAAGCTAGTGATACACCTCTTGTAAAGCTAACTATAAGAGGTAGTGAACTTGATCCTTCAAGGACATTACTCTCTATAGGAAGCTAGTTAGTTCACTCATCTATCTAACCATTACTAGACCAGATCTAAGCTATTGTGTTGGAATATTGAGTCAATTTATGCAAGATCTTGACGAAAAACACTAGAAGAAGACACAAAACGATAGAAAACAATTCGCGATGCCAACTGGCAGCTCGACGAGCGTGGTGTATTGTACTTCTCGCTCAGCTAAAAGAGACAACGATAACAAAGAATAACTAACTAGTTGATTAGCATTAACTTGTCTTGGAATTCTCTGATTAACTATCTTGTAAACTCCACACAGTCGAGATAAATATGTAATCAATACGAAATAGAGACAATAAAAAGACAATGTAGAGAATACAAAGAATAGAAGAGAGAAAAGTTGTGCATGAAAGTCTGCCAACGAGCATAACACAACGATTGAGGTGATCGTCAGGCCGCCAACAAGTGAGACACTGAACAATTCACTGAAAAATGCAAAAACAAAAAATACAATTGCTCTCTTCTCCACCTCATCATTCGCGTCGTCTTCTTGATGGATTCTCTCATGATATGTGATCTGTAGTCACTTGCTTAGGATCCTAAAAACAGAAACAAAACAAAATCATTACATGGTATCAAAGCTCAGGTTATCGCTACATGATATTAGAGCCCAGGTTATTGCTACATGATATCCGAGCAGTGATTCTCTAAGACAACACAATATGGCTACAATGATCCGGACGAGAATAGCAATCAGTCTTGATGGCAAAAACTACAGAGTATGAAAATACAAAATCAAAACACTTCTAAAGGGTGAAGGCATCTGGTCGGTGACCAAACTCACAGAGGTGCAGCCACAAAAGAGAGACCCCAGGAGAGCCGAGTGGATTAGAAAAGATGAACGCGCAATGTCGATCATCGTTTCATCCATTAACGAAGAAATACTCATGCATATTGAAGACTGTGAGAGCAGCCATGAAGCATGGGAAAGACTAAAGCAAAAGTATGAAGTGAGGACTGCTGCTTCGGTGATGCATCTTCACAATCGGCTGCAATCTATGCGATGGAATGGCAACCAATTGGATTAGCATGTTGAGAAGATCAGAACAATCTTTGCTCAACTCATTGCATCTGGGCAAGAACACTAGGTCCCAGCACCACAACAGCTGATGTACTTCATGAAATCCCTACTTGTGTCCTATCAACCGTTGAGAATGCTCATACTGAGCCTACCAGATATGACATTCGAGAGAGCAATCAATCTTGTCCCTGATGAGAGACTGATGAGGGACGAAGGAGAAGGAAGCAGTGACCAAGAGAAGGCCCTATTCATGAAAGGAAAGAAGAAGAACAAACCCAAACCCAGATTTGACAAGACAAAGTCTTCGAGTAGAGGCAATGACAACCAACAAACATCCTCCTATGATCACTGTCACAAGCCGGGACACGCAACAAACAAATGCTGGTTTAACCCAACAAAACCTTGCATGCACTACAAGAAGAAGGGACACTCTGCATACGATTGCAGATTCAACCCAAAAAGAAAAAACAAAGCTGACAAGGCGAATGTTGCAGAGTTGTCAAAGGATGCAAACAAAAGCAATGAGGCCTTCACGATATTCGATAAAGCCTCAACAAGCTAAACAACAACCAAGTTGCTAACAGTTGGATGCAAAGCAGGCAATCTCTGCCAATCCAAGATAATCAGCAATTCTGATAACATACTAAATGCATCAAAAAATGAAGATCAACTCTGGCACAGAAGAATGTATCATTTGAACATGAGGAGCCTCTACGACATGAGCAAGAAGGACATAGTCACAGTTTTGAAAATATCCAAATCCGATACTGAGTTCTATGAAGCCTTTCAGAAAGGAAAACAGCATCAAAATCCATTCGTACACGAGGGAAGAAAAGCTAAAGAAGTTCTTGAGCTCCTCCACTCATATGTCTGTGGACCGATGAAAGTTGATTCGCTCTCAAGATTGAGGTATTTCCTAACGTTCATTGATGACTACAGCCAGATGACAACGATCTATTGACGAAGAAATCTAAAGTGTTTGACTCTTTCAAGAAGTTTGTAGCATTCACAGAAAGACAGATCTCAAAAAAGATTCAGAACATCAAGTCTGATAATGGAGGTGAGTACAAGAGCACGGAATTTTCAAGATTCTGTCAAGAACAAAAAATAGAGTATCAATTCACTCCTGCGTATACACCTAAATATAATGGTGTCGCAGAAAGAAAAAACAAGACATTAGTCAAAGGAGTCAGATGCATGATGGCACAGACTCAATTGCCGAGTCAATTTTGAGCTGAGGCAATAGCTGCAACGGTGCACCTGCAGAACAGATCAACAGCGACAGTCTTGGAAAACAAAACACCGTATAATGTGGACAGGTAGAAAGCCTAATCTATCATACGTGCATGTATTCGGATGTGCAGTATACAAGCACATACCAAAGGAACAAAGAATTAAGCTCAACGAAAAGTCAGAACAAACAATCATGGTCAGATACTCGAAAGGATCACAAGTTTACAGACTCTACAACTCAACCATGAAGAAAGTTGTGTTGAGTAGAGATGTGAAGTTCGACAAGTCCACATTTTTCGGATTAAAGAAAGAAAAGAGGCATGAGATCTTCACACTACTGCCGATTCAAGAGGGAGATGAAGGGCAAACATCAAATTAAAATGTCGCGTCCCATATCCCAGAGCAGCAGGAAGCTGAAGATCAATCCGACGAAGAAAAAACATTCGAGCAGTGACGAATCAAACCCAGAAGGTCGACAAGACAAAGAAAAACTCCAGAACGATACACTGACAACCTTCAATGGAGCGAAGAAATAGAGTTTAAATACTGCAGCTTCACTGAAGAACCGGTAACATATCAAAAAGCTATCCAGGGTCTAGAAGGTGAATTCTAGAAGCAGGCAATGTCAGAGGAAATCGAATCAATGAGACAAAACGAGGCATGGACACTAGAGCCACTCCCCAAAAATAAAAGGATCGTCGACTACAAATGGGTCTACAAAAGAAAAATCAAATCAAATGGCACTGTTGGACGATACAAAGCAAGGCTCGTTGCGAAAGGCTACACACAAAGACATGGCGTCGATTACTTTGATACGTATTCACCAATGGTGAAAATGACAAGTTCGACTGCTCCTTGTATACGCAACTCAATACAATCTGGAAATTCACTGTATTGATGTAAAGATAGCCTTTTTCCACGGAGATCTAGAGGAAGAAATCTTCATGAAACAGCCTGAAGGATTCGAAGACCCCAACAATCGACACTATGTTTGTCGGTTGCAACAATGCATTTATGGTCTGAGGCAGACATTACGATCTTGGTATAAGAAGATTGATAGTTTTCTGAAGTCTCTAGATTACATTCCTACACAACCAAACTATAATGTCTATATAAAAAAAGTAGAAATTTTTTTTTGTGATTCTAACTATATTTGTAGATGACTCTCTAAATTCCTTGATGCTAATCAAGAAAACGTATAGTCAAATTTCCAAAAGTTATGAAATCATAGATCTAGGAGAAGCAACAAAATGACTTGGGCTAAAAATTAGAAGAAATCAAATGAGAAGAGAAATGTATTTGAGTCAGTCAGAGTACATCCGAAAAGTTAAAGTAGTACCGAATGATGGACTGCAAAGAAAAAGCCACACCAATGATAGCTGGAGCTAGAGTAAGAAACAGGATTGCCCAAATACAGATGAGGAGAGACAAAAAATGGAAGGTATATCCTACCAAAACCTGATCGATAGTCTGATGTACTTCACAATTTGTACCAGACCCGATTTGGCCTTTTCTGTCTATGCATTAGGCCAATTCTCTTCGAATCCTGGCATGGCACATTAGCAAATGACAAAGTGAATTCTGCAATATCCGAAGGATACCCAAAACATGGAATTAACCTACAAAGCAGACAAAGAAGGCAAAGGATTCGAGCTGCAACACTATAGTGATGCAAGTTGACCAAAGTATACATGCACAACTTGGGCAATGGGACCTAGTAGGAGGGCGCCCTTCTAAAGTGTCCATTGAGTTCCCAACTCCCACAAGAAAGGCATTCAAAGAGTCATAGGTTATGGAAGGAGTCTCTTGACCTTCCATAAGCCTATGGAGGCTCTTGGAGATTCTTTAACTCCCCTAGACTTCTCTCTCTCTCTCTCTCTCTCTCTCTCTCTCTCTCTCTCTCTCTCTCTCTCTCTCTCTCTCTCATTGGATGAGCATGGAACTCCATAGTGCATTGGAGGGGTCCATGGGCCATCTATATGAGGGTAGTAGGGCGCCCATTGGGAGAGGGGGAGATCTCTCTTGTTTGCTTTGCTTATGCTCTAGTGTTGCTACTAGTGTGTAGAGTGCTTTCTTGTGGTAGTATGCTTAAGGTTTGGATCTTGAGAATGCTATGGAGTGTTGTAGTATGCTTGTGATTTGTTTATGGTTAGCAAGGGGATGCTAGATAGGTCTTGCTTGGAGATTGGATCTAGCTATGGTTGGGTGGTGAATATTTGAGGCCAGCTTGTTATCTATTTTTGTGTTTAAAGAGTAGGGACACAGGTGGAGGAGAGATCCTTGGAGGCTTGCAGATCCTTACTTGCAGGTGGAGGCATCCTAGCTTGGAGTTGAGGAGCATCTTGAAGCTTGTAGGTTGCTTGGAGGACATTTGGAGGCTCTACCTTGGATTTGGAAGACTTCCTCACCTCTACTTGTAAAAGTGGTATCAGAGCTAGATAAAGGATGGTAACCTTTCTAACCTTATTCAAGTTCTATTAAGATCAGCAACTAAATTTTTTTTGAGAAAGATTATTGGCTTTTCTAGTTGTAGGAAGCTTGTAGTTGAAGTACCCAATGAATCTAGTTCTCTTTGGAAGAGAGTAGCGATGCTTAGAGAATTGTTTAGAAGCTGATGTTTTATCATGTTAGAGAAGTTTTAAAGTGGGCTTTGGGCTTTTAAAAGTTCTGAAAAAATATTTGTGGGATGGTTAGAGGAAGTCTTCCTCTACATACACAAACTTTTTGCAAAAAAATTGATTCTAGCTATGTGTTTTGATCAAAACTAGTGTTTTTTTTTGCATAAATGAAGTGTTTGAAGTTCTGATTTTCATTTTGAAGTTCTATTTTTCAAACCTGTGAATCTGAAATTCAGATCTGAAAAGTGAAGTTTTCATCCAAACTTCATTAGTTACACCTTTCTATCTCCTAGTTTCATGAAAATGGCAATGTGGGAAGGGAATGGTAGTGTAACTTTGTGCATAAAACAAGATTTAAAGTTGTATTTTTTGTCATTTTGAAGTTCTAATTTTTAGATCTATAGATCTGAAAATCAGATTTAAAAATTGAAATTTTCATAAAGCTTTATTAGTTATCCATTTCTAGACACTAGTTTCATGGTTTTGAAAATCTAGAATAGTGAGAAATGTGAAAACTTTGTTTGTTTTTGAAATGGCAAATGGAATGGAAATTGGAATGGGAACTTTATGTAAACATTAGCTTGGATTAGTTAATTGAAGTTTACATAAAGATTTGATTTTCATTTTTGCTTTTGATTAAGGCAAATGTAGCTTGTTGTTGTTTTCCTCTTAAGCTTGGATTGAGCTTGCAAACAATAAGATTGAATGAATAGAAGTAAATGCTTTTTATTTGCATTGGATGTAACAATTGAAGCGTTTCTATCATTCTAATTTGAGCACTTGTTGCTCTATTTGCATAATAGGAAAACACACAAGCAACCTCAATGGATCAAACCAACAAAAATCCAACATTTGATCTATCAAACCCATCCAATGTGGCACAAGCTCTTGAACTTTTATACCAACAAATTCAAGCCACTAATAAGCAGCTTCTTGAAACTAATCAAAGAAACCAAGACTTAGAGTCTAGGTTAGCCAATCAGAAGAAGAATGTAGTTTCACCTCCTGTAAAAGTGTTTAAGGGGGAGAAGAAAGATAGGAATCTACAAGTGGTAAATTCTTGGCTAAATGTTTGGAACAAATACTTTGCCATGAACCAATTCCCTGAATGTGAATAGTTATCCATTGCTACTATGTTCCTTGAGGGAAGAGCCTTAGTATGGTGGGATGACCTAGTTGCAAAAGGCAATCAACCTTGTACATAGGAAGATTCCTGCATAGATTTTAGGGAATACTTCCTACCACTTTTAGATGACTATGAACACTTTCAAAAGTTGAGTCATTTATCAATGAATAAAGGTTTGGAACAACTTATTCAAGATTTTTATGAGTACCTGAATCCACTTTATAGTGACATTCTACCTAAGGTACAAATGTTAATGATTATTGATGGGTTACCAAAAGATTATCAAGTGGATGTTCGTAGGAACCATCCAAAAACCCTAGAATATGCTATTAGGGCTACAAAATACTTTGATGACACACCTAAGCCACCTAGGGGACAACAGCCTAATGAGCAGAAAAAAGGTTTTCAATTTAAGAGGAAGGATAAGGAAGTTGTTAGTGAAACACATCCCAATTCCAACAATCCTAAGAAAACCAAGAAAAATTTTAAAAACAATGAAGGTGGCATTGATAAAGTTGGAGTTCATAAGAAGAACTTGTGCTTCAAACTGCAATGGCGAGGGTCACCTTCACGAGATTGCATCAAATAACCAGCTTCTACCTCAGGTAATCTATCTCAAAGTAATGAGATGGATGTATTTTGTCCTTAGTTCTTTAGTCTTTGGACCTAATGACCTTAAGTGCATTAAAAGTAAAGAGATTGAACAAGGTAACCGTTAAGAATAGATATCCACTACCGCGGATGGATGACCTAATAGATTATCTTGCTAGTTCTGGGTACTTTAGCAAGATAGATCTAAGGTTGGGATTCCATCAGATATGCATTCAGACAGAAGATAAACCAAAAATTGGGTTTTGAACTCGCTTTGGTCACTACAAATTTTTGGTGTTGCCTTTTGGTTTGATCAATGCACCGGCAACTTTCCAATAGATGATGAACGATTTGTTTAGGCCATATTTGGAAAGATTCATAGTGGTATTCTTAGATGATATCCTACTGTTCAGTAAGACTTCGGCGGAACATAAAGAGCATCTTAGGATTGTCTGGGACATCCTAAGAAAGGAAAACCTCTTTGCCAAAGAGTCTATGTATGACTTTTTTTGCAAAGGAATTGTCCTACTTGGGGCATAAAATTTTCGAATGGGGAGTGGAGATTGAGGCCGATCGTATCTAGAGGGTTATGGATTGGCCTATTCTCACCACAATTCGGGAAATCAAGTCTTTCTTGGGGTTTGTAGGATTTTTCCATCGGCATATTCCCCAATTTGTTCGATTGACAATTCCCCTTACCCAGGTCTTGAAAGGCTATAAGAAGCTAAGCCGGAGGGCTAAGAGTCCACTAGTGGTGCATCAAAAGACAGTTCACTACTTCCTATTCACTTCAGAATGGGATTGCATAAAGGAAGAACCGAACTCTTCTCAACTCAGCCAGATCAATGCTACATCAAGCACACCTACCTGCGAAGTTCTGGGCAGAAGCTACTGCCATAGTCTGTTACGTGCAGAATAGATCCAGCACCAAAGTCATCAACAACAAAACTCCTTATGAAGTTTGGCATGGGCACAAGCCTAGTGTCGGCCATTTAAAAATATTTGGTTGTATATGTTTTGTTCACATTCCTAAACGGCTTAGGAAGAAGCTAGATCATAGGACAAATAAATGTATTTCGTTATCCAGATGAACATGAAGCTTATAAAGTTTATGATCCATCCACCAACGTAGTATTTGCCTCCAGGGATGTAGTATTTCAAGAACATGCATATTATGATTTCAAACAGCGTTTGATAGATAATGCTAAATTAGCTTATCCTATTCTACGTAGCATTCAACCTTCCAACGTTGATAATTCTTCTATAGAACCTATAGCTATAGATACAAAAATCGAGCAGCAGACAGTACCTGTCACCAGACTAGACCAAGTCAGCTCAAGCAGATCTAAAGAAGTTCAAAAAGAAGAATCAATGCATCCTAGTCAACCCAACGTCCGCAGATCCTCACAGACTCGAACAATTCTTGAGAGGTATGCACCTCAATCATTTTGGACTTCATCAGAAGAACCAGAGAGTCTAGTTGAAGCAATTAACTCCAAGGATGATGTGAAATGGCAAGAAGTTATGGAAAGCGAGTACAACTCACTTTTGACAAATGAGACCTGGACACTGGTCGACTTCCCCACTCACAAGAGAGTTATTGACAACAAGTGGATCTTCAAGAAGAAGATCAACTCTGATGGTTCCATTGCTAAATGGAAAGCACAGTTGGTGGCTAAAGGATTCACTCAAGTCCAAAGAGTGGATTACCAAGAAATTTTCAGTCCTGTCGTCAAGATGCAGTCAATCAGGACTCTGATTGTGTTAGCAGTCGCGGAAGACCTCAAAATGCACCAAATGGATGTCAATACAACATCTCTCAATGGCAATGTCAAAGAGGAGCTGTACATCTTTCAACTGGAAGGATTCGAAGTCAAAGGCCAAGAGCACAAAGTGTACAAACTGCACAAAGCAATCTACGGTCTGAAATAGGCCGCAAGAGCATGGTTCCATAGAATCAACTCGTATCTCACTCAATTGGAATTTGAGAACAATTCAGCTGACTGTAATGTTTATTCAAAACATATAGGCACCAATTCAGTTCACATAGCCCTTTACATAGATGATGCATTTATTTAGTCTAATGACACTTCTCTACCGCACACTACTAAGAGTGATCTGTCAAAGGACTTTGACATGACTGATTTAGGAGCAATCAATTCTTTGCTAGGAATCCACATTACTAGAAATAGGCTTCAGAAGAAAATCTATCTTAGCCACTAGGCATATCTAAAAGGCATTTTAGAAAAATTTCATATGTCTGATTACAAACCCATTGATACTCCAATGGATCCAAGTATAGTATTGACTAAACCTTCTTGTGATGAGACTGATAGTGAAGTACTCGACTTAGCGAAGTACCCTTATCATTCACTAATCGGATATCTAATATATGCAATGTTGTGTACTAGACTAGATTTAGCACACACTGTTAGCATGTTAAGTCAATTCATGTCTAATCCCAGGATCTCTCATTGAAAAGCATTGAAGAGAGTGATGAGATATATTCAGAGAAGTTTAGATCATGTCTTATGTTACGATGGAAATGTTATTGACCCACTTATCGTGCGAGGCTATTCCGACTCAGATTGGGCAGAAACAGTCTCTACCAGAAAATCTACTTCCGGGTTCTGTTTCTATCTGGTAGGGGGACCAATTTCGTGGAAATCAAGGAAGCATAATTCAGTCACATTTTTTTTCAACAGAGGCAGAGTACATCACAGCATGCCAAGCTTCAAAAGAAGCTATATGGATCAAGTTGTTACTTCACGACTTACATCACACTCAGTTTAATGCTACCACCATTCTGTGTCACAATATGAGTTGTATCTCACTGTCACTGAATCCTAGATTTTATGGCAAATCCAAGCACATAGAAATCCAGTATCATTTCATTCGAGAGAAAGATTTCCCAGGGCAAGTGATCCTTAAATACTGCTCCACAACGGAAATGGTCATAGACATCTTCACCAAAGCGCTTCCCAAGATCAAGCATCAGAATTTCTTCAGCATGTTGAACCTGACAAAGATACCAAGGCACCAACCGTGACCTTGAGGGGGACTGTTGGAAATTAAGCCCACAGTTGCCTCCTTGGTGAATGATAAATTAGACAGCCAATTACTTGAAGAACGTCTACAACGAACTTCTGGCCGATTGCCAACAAAGGGTAACCAATCCCATTATAATCTTAAGTTCAGATGTTAAGTCTAATAACTTGAAGTCATTTTCAAGGACTTCCACAAAAGTTGCATTTAGAACAACTCTACAGATTTACATTATTTTTGAACAGTTTGCTGAAAAATACACTAAGTGTTGCAGTTCATATTTTTTGCACTTTTTCGAAAGCTGCAATACTCACCTTTGACTTCTTCCGTTCAACTCTTTTGAAGAAGTCAACTTGTTCACAGTTCAACAGTTTAACTATTTTCAAGCACCTTCGCCCCCCCTTTTTGCATTTTTTCGAAAAATGCGAAGAGAGAGAAAATTCCAGGAGGTCCTCTATTTTTAAGAGTTAAACTATTAAAGACACCTTTGCCAACTTTTTAAGGGCACCTTCGGCTTTCCCGAAAGAGCGAAAGAGTTGAACTAGTAAAGAGATCTTTGCTTTTTTTGAGGGCACCTTCAACTTTCGAAGGGCGCCTTAAACTTATTTAGAACACCTTCAACTTTTTCGCAAAAACCCAAAGAGAGAGAAAAATGTCGAAGGTCGTCTAAAAGGAATGAGGCATGTTCCCAGCCACTTCCCATAATTTGCGAAGTGAGAGAAAACCACTTCGCGTAAAATGCAAAGTGAGAGATTTTGCGACGTCCTCGCCTGCGCCAACGATACTGATTTGTTGACCGTATACACTATGTACAGTTGTCACAGAAGCCATATACTTCCAAGTACAATGACTTTCCCAATTAGGTGACAAACATTCAATGTAATTAATACACGGATGAAATATATAAATAGATCATCCAAGCACAGATTAGTGGTTGCTCCGTCCATGAGACTTATTATTTGAGCCTCCCAATTACGCCATCAATTTTTGGTTATATTGCTATTTGTATTATGCTTCTGTGTAATATAGCAGTAGCACGTTTTTATCTGTATACAATGTAGATTAATGCTTGTTGTGATTGAATGCACTTTCATTGATGTTTGATCGCGCTTGTATACTCACTCTGATCAAAACACGGACGTCTACGACTCCTCAGTTTCTAATCAGATGATGGCTGTCTTTGACGCCTGAGGAACTCGCAATATCATACTGCTCTTCCATTATTTCAGAACAATACTTCACATTGAATCTGATTTCAGTAGTACTACACACAAACCATCTCTAATCTCTTCGGTGGACTGTACTCTTGTTTTAGAATATGAATTAATTTTTAAGATCCCGTTGGGCAATCAAAAAGCATAAGGTTGTGATTATCTTTAGCATAAGCTGTTTATTACACTATTTCTGCACCTAGCAGCTGATTAGAATAGGAGAGTTGTTCTGCAATATTCATGCTCTCTTCTCCGTTCTCGTTCTTCCTATCTCCCTTGTCCCATCACTGATAGCATCAACAACTAGTACACACACTCTCTCTTTTTCTTACTCTTGATTTTAGAGTCAAGATTACTCATTTTCTCCTTCTCTTCATGTTCCATACAAAATTATCGTGTTTTTTTTCTGAACTACATTAGCATATGTTGGTTTGGAGATTTTAAATGAAGTTGCATATATATGCCAATGGCATGTACTCCAACCTTCGCCATACAATTTTGAAAGTCTATCAATGGCAAGGCTAGATGAATCCTAGATTTTAGTCACTAGATACACTTGGATGAGACCATTATGTAGTTGGCTCTTTTTCCAATCTAGCCCTTTCTTTGGCCCATAACCAATAGTGTCTGTCTACGTTTCAGACACAAGAACTTTGATAATTTTTTATCATAATGATCTAGTAAATTCATTTAAATCTTTGATACATTTCTTTAAATGTTTCATATCCATTACATTTAGCCTTGATGCATCATTAATTATCTTGCTAAGTGTTGATGCTCTTGTCCATGTTGGGGGTATTCCTGTCGTGCTTGTAAATTTTATCTCTAAGTCTAAAATGAGTTTTGGCCTCAATTGACAATTTACCAAAACATGACTAAACTTGTTGAAATCTCTCACACTCCCTCTTCAACTAGTTTTGGCATAGTTTTAACCATACCACTTTGATCCAACTTTAGAATGATCTCCATCCTAAGTATATATCTCCTTTCTAAGGTTCAAAAGTATTTCTCATAATTGATATCGAGAATAGTGTCCAAATTGGATAATCACTATTTCTTACATCAATTTTACACATCAAGATATAACTAGGACATGAAGAACCAAATAGAATGTGAATGAAGTGATTCCTCCATGTTTCAAGCTTTGAACTCTCTGGAAAATTATAGCAACCAAACAATAAATGTGAGTGATGACCATTTGCTTGTTTGTTTCCTCCAACTTTGTCCTTTCTTAATATGTCTCCACCATAAAACTCCATGAATGAGTCCATCTTGCCACAAGATATCATCAAACCTTGAAAATCCATGAGTAGGTGAGTACATCAATGATGCAAATCCAGCACCACATGACTCCATAAACCAAGTACATTGCACTAGTCCATCTTCAAGATCTACTTGACACAAGAAAATGACCATGAATTCACCAAAAAATGACAATTTCCAAACATTGGCACCAAGTAGCTCAACAATTGAGAACTTAGACATGAATGAGTGATATAATGAACCTCCATTAGTTTCATTTCCATCAGCAAAATCAGCCAAGAATGCTAGTACAACTCCATCATCCAAATGATGCAAACTAATGTAGCTAGTTTAATCATATCTTGACAATTTGCACACATCCACATGAAATTGCTCAAACATGAGATAGAAGAAGTAAAGTAAACTTGAACAACACTTCCTTGCTACTCCTTTGACCTTACTTGAGTTTAAAGACACAGATCCATAACATCTTTGCCAAATAACCTTCCTTTGATGCTCTTAACTAGCTCCAAATTGCCACCTTTCCTTTTGTGTTGTTGAAGCCCTTTGAGACCAACCTCTTGATCTTCCTCTTGACCATCAAAGTCATTGAAAAAAAAAAATTTCAGATCCATTACTTCTCAATAAGCTCACAATTGAGATATCCCTTGCCTTGAAGAAATTGCCTCTCGATTTGCTCCATGTAGTCTTCTCCAACCAACCTTTTGCCATCTTGATCATGAGTGATCAATTCATAATCATAGAATCCTTTGAGTTAATGAAGAGATGTGAGATCCATGCCTTGGGTCTTCCCAAGAACCAATCTTCCATTGTTCTTTCCTTCATAAGGCTCCCTCTTAATGATTGCATCATAAGAAGTAGGAACCTTAAAGACATTGTGTAAGAACACCCAAGTGAAGATCCACAGGATTCCAATCACATGCAAATCCTGTAGATCTTCACTTGGGTGTTCTTACACATTGGAAGCCATGAAAAAAATGATTAGTACCTTCAACATAAGGATGATTGAAGTACTCTCTTTTTCCAAACAAGAACTTCTACTCAATGATTTAGGTAATGACTCATATGATAATGATTCTTCCTCACTATCTTTCACAATGACATCATTCAAAGTACATCCTGCTTTGAACTCTTCACATACTTCTCTTCTTCTATCTCCCTCACCAAGTCCCTTGATAGAACCATTTGATCTACTCTCTTTATGAAGACATGTGACTCCACTTGCTGCAAAAATGACTTTCTTGGAATCATAACAAAATAATGTAGAAGAACCACCTCCTTCATGCATGCACCTAGCAACATCTTTTTCCATATGATCAAAGAAATCATTAACAAAAATCTTTTCCAAGGAAGAACCTTCACCTCCATTGATGAAGTTAGCTCTTTCCTTACCTTTTGCATGCTTGCACTTGCCATGAAGAACCATTGAAGCACCATCATTATCCTCAAGACTATCCAAGTTAGCACAAAGATGAACATCTCCAAGAAGCATATTAGATCTTGACCTAGATCTAGCATAAGAAAGCTTGTTAGACTTTGTATAAGATCCACCAATCTTATTGATGCTAAAAAGAAACTTTGGAAAGTTGAGACCAATCTCATTTTCCATTCTATCCTTTTTGTTAACCATAACAAAATCATCAAGCTTGAAAAGTCTACCTTGTCTATTTCCCCTAGCAACTAAGATTTCTTCCTTTGTAATGAAACAAGCATCACCACCAAACTTTACCATGTATCCTTTCTCTATCATTTGACCAACACTTAGCAAATTCTTTGAAAGTGAAGGAATGTAAAGAACACCATCAAGTCTTGCTTTCCTATTAGTAGAAAGCCAAATAGGAATTGAGCCAATACCTTTGATCACACACTCACCACCATTGGCCATGTGAATTGCTTTCTTGGCTCCATCATAAGTGACCAAAGAAGTAAAGAACTCCTTGTGACTAGTCATGTGTAAACTAGCTCCACTATCAATCCACCATGAATCTTTGTCACCTTCACTTGATATTAGACTTGAAGAACACATCAAAAGAGAATCACAACCACCTAGATCCTCATCATTAGTAGTAAAGTTGTTTTGCTTGCTACCTTCATCTCTTTGCTTCTTGAAACATTCATTGCAAAATGCCCTTTGATTCCACAATAAAAGCATTTCAACTTTCTTCTTGCCAAAAGAGGAAGTCTCACCTTGATCTTGTCCTTTTGACCATTTGCCTTTGCCTTTGCCCTTGAACTTGCCTATAATAAACATAGCCTCCTCTTCATAATGAGATGTTGATGTAGATCCACCTCCTCTTGATTAAAGCCTAAACTCCTCATTCACCAAGATCTATTGCAAATCCACAATACTTGGCAAAGTCTTTTGAATAGCAAAACTTTGAACAAGATTAGCATGATCATCCAACAAGCCATTAAGTATAACTTGAACAATTTCTACCTCCTTAATGCTCTCATCAATACATGCTAACTCATCATTGAATGCTTTAACCCTCAAAACAAAAGCAGGAGTAATCTCTTCCTTCTTTTGCAAACTTTGAAAGATTTGCCTCCTAAGAGTAAACACTCTTGATGTAGACTTGGATTCATAAAGCTTCTTCAAAGCTTCCCAAGCCTCCAAAGATGATGTGCACTTACCAATCTCCTTGAGAAGTTCATTGGTAACAGTCATGTTAATCATGTGTAGAGCCCTTTTGGACCTCTTATCATAAATCAGTTAATCTTGTTGATTTTCTAGTCTCTCGTCCAAACCTACAACAATATCCAAAACATCATTCATCTCAAGAAGTGATTTCATCCTCACTTTCCACAATGAATAGTCACTTAAGGTAAGCCTATCATTGCCTTCCAACATGAATCCACCACTTGTAGCCATGTTGCAATGACCTTATCTTCTTCTTTCAACCTGTTCCAATGTACAAAGCACTCTCTTGAATGTCAAAAAATGAACTCAAGAAGAAATCACAAAGATATGGAACCTCTCAAATCTCTTCTAGGACTCCTAACTAGAAAATCAACACATAGAAACACATAGAATAGTGAAATCTTGATCAACCTATGATCTATCCTCAATCTAATGATTCTTGCCACTTCCTAAGATTGAAACGCACTCAAATGAAGTTTAGTAACCTCACAAACTAGAGATCCAATCAAAATTAGGGTTCTGACAAAATCACAAAAAATTTAATATTTGAGAAGTGGAGATTGGACTATATTGGTCCAATTCACCCTGCCACAAGAAGTTCACAAGCCCGATATATCATCTTGGCTACGGATTATCTCACCAAGTGGGTTGAAGTCAAGGTAGTGTGAACAGCTGACGTTCGAGCAACTACCAAATTATTGTATGAAAACATCATTGTGCACTTCGGATGTCCGGTTGAGATAGTTAGCGATCGTAGAAGCCATTTTGTCAATGAGACCATCAAGGCCCTATTGGAGGAATTCTTCATGATCCATCAATTCAGCACACCTTATTATCCACGTGATAATGGGCAGGCGGAATCATCCAATAAGATCTTGTGTAGGGTGATCACAAAAACAATTGAAGCTAGCAGATCTGATTGGGAGCACAAGCTGCATGTTGTTCTGTGGGCATTGAGAACAGCTTACAAGGAAAGCACTGACCACACGCCATTTCAACTGGTTTATAGTCAAGATGTAGTAATGCTAGTGGAGTTTTTGGTACCATCATTAAGATTCACCACAATGCAATGGCTTGATGAATCTAAATCTCTGCAATTACGCCATAAAGCATTACATAAACTTTGCGAGATGCGCTTACTAGCTGTACATGCATTAGCAGCTGAGAAAGAGCAATGCAAGGCATGACATAATCGCTGACAATAAGGAGGCAATTTGGCTAATAAATCTACTTGCAGATATCGACCTTGCTCAACTACCGCCAACAACCATATATTGTGATAATCAAAGCACAATTGCACTATCTCTGAATCCTAGATTTCATTCTTGAAGTAACCATATTGAAATCAGGTATCACTACCTTAGGAAAAAAGTGCAAGACAAGGAAATATCATTAGTCTACTATAGGACAGATTCTATGGCAGCAGATTACTTCACCAAAACATTATCTAAGGATCATCACATCAAATTTAACAACATTCTAATCTAAAGATCCTAGTTTTTCAGGATCCACATTAAGGAGGAGTGTTGGATTTTAATACTCAAGACTAAATCCACTCAGTAATGAGCATCCTGAAATATGTCAAAGTCTGACTCCTTCGACTCCATCGACTTCAACTTCAACATCAACACATTCGACTTACTCGACACTCGACCACTCGACACTCCATTGACACTCGACCACTCGACCACTCGACACTCCATTGACACTCAACACTCGACTGACTCAACTTATCCGACTCCATCATCTCTCAACTCCATCAACTCTCGACTTACTCGACTCCCTCATCAAGTCAGATCAAGTGCGGTACAAAGAAAGGTCGATCCACGTATTGTCAGTCGATTTCAACCCACGTCACGATCAGAAGGAAGATGTTGATAGTTCACCTACTTGTACATAGATTTATTATTTACAATGATGGCTATCTTCTATAGGACGAATCTAATTAATTAAGTAGATTCAAATTTATACTCTCAAGTATTGATCCCTGAACTGCAATCATCAACAAGTCAAGTGAAGTTAGAATAAAGTCTGCCCCTTTAGCAATTAGTGATCAACCTCGATTTATTCAATTTTTTCTAGTTTGGTAGTTTTTTTCAAATAGAACTAAGAATCCAGTTAGCAACGATCAAGCGTTTGAAGCTCTGTAGCCTTGAGTGATCAAAATATTGGCACTGGCATCAATAATGTTGCATGCTTCATCAAAAAACGTCGCACGCATCCTTGCATCAGCTATCCTTGCCAAAAAAAAGCAAGTCCTGTTGCAGTGTAGGCACGAACATGACATCTTTGAGTAGTCTGTCTCGGCCACTTGTGTTGAGCCACAATAAACCAATACCATTTACTTGATGTTTGGATCCATTTCCAAGAACAATGAATCTTGATGGATCTGCACTTCGGAAATCTGACATAATTCGTCTTGATGTCACAAAGTGTGAGGTGGCTCTTGAGTCTAGGATCACCTTCTGTGTGTCAGATGTTGATGCTACACACACGTCTTCACAAATGTAGGTGGTCGAACAATTTCTGTTTGATCTCTCTTCGTCCATTTTTGAACTCTCAAGCTCCTCGACATAGGACGAACTATTATTGTTCTCCTGTCTGTTCTGTGCTGCTTTGTTCCTCGGGTTCAAGCAACAATCCATGGCTGCATTACCTTCTTGTGGCAGTGGATACATTCAATTTTCAAACTGAACCAGCATGTATCAACTGTGTGCCCATCTCGTCTGCATCTCACGCAAGTCTTTTTTTTCTCCACCTTGCTGTTTCGACCTCTCTTTGTTCTTCCACTTGCCTTTGCTAGTCCCCTCTGCTTGCTGATCACAATCTTGCCTTTGATTCGACTCCCTCTTAGGCTTGAATTGTTTCTTGGCCTTTTCTTTGTTGTCGTAGAGGGCCTGGTCAAAACCATCCTTGTGGTCAAGATGTTCTCTAGTCTCGACTTTCTCTCGAATCTCGATAATTGACTTTTCGAGGGTCATTGTAGGATCTTTCGCGAGCAGGGTTCTGGTTGTCTGGAAAGATCTGAATAAGGCTCTCAACAGATAAGTGAGCTGCTTCTCAGCTGACACTGCATTTTTTGCTCCAAAATTGTGTAGTGATAGAAATAGATCCTTCATCTTCCTTACAAAGGAAGTGAGGTCTTTCCCATCCCACTATAGATTTGTCAACTGATATTCCAACATCATGATTTGACTTCGTGATTTCGTTTAAAATCTCGTGAGCAGTGTATCCCACATCTCCTTTGCCTTGGAGAGTGTAGCCAGATCAAGTGTGAGACTATCTTCGATAGAAGATGATAGCAAGGCTACTTCTTTGTCATTTTTCTCTCTCCACTCACGTAGCTCTTTTCCTGATGTCATAGGCATCTCCTTTGTGCCATCCACTCAAGGGAATAAACCTTCACCCTTTAGTATCAATGATGTCTTAACTTTCCAGGCTAGAAAGTTAGATCATGAAGAATCCAGAACTGTACAGATCTTGCTCTGTATGTTGCTGATTGAAGCCATTGCTTCTGAATTCGTGTACACTTGTTGATGGTTGATCGTTTGAATGCTTTGGCCCCTTGGATCTGATAGCCTTCGGCTATGTCAGACTTTGACAAGGCAAGCCCTGATACCACTGATGACAAATAGATACAAAAAAATGTACAGATTCAAGCCAAAACAACTCTGGTGACAAACTAACAAAAAAAAAATCACAAACAATTTGCAAACTTTTCAAGACACTCGAATTATTTCCGTTCAAGTTGGATCAATGAGGCTCTATAATGCAACCAAACAAAACGAAACGAAACGAAGTGAAAGTTGCACTGACATTGATTCATGTTGGAAGCACATATCGTGAAACGAAACGAAACGAAGCAAATAATTCACGACAAGATCAATCAAGCAATCAAGCTCTATAAGGAGACGAGACGAGACAAAATGAAACGGGACGAAACGAAACCTGAGCTTTGTAATTGATTTATCCTTGTAGCCACTCTCTATGATATCATGGATATAACTTTTAAGTTACACTTGAGCAATAAATTCTTCACCCTGAGGATGTCTAATGCAGAAAGTGTTTCGGGTCATCTCAACACGTTCAAAAATCTTATGGAGCAGATGACCACAACTGGCTCAGTCATAGAAGATTCTGATGCACTCATGACTCTATTATCGAGTCTACCTAAAGCCTACAAAAATTGGGTAATGGCAATTTCTACCCAGAAGCACCTCACTCTTTCAAGGGTAATTTCGTTGCTCCTACAAGAGGAGATCAGAAGATCATCGTCCTGCTTAGGCTCAGGATCGGATCCTCAAGCTCTATATTCAAAAAATCAGAAGTTTAGATCTAAGAGATCTACAAAGTCAGGTTATACTAACAAGAAGAGCAACATGCAGTCTAGACCAAATTCTGATTCATGATCGAATTCAAGTTCTTCATCATTCCAACCAGTGTAGAAATTTTTCTATAGATATTGTAAGAGGATTGGCCACGAAATCAAGGATTGCCAAACTTTGAAATACAACAACGAAAAGAAGAAGCAGTTCCAACAACAAGCACATAGTGCTACAACCAGTCACTCAAATCAGCAACAAGAAGAAGATGAAGCAGCTTTCATGACCAAAGTTGGAGAACAACAGGATATCGATTATTGGTATCTAGATTCCGGAGCAACTCAACATATGACTCACCATCACGAGTAGCTCAAAGACTATAAGTCATTCACCCATGCAAGAATTGTGCAACTTGGAGACAACTCATCACATTCAATTGAAGGTGAAGGAACAGTCAGAGTTGAATTCAAAAGAAGTGAAGTCAAGTTGTTGTCCAATGTTTTCCATGTTTCAAATCTGACCAAGAATCGGCTCTCAGTTAGCAAAATCACCGATTCAGGTCGGAGGGTCGAATTTGATACAGAAGGCTACACAATTCTTGACAAATTTCAGAAGCTTCTAGCATATGGAAGAAAAAGCAGCTATCTTTACAAACTCAATCATTAGCAAATGTCTGATCAAGGTCTAGTACAAGCTCTGTCTTCTGTCAACAAGCCAACTTCTCCATGCGAAAGTTGTATTAATAACGAGCATGCTAGAAGCCCCTTCATTTCAGACTTAGTTCATATATCCAAGGGCTTTTTGGCCTTGTACACAACGACATTTCTGGCTCGATGTAGACTGCCTCCGTAGGGAACGTTCTCTATTTTCTAACCGTCATTGACGACTTCTCTCGAGGGATTCTACCTACTTTATGAAGAGTAAATCTGAAGCATTTAAGTTCTTCAAGCAGTTCAAGGTGTCTGTCGAAAATCAGACCCATAGGAAGATCAAGGCTCTACGCACAGATGGAGGGAGAGAGTATATCTCCACAGAATTCAAGGAGTTCTACAAGGCCAGTGGAATACATCAACGATTTACAACCAACTATTCACTTCAGTCCAATGGTATAGTTAAACGGAAGAATCAGACACTCATTGAAAGTGCCAAGAGCATGCTGGCCCATGTCTCTCTTCCAAAGAAATTCTTGGCAGAAGTTGTTGTGAGAGATTTCAGCTACTTTAGTCATATTTTGGTAAATTGTCAATATGAGGCCAAAACTCATTTTAGACTTAGAGATAAACTTTTTGAAGTTATATTAGTTTAGTCTAGTTTAGTCATATTTTGGTAAATTGTCAATATGAGGCCAAAACTCATTTTTAGACTTAGAGATAAACTTTTTGAAGTTATATTAGTTTAAAATATATTCAATAAACACTTTTTGAAAGTGTGGGAAAGTTGGTAGTTGAGTTTGAGAAATATTTAAATTTGAACTTTGGGTACATTGAATGCAGACCCAGAAATAGTAGGGTTATCATTTTGGAGAGAAAGCCAAGTGGCCAAATAGGGTTTGGACACTCTATAAAAAGATGTAACTCGTGGAGAGACACATATTCTCTCTTATATTCCAAAAGAACAAGAATCGAAACAAGAAGCTTTCTAAGCTTAAAGACAATATATAAAGACGACTTTTTAATAAAGTCTATAAAGAAGACCCAAAAGAGTCTATAAAGAAGTCTTATTACTAAGTCTATAATGAAGTCTATAAAGAACAGGATAAGGCCTAGGATCTGATCACCCTAGTGACTTTTTTCACCATGATTGAGGATGAGCAACCTCTAGAAAACAAGTGCCAATGACCATGATTGAAGATGGGAAACCTCTAGAAAAAAGGGCCTAGGAATTGATGAACATTATGCAAAAACAAGATGGACATATACCTTGGCTCTTCCTTAGGAAGATTGCACTTGGGTGGATTCCCAAGTTGTAGTCATAAAAAATTGTATGTAAATAAAAGTCAAGTTTGAACCTTGTACCACCTACCTCCCACCTTCTTTTCCACATGCATTCTAGGCTATTTGACACCTAGAATGGGGTGCCCTCCTACGCTCTCACTTCATATGCCAAATCATCATAATAACTCTCCCAAGCTAATACACATCACCCATTCACCCTCTCTAACTAATACACCTCATCCATGCACTCCACTTTACCCTAAGTCCAATTGGAGTCTTTCTCATACCTCATACACTTGAACTTGACACCTCACTCACTTTGGAAGGACTCCACACTCTCTATATAAGTGGAAATGTGCCCCTCTACCAAGAGGATTGAAGGATGTTGCATCCAAACTTTGTCTATTATTTTTTGTTGTGTACAGGTGCTTTGGAGAAGAGGATTGAGGCATTAGCTCAAGGAGGCTATGCTATTTTGTGGATTGCAGGATTTTTGAAGCTCAAACCCTCTCGGATTTCTATCTCTCTTTCACATCACACACACAAACACACACACACACACACTCTCCCTCTCTCACTTTTACCTTCTCCTGAAACCATGGTATGTTCTTGAAATTGTTAGTCCTATATGTAAGAATGGTTGATCAGTACCATTGCATGTCAGGCTATCTGCATGTCAGATCTAGAGCTTGCATGTCATGCCATCAGTGAAGCTCCACCTGATCTTTAAGAGGCATTGTGCTTTAAAAAACAAGAACTGCTTGGAAAAGATCAAGAAGATCAAGACTCTTGCTAGGCATGACGAAGAACCAAATGACAATGAAACACTGGAAGCCTACTTGTGGAGAACTAGAAGATCATGTTTATCAAGAACATACAACTTGAGACTAGTTACGGCCATAAAATCATTGAAGGCCATACTAGTAAAAAAAAAAAATAATTTCTTGAACCATAATGATTGTCCACTAGGACCGCAAAAATGTTTTAAATGTAGATCCTGAAATGCTTTAATAAAAAAAAATCAGATAAAAATTAAAAATGAACAATCGGGATAGCTTATCCAGTCTGTCGGTAAACAAACAAAAAAAACTTATTTATTAGTCAAATAATAAAATAAATAAATAATAAAAAAACAAAAATATTTACAGGTTATATTTCTTTACGATCTGAGGTAGATGAAAAGACTCTTCACCCAAAATTGATCTTAACATATAAGATAGAATCTGAAAGAAAGAAATAAGCATAAACACAATATCTCCTAAAGTTTAAGAAGCATTCGATTATGGATGCAAGATGAATGGAAGAAGAATTCTTCCAAGAATATCAAGAAAATTTCAAAAGATTTAAGATTCTTAGTTGAAAAATTTTCATTGAGGACAACGCTTTATGCATTGGAGCAGTGTAATTTGTAGAGACAAATTGCCCCTAAGTAATAAAGACTTTCTTAGCTTCAAAGCCCAGATAGACTTTGATGATATAGAATTATCATTGATCAATATTCTTTTAGGATATTGTATGAATTTATTACTAACATGCATTGATACCTGTAGAACTAAAAATCTTCTATGAACCATGTTTGATGGTATTATGAACACTAACCTTTTCTTGAAGAAATGTGCAGGTACGCACAAACGTACCTGATGAATCAGAGCAAGAATAAGAAGCCCTCTAGCCTTAAGGACTGATCTCTCTTTGAGGGTATGTGCCGGTACTCGAGAAAGTGCCAGAAGAACATGATAAGGCCTAGGATTTGATGATCCTAGTGACGTTTTCCACCATGATTGAGAATGGGCAACCTCTAGAAAACAAGTGCCAATGACCATGATTGAGGATGATGGCAAAAGGTTGGTTGGAGAAGACTACATGGAGCAAATCGAGAGGCAATTTCTTTAAGACAAGGGAGATCTCATTGGTGAGCTTATTGAGGTTTGTTATGGACTCAATAGGGCTGAATTTATTAGGTTTGATACTCATCTTCACCTACTCTACTTCATGTTGGATGGAAAGTTTGGAATCTATCTTTTGATTTATGATGGTACCACCAATGACATTGTTTTCACTAACCTTTGTGGAAATTTGAGATCAAGCATTGATGAGTTCTTGTTGGATCTAGATCATATGTTTGTGAGGGAGTATTTCCAGAGGTTTAGGTCTAAATATATTCATATCTTTGACATCTTTTATGATCAAGAGAAAGGTACGCAAGTGGAAGCGACTCACTTTGCTTTACTCACATGTTTTGGATAATCTTCTTGTGTAGATGATGCTATGCAAGTGGATACTGGTTCTCATGGTTTTTATGCTGAAAAAGCAAGTAATGGATCTAGAAAACAAAGTTTGTTCAATGACTTTGATGGTCAAGAGGAAGATCAAGAGGTTGGTCTCAAAGGGCTTAAATAACACAAAAGGAAAGGTGGCAATTTGGAGCTAGTCAAGAGCATCAAAGGAAGGTTATTTGGCAAAGATGTTATGGATCTATTTTTGTAGGTGTTTGAATACTCAAGGTCAAAGGAGCAGCAAGGAAGTGTTGATCAAGATTATTTTACTTGTTCTATCTCATGTTTGAGCTATTTTATGTGAATGTGTGCAAATTGTCAAGATATGGAAAAACCAGCTACATTGTCTTGCAATATCTTATTGTTGGAGTTGTACTAGCATTCTTGGCTGATTTTGTTGATGGAGATGAGGCTATTGGATGTTCATTATGTCACTCATTCATGACCAAGTCATCAAGTGTTGATGATATAAATCCAACACACATCTGCGATCATGTTTTGCGTCTAACAATATGTTAAGCTTACCTCTCTGTCAAAAACTTTACCCCTGACATAGTGATATTGGGTTATTGAGGATAAGTTCATCGACTTTAAAGACAAGGGTAAAGCTCCATGTGAACCTTTGACACCTACATCCAACATGACAATTTGAGCCTCCGGTTCAAGTGTGTCAATAGTCGATTAACTATTTGATAGCGAGTCATAAGAAGACATTGTTGTTACTCAGTGACAACAAGTCCAAAGATTGGATCATCAACCAACACCACCTCCAAGAAGAGTGAACCGAGTGTGCACACATCTCACAAGGTATATTCATGAGTCTGCTTGTCTTGTAATTCAAGAACCGACTTTAGTCAAAGAGGCACTCAACCAACCATACTCCGATCTCTGAGAAAAGTAATGGACAAGGAGTACTCCTCTCTGATCAAGAACCAGACATGGTCACTAGTCGAGAACCACCTACTAGGAGCACAATTATCGATTGCAAATGAGTCTTTAAGATCAAATACAATGCCAACAGGGGTATTGACCGAAGGAAAGCCCGACTAGTAGCACAAGGATTTTCTCAGATCTCCAACATTGACTACAACGAGACTTTCAGTCCAGTGGTCAAGTATTCATCGATCCGAGCTCTCCTATCATTTGTTGTTGTGGCCGATCTCGAAGTACATCAACTTGATGTACACATTATCTGAATGGAGCTATTGAAAAAGATATCTACATGCTACAATCCAAAGGATACGTTCTCGAAGGTATGAAGAACCAAGGTTGTAAACTCCATAAGGCACTTTATGGCTTGAAGCAATCAATAAAAGCTTGGTTCCAAAGGATCAACAAATTTCTCATCCAACACGATTTTTCAACCAAGCACTACTGATTCTAATGTGTACTTCAAGTCCGTGCATCATTCTTTTATTATTATCACCTTGTATGTCGACGACATGTTGCTTTTTACAACAATACCGATCAAGTGAAAAATACTAAACAGATGTTGTCTTCCAAAATCGACATGACCGATCTGGATGAAGCTCACTACTGTCTACGAATTCAAATTCATCAAAATAGAGAGAGACGACTAATTTATATCACTCAACAAATGTATCTTCATAATACCCTTATCAGATATAATCTGATTAATTGTAAAGAAGCTCACTCACCAATGGATCCAGGCCTACGATTGTCAAAAAACCAATGTCCCCAGACCAAGTAGGAAAAGGAGCAGATGAGAGAGTATACATATCAATCGATACTTGGATCTCTCATATATGCAATGGTCTGTACAAGACTTGATATCGCTTTTACAATTAGCTCACTAAGCCAATTCATGGCTAACCCCGACATTACCCATTAGAAGGCTCTCATAGGAGTCATGAGATATATTTGAGCTATAACAGACCTATGCATCTACTATGGGAAAGTCGACAACGACAATATCCATCGGCTCAGTGGATATTCAAATGCAAGCTGGGGAGAGATGTAGATACTCGTAAATCTAAATCTGGATTTAATTCTTCTTCAATGATAGTCCTATTTTTTAGAACAATCGTAAGCAAACGTTTGTTGCTCTTTCCTCCACAGAAGCAGAGTACATTGTTGTTTTAAAACCATGAAAGAAGCAATTTGGTTGAGAAATTTACTGTCAGACATTTGTCCGAATCAGTATACTGCGAAAATTATGTTTTGTGATAATCCGGGTGCCATTGCCTTATCGGCCAACCCTAGATTTTACTCTAGGAGTAAGCACATTGAGATCCAAGATCACTATGTCAAGGGTAAAGTTCTCGACAAAGAGGTAAGGTTAATGTATTGTTGGACACAAAACATGATCGTAGATGTGTGTTGGATTTCTATCATCTCCATCCCTATTCTCTATTAATCTAGATCCATTTATTAAAAATGCTCTAAATATCTGTATAGTCGCATACCCTATAAAAATATACATGTTTTCTAACAGTCTACAAAAATACAAAGGAATTATCGGCCACAATTTGACTATCAGCAAATCAACAAGTACACACGTCACGACCGGACAAAACCAAATATTGTTCGATGGCGACTGTCAACAGCACGTAGTGCCTTAACCTAATTGTAAACTACAGATTAATCACTCTTTTTATTAGTTAGCCATGTGTATATATCCAGCAACTTATCAGTTGCTCGGTTAGCTTAATCATCTAATTCATCATGATTAATCAATCGTTCAGAACGCAACTATATTGTTCTTTCTCTCTATTATCACAGAGTATTGTCTCAGAAAGAACGCACCTCTATCTGCTTTCAGATTGTATTTTTTACACGACTAATCTATCCAAATTCTAGTAATTTAGGCTGTGTATGCTGAATGCTTATTTTATTTTATTGTTAGATAGATTTATGCTCGTAGGGACTCAGGAATAGCCAACTCAACCAACAAAGGTCGAATTTCCCAGCCAGAAACTTCTACCAGAAGATCAACAAGAATTCAAACTCAGCCTGTCCGATACAGTGATGAGTTTGCTCATTGTTCCATTCAGGAGCCAACCACAGTTGAAGAAGCTTTGTCACAGGCCGATTCAGATCTCTAGAAAGAAGCAATGGACAAAGAGTACAATTCACTGTTGAGAAAACAACACATGGACTATCATGAAGCTGCCAACAGACAGGAAGGCAGTCGACTGCAAGTGAATCTTTAAGATCAAATATAATGCAAATGGTAGTATCAACAGAAGGAAAGCTCGACTCGTGGCAAGGGGATTCTCATAGATTCCCAATATTGACTACTTTAAAACCTTCAGCCTAGTCATCACAAGCACGCTTCTATTCGACTGCTACTTTCATATGCTACTGCAGCAAATCTTGAGGTACACTAGATGGATGTACAAACAACGTTCCTCAATAGAGTTATCGAGGAGGACATTAACATGATCTAACCAGAAGGCTATATCCTCAATGGTCGAGAAGACCAGGTATGGAACTCCATAAAGCTTTGTACGGTCTGAAACAATCATCCAGAGCATGGTTCCATCGCATCAACATGTTCTTGATCAATCATGGTTTTGAACCTCGCCCTGCAAAATGTAATATATATTTCAAAGCTATAAATCAATTTTTTATCATCATCACACTCTATGTGGATGATACGTTGTTGTTCGGCAACAATATTGCTCTAACAAAGAATATTAAAAGGACGCTATCCCAAGAATTCGAGATGATAGATTTGGGAGAAGCACATTATTATCTTGAGATTCAAATCCACAGGGACAGAAGCAGAAGTCTTCTCTATATTACTCAACAGATGTACTTTTATAATTTGCTGATGAAATTCAATTTCATACATTGCAAGCTATCCGTAATTCCATGGATCCAGGTCTTAAGCTATCCAAGGAGCAATGCCCTCAAGAGAAGGCGGAAATGCAGGAGTATCCATTTCAATCTATTATCAGATCCCTAATGTATGCAATGATCTCAACCAGTCCAAATCTTGTATACGCCATCAGTTCTTTCAATCAGTACATGACCAATCCTAGCATGATCCATTCGAAAGCTCTTATCAGAGTAATGAGATATATACAAGCCACTACTAACCTATGTATCTGCTATGGTGATGGAGATCCATCCGATATCCATACTCTTCATGGATATACAGATGCAAATTGGGCAAGTGATGTCAACACCAAAACAAAAATTTCTGAATCAATATACTTCAAAAATTATGTTTTGTGATAAGCAGAGTGCCATTGTCTTATCGACCAACTCTAGATTTTACTCTAGGAGTAAGCACATTCTGTATCGTTGTTGAGTAGAATTTGTTGAGTATCGGGGTCGTACAACTTGTAAGTGTTGTTAGAGGAAGTGTATTCAATCAGGATGGTCTTGAGACCTTGGAAGTCGAATTTCTTCCTTGTCTGATGCATCTGAATACTCATAGGTTTTTCATTGAAGGCTTATATCATGTCCAAACCTCGTGAGGTGTTTCTTTTGAGAGGGCCTTGGTAGAACATCTGTTCTAGATGTAAGCTACAATGGAGACAACTTCAGCCCAGAAACTCTTTGGTAAAGATGCATGAGCTAGCATGCATTTGGCTGACTCGACCAGGGTACGATTCTTATTGGATTTATTTCCTCTACTCTCCTGATTCTTGTGTTAATCTACCTCCATTCATGCTGCTACATTTTTACTTGTGTTGTTCCGCAGTCTGCATATTTACACATAAAATAAGATAAGTGAAAAAGACGACAGTTGCAACAATCTGTGTTTTTACTCACTTATTATGACAGGCAAAAAATGCGACAGTTGCCCAGCCTGCATATTTACAAGTAAACTTGAATAGGCAAAAAAAGTGAAAAATGTGACACTACATTTTTACACGCATTTTATGATAGGCGAAAAATGCGACACTGCATTTTTACATGCATTTTGTGATAGGAATAAAATGCGACACTGCATTTTTACACGTATTTTATGACAGGCGAAAAAGACGAAAAAAATGACACTGCATGTTTACACACTTTTTATGACATGCGAAAAATGCGACACTGCATTTTGACATGCAATTTATGACAGGCGACACTTGCCTCTAAAAATGCAACACTTGCCTTTAAAAGGGCGCAGGTTTCCTTTAGGTAAGGACAAGGCCAAAGGCCAAAGCGTGTCGCAATTTTGGCATTTTCACCAACATTATTTTTGGCGAAGCTCGACGTCGCAGCCTCTTCACGCTCGTTCCATGCACTGTGCGATCAGATTTGACAACAACAACAGCCACCCATGATCTCCTACAGATGGCACAGCCACTTTTGTACCTTCTTCACCTGCACACTTGTAAAATTTATGTATATAGTGAATACCATCTTGGTATTCAGACATGACAAGCACAATAAGCGAAATCAGCAAGCAGAAAATGCAGCTTGATTTTGTAACATGTGAGACAGACATTGTAGATGTTTTCATGCATTGATTCCTTCTTTCAGACAGATTGTTAGTAATAGATTCATAACCTTTACAAATTGTAGTTAGCTTTGTGAGTACACAGTTTCGCCCGCTATTGTTTTGTGCTCACTTGCGTTATTGACTTGTATGTTTCGTTATATTTAATCTGATTACAGCTCTGTCTGTTTATGCATTCAGATTTGCGTCAATACTACAATGCTATTCTATGTTCTGTTTGGCCATCTGATTGATTTGTTTGGTTGTTTGCTCATCGCTTCCACTACAACCACGCATTAAAATCTTTAAAATTATTAGACTCTTGTGTTTGCCTACTAAGTCAAGAGTAGTGCACGCACCGAAAGGAAACCGAACCGAATTGTTTCGTTCTTTTCGTTTCTTTTGACATGGTATCAGAGCGATAGGTTACTATTCTTTGATTATTCAGAGCTTTAATATCAGAAACCATCCGATTTCTCAAGCGGTTTTATGTCAGAGCTATTTCTATAGCTTGATAAGCTTCCCATAGAACCTGATCCTACTAGCTGATAGGATAATTGTTTTTGCGATCTGTAATTTAGCACTAGATTTTCATACTTAAGTCAATGATAGTTACTTCTATCACCTAGACTAATCTTCCACATGAATTCCCAAGGGAAATCCAGTCTTATCATGGACAAGCTTGATGGAGCCAATTACCATTTGTGAAAATTTAATATAAGAACCGTGCTAATGGCTAAGGAGTTGTATAACGTTGTTATAGGTGCATAGGAAATATCCGAAGTTGATGATGCATCAATCTCCAGATGGAAGCTGAAGGATGGCAAAGCATTTGCGCTGATCATCCTCAACAATTCGAATACTCAGATTGGCCATGTGTCCGAATCTCAAACATCCAAGAAAATCTGAGACATCTTGGGCACATTATACGAAGTGTGAGATATAGCTTCTAAGCTACATCTCAAAAAGAAATTTTACTCCCTCAAGATGGCAAATGGTGATTAAATCACATCAACTAGTTCAAGAACCTACTAAAGCAAATGGTCGTTGTCAGATCTGTCATAGATGATCAAGATGCAGTTATACAACTGCTTACAAGCTTGCCAAGCTCATACGACAGCTGGGTGATGATCATCACGATGCATCCAGAGCTGACTCTTTCAAAAGTCATTACAATGTTGCTACAAGAAGACACGTGGAGAAACGAAGCCTCCAGTTCCTCGGTTGATTCTCACGCCTTGTACACCAACAGAGGCCAGACTAAACAGAAGAAGAAGAAAGGTCCGAAGCACTCGAAACCAGCACAAAAAACAGTCAATCCTGCAGACTAAGAAGAAGCTGTTTTGTAGATATTGCAAGAGAAACAACCACGCGATTCAAGACTGTCGGATACTATAAGCAAAGAAAACAGCAAGGGACAGTAAAATCGAATGGCAAATGTAGCTACAGAAGCTCCACAGCCTAGTCAAGAAACAGATCATGATGCTTTCATGACCAGTTATCAAGGAGCATCCAGCGACTGTTCTTGATTCCTGGATTCCAGCGCCACTCATCAGCATATGACCAACCTCATTGGCTGTTTCGAGTTCTATACACCCTACAGTACCAATTAATATGTTCACCTTGGCGATAATAGCACACAAGCTATTAAAGGTAAAGGTATTGTAAGATTGAGCTTTGCAAATGATTAGTCCAAGCTATTTTCTAAAGTCTTGTATGTACCCAATCTTTCTACAAATCTGCTCTCAATAAGCAGAATCATAGATCTAGGACATAAAAGTAGAATTCAAATGTGATCAATGCAAAGTAGTTGATAGGATGCGATAGTTGCCCAGCCTACATACTTACAAGTAAACTTGAACAGGCGAAAAATGCAACACTACATTTTTACATGCATTTTATGACAGGCGAAAACTACAACATTGCATTTTTACATGCATTTTATGGCAGGTGAAAAATACGACACTAAATTTTTACGCGCATTTTATGATAGACCAAAAAGACGAAAAAACAACATTGCATTTTTACACGCATTTTATGACAGACAAAAAATGCGAAAAATGCAACATTGCATTTTTACATGCAGTTTATGATAGGCGACACTTGTCTCTAAAATTGTGATAGTTGCCTTTAAAAGGACACAAGTTGCTTTTAGATAAGGACAAGGCCAAAGGCCAAAGGGTGTCACAATTTTCGCATTTTCACCAACGTTATTTTTGGCGAAGCCCGACGTCGCAACCTCTTCATGCTCGTTCCATGCACTGTGCGATCAGATTTGACAGCAGCCACCCCACGATCTCCTATAAATGACACAACCACTTTTGTACTTTCTTCATCTGCACACCTGTAAAATTTATGTGTATAATGAATATCATCTTAGTATCAGACATGACAAGCGCAATAAGCGAAATTAGCAAGCAGAAAACGGACTGGGAGGCTATTGTGGTCCTCCATTGAGTTCGATGACATGCATGATGATATAACCAAAACTTCCACCTTGTCACTGTTTGTTGAAGAAACGCGTGATTTAGATGGATCAATCTGACATCTATCCTTCAGACGAGCTCCTTGTTGGATTGATTCTGCTTCTAGTCATTGAACCTCTACATCTTGTCGTCGAACTTGTTGCTCTGCATTTTGTTTTTGTAAGAAGCGCGGATTCTTGATTGGACACGGAGTAAGCACATTGAACTTAAGTATCACTATGTTAGAAGCAAAGTTCTCAACAAAGAGGTCAGATTGCAGTACTGTCGAATGCAAGATATGACAATGGATATTTTTACTAACGCATTAAGCCTAGATACACACATGAAGTTTTGTGCAGAACTAAGTTTAAAGGTCAAGGCATTCATGGATTCAAATTAAGGGGGGGTGTCGGATTATTCTCTCACTAATCGACTAATCGACATTTTAATCTTCGTCCAACTTTTATCCAGACCTGCAGTTTTCTTCGTGTTTTTACACAGTCTGCATAACTACTCGAAACGGCTCACAGTGATAGGTTTACATTCATTTCTGCAAACAAACTGTTTACAACCAAAGCCACCGACTTGCATTAATCCATCAACAAGTAGTTTTTGAGAAGTCCTAACTGGATGGATGCCAACACATCACAACCAACTAGATGATGCTTTTGATGACCTAATTGCTTAGTATAAATAGCTATTCATATTTTAACATCTTATGATCAAGAAGAGGATCTAGTATAAACTAGTTGTCTCTCTCTCTCTCTCTCTCTCTCTCTCTCTCTCTCTCTCTCTCTCTCTCTCTCTCTCTCTCTCTCTCTCTCTCTCTCTCTCTCTCTCAAGCCTGCGAGCTTGTACACTCTTGAGCATTCTTCCTTAGTTCTTTAGAGTTGATTAGAGATTGTTATTGCGCTTACTGCTTATCAGTGGTTGCGCTTAATTCAGGCTTACATTTAGCCACTCAGAGATAGCTTAGAGTTCGTGGCTTCGATCTGCAACTTGTTGTACTTATTAAAATCTATTTTGCTTTCATACTGAATCAATACTATCTTCTTATTGCGTTCAGTTCCATCTCAAAAATATGCGTTTTTGTAGTTCTTCGCGACTAATTATTTGTCTAATGTTTTGCGACAAATTATTTGTCTAATGTTTCGATGCTTAATGTTTGGCTACATAATCACTGTAGTACTAATGATTCAAAAGTTAGTTACTATAAGATCAAACGTGATTTCTATCACTACTGTTTGGTTCAAAATTGATAGGCGTAGTCACACATAAAGAAAGAAGAAGATAATTTATTCCGCTGCGCACGATAAGTTTTCTTTCTTGTCGTTCGAATTCTTTTTATTTGAATTCGTTTCTTTTCGAGTTCGACCTATCTTTCAGACACCTCTTTCCAACACTATCTTCACCGACAAATCTCCAAAAAAATGGATTTGAAGTCAAACTATGTCTATTCTTTTCACTTACTTGACCAAAAATGACATTCTGTTTTGGCTAAATAACTATCATTTGAAAGCATTGCAAAAATCAATTTCATTCATAATTGCAAGAATCAATTTTTATTCAAAATTGCAAGAATCAATTTCATCAACGACAACATCTTGCAATTCATCTCCTCTTAGATGATTTTCATCATCACTCTCACTTTCAAAACTTATTTCATCATTCTGACTATTAGAATTTCTATTCTCAACATCTATGGAAGTGGGTGCTTCAAGTATGGTTTGAAGATTTGCTACATCTCTAGGTAGCTCAATCTCATAGTTAAAATGAAGGTTTTCCATTTCATTCTCAACATTTGCACCCTCAAATACTCATCGTGCTCGTGGTTCAACTTGAGCTACAAACCACCATATCTTGTTTAGTCGATCTAATTGAAAAAACACATGCAAAAATTACTATTTTAGAGCATATTGAAAACTCAAATACTGAAATCACTTGCAATAAAATGAAAAATATGACAGCATAGCATGTGCACCTGCTCACAGTGATGAGGCAACACCAATGTGTCAAAGGACTCCATGCTCAATGTTTTTGATGAACCAATCGCAAAAAATCCACTTGGATCCGATTTTATGGTTGCATTGGGCCCTCTACAAACTACCTTGAACCATTTCTCATCAAATAAAAAATCGTGTCCACTTTCACCAAATGAAACATCATAAATATTTTGTGTAGTTCCAACATATTCTATGTCTCCCTTGTGATGGGATTTCGATCTCGTGCACTGCTTTGACTTTCTTGTTGGAAAGATGCTATTACACCACAATTGTGTGTGCGTCTCTTGTTATCAATCCTTTCAACACGAAAGTGGATACCAAAAGCCCATATAGCATTATACATTTTGCACCACCACATGACAAACATGAATTTCATACATAATCATTGTGAATGAACATGGTGTTTCAAAATGATTAAAAAATATTGTTAAAAAAATATTATTAGAACAAGAATGTTCTAATAATAAAGTATCTGAAGAATAATACCTTCCATTCGCATCCTCTTGCAAAGTCCCATTTTGCGTTTGATATTTTTTGTCCCTTTTTTGTTGTTTTTTGTAGTGTGCCATGCATCCACTCTATAGTGCATTGCTTGGGCAATGGCTCAACATCGTGTGAACTTGTGGCCATGTGTTTACCTCTATTATGTTTTTGGCCATGTGAATTTGTGGCCATGTGTTTACCTCTATTATGTCATTGGCGCTTTCTAGACAAGGCCCTCTCCTTTTTCTCTTCTTCATATAGGTCTAACCATTTATCCATAACTCCACAATTATAAAGCATGAATAAAGAAATTTTTTCTCGTTGCAAGGGTGTCAACCTATGGGCCTTTCCCACCCCTTGAGGTTTTTCACTTGTTAACTCTTCGGCTTCCTCATCATGCCACAATAGTGAAGCAGATGGATGTAGTTGGTGCAAAATTTCAATAACATAAAAGAGAGATTCATGTACTAACCATCCCTCTGACATGCTACCTTTAGGCCTTGTCTTTTGACGCACAAAATCTTATAAGAATTTCATGTATCTTTCCATAAAGAACATCCACCTAAAAAGTCACAAATGGTTAAAAATAAGTGTTCTATTTAACTAGTTCATGTATCAATTGATTTAGTTTAAATACATGCAAAACAAAATTTATGCACTTATACCTAGTGTGCACTGGACTAGCAATAGAAACTTATTCAACCAAGTGCACCAATAAATGCACTTGCGAGTCCATGATGGAAGTCAAAAAATATCTCTCAAACATGCACACAATCTCCACCATATTCTCATGTCTCTTACGAAGATCCAGCTCACAAATTTCTTTTGAACACATCCATCTGTGACATATTCAATTCATTTTATGTCTATTTAAATTTTCAGTCAATAAATATTAAATAAAAAAACGCACCAAGTACATGTAAATACTTGACAAAGATTGATAGTTTGTATATGGTCTCACAAATATCTTTTGACAAGCACCTGCGAACTGACAATGGATAGATGAATTGAATCATCTTTAGCCAATCATGAGATTTGAGACCTTGCAACTTTCCATCCACTGTGAATGATGACACTTTTACAAGTAGAGGAATCACAAGCATACCACATTACTCCATAGCATTCTTAAGATAGAAACCCTACCTATGTCCCATACCATAAGCAAGATCCAATCCTTAACATACTACCACAAGAAAGCACTCTACACACTAGTAGCAACACTAGAGCATAAGCAAAGCAAACAAGAGAGATCTTCCCCCTCCCAATGGGCACCCCACTACCCTCATATAGATGGCCCATGGACCCCACCAATGCACTATGGAGTTCCATGCTCATCCAATGAGAGAGAGAGAAGCCTAGGGGAGTTAAAGAATCTCCAAGAGCCTCCATAGACTTATGGAAAGTCAAGAGACTCCTTCCATAACCTATGACTCTTTGAATGCCTTTCTTGTGGGAGTTGGGAACTCAACGGACACTTTAGAAGGGCGCCCTCCTACTAGGTCCCATTGCCCAAGTTGTGCATGTATACTTTGGTCCTAGAGCAATAAAGTGATATGGTTCAAGGTTGAGGCCCAAGGTTTAGAAAAATAGTCATTCAATGACTTTCTAACACCTCTCTAGGTTCCGTACCTCCATCCAAGGCATAGACACCTACCTCTCCTTAAACAAGGACACTAGTATCTTAATCTAAGGCACCTACTCTTAATACTAAGGGTACCCCTTATCCAAGGGTCACGTGACTCCATACCTCCAACTAAGGTATAGTCATTTGCCTGTCCTTATCCAAGGGCACATACCCTTAATCCTAAGGGTATCTTGCCATTTAGCCCCCAACACTTTATGGACTATTAGGGGTCTGAAGTACTGCTAGTTACATAGGTATGTAACATTCCTTCCCCCTAAACCTAAATTTTTCCTTGTAGGGAAAAATTTGGAAAATTCTTCTAGAGATCAGCCTCATTTTCCCAGGTATCCTCCTCTTCTGATTTGCCCCTCCACCTGACTAAAAAATTCCTGAAGCACTCTACTCCGTAGAGTCCTTTGTCGGCTATTAACAATCGCCTCGGGTTCAGGTGGTCCACTCGCGAACTCATCACGAAGAAGCTCCACTAGATCTTCCACAAGGACCAGGGTTTTCCCAACCCCCAACGAGGGTTTTAACTTACTAACGTGGAAAACATGATGAATTCCAACGTTAGTTGGAAGGTCTAGTTTGTATGCGACCTTGTTTATGACTTGGATAACCTTAAAAGGATCGCAATACCTAGGCGTCAACTTTGCACACTTACCAATTTTCCAGCCCCTAGAGTGACTAGGGACCCTCAAAAACACCCAGTCGTTGACCATGAATCCCTTGTGCTTCCGAAATAAATCAGCATAGTGCCTTGCCCTGTCTTAGGCACTTCTTTTGCTATCTTTAACGAGCTGTAACATTTCTTGCATATCTGCAAGGAAATCAGTTGCGGCTTGCACCCGTAGGTTTTTCATGCCAACACTAATTGGTGATCAAGGTTGAAAACCATACATAAGCATGAAAGGGTTGAATCCGGTCGCTGAATGTTTTGCACTGTTATATGCAAATTCCACCAGTGGGAGATACTGTTTCCAATCATACTACCGATGGCCCACACATGCTCGAAGCATATCCTCCATCGTTTGATTGGTCCTTTTCGTTTGACCGTCTGATTCCGGATGATCTATAGAACTCAAACTTAGAGTTGTTTCCAACTTTTCAAATACTGCTTGCCAGATATTCCCAGTGAATTTTGGGTCACGATCACTGACAATATCACAAGGCAGCCCCTACAGTCAAAAAAGCTTCTCAACAAACAGTTGAGCTAGTTTTGAAGTTTTAACAGTAGTTTTCGTTGGGATAAATTGAACAAACTTCGAAAGTCTATTAACAATGACCCAAACCGAATCGTGGCCCTTTCCTGTATGTGGAAGCCCGACCACAAAATCCATAGATATACTTTCCCACTTTCCAGTAGGAATATCTAAAGGATGTTATAGCCCACTAGCTTTTAGCCTCTCTGCTTTATTTAACTGCCACTTAGTACATTTAAGTACATAGGCCTCTACCTGACTTTTCATCTTAGGCCACCAAAATTGCCTTCGAACTAAGTCGAGTGTTCTTTGTATACCCAGATGTCCTGCGCATGGACTATCATGACACTCATGCAATATCTGGGCCCTTATAGTGTCATTCTCCGGTACACATACCTTTCCTTTACGAAACAAAATCCTGTTTCAAATTAGGAAATCCGTTTTAGTCTTTTTATGATTCGAGAAATCTTACAAACCTGAATTGACCCCCGAAAGTACTTGTTGCCAATACTTTTCAAACAAAGGATCGGACTCATATAGTCCTTGAAGAGACTGAAACAACCCCAGTTCTATAATAGTAAAGCACAACTGATTAATAATTGGTAACCTACTCAAAGCATTCTCTAGAGTATTTTGACTTCCTTTACAATAATGTATAGAAAAGTCAAAGATTTGCATCAGCTCAGCCCATCTAGCTTGCCCCCCCTTTAAATCTGTAGTATCACAAAAATATCGAAGAGTTTGATGATACGTCAAAACTTCAAATCTGGCTCCATACAAATAATGTCGTCAAATTTTCAAGGAATGAACAATTGCAAACAGTTCCTTCTCATAGGTACAATATCTAGACTGAACAAGATTGAGTTTCTTGCTTTCATAAGCCACAAGATGTCCATCCTGCATCAAACTCCAATAGCATAATCACTAGCATTGGTCCTAACCACAAAAGCCTTATTAGGATCGCCAATGATTAGTATTGGTGCCGAAGTGACACTTTTCTTAAGCAACTCAAAACAATTATTCATATCCAAGTAGTCGGACATCTCGTTGGAGATGTATTCGCCGCCACCATCAGTTCGAAGTGTCTTCACTTTACTAGACGTTTGTGTCTCAACCATGGTCTTGAATCTCTTGAAGCATTCAAAGGCTTCAGATTTGTGCTTAATGAACATGACTGTAGACCATTTGGAGTGATTATCTATGAAAGTGATAAAATAGACTGCATCTCCTAAGGATGGAGTTGGCATTGATCGCTATGTACAAGATTTAATACATGCTTTGATTTTATGGAATGTGATTTTGAAAACTTGCTTCTAGAGTGCTTCCCATAAATTTATGATTCACAAAAGAAAGATTTCCTATCTAATGAAGAGGGGAAATTCAAACCATCAACTAAATTATTACAAAGCATATAAGAAAGTGATCTTGTATTCACGTGTCCAAATCGACTATGCCACATAACAACACTGTCATTTACTTTTTCATTATAGATACTAGCTAATGCAACTGAATTAGAGAGTACGTAAAGATTCCCGACTCTAGTGCATGTAGTAAGAGGAGTATCTTCCTCGAGTATTGTGCACTGCTCAGATAAGAAAGTAACAGTGTAGCCCTCATCAGTTATCTTAGAGACTGATAACAAGTTCTTTGATAGTTGAGGAACGTGAAGGTTGTTGGGAACACAAATGGATAGATTGTTGTTGAATGTGATCTTGATTGTTCCTTTGCCTTCCATGCATATTGTACTTGAATCTCCAAGGTAGATAAATTGGTCTTTGTTTTAAGTTATGTACTTCGTAAGCCATTCCTTGTGAGGGGTTCATGTGTTGGGTAGCGCCGTTGTCCAGGTACCAGCTATCACAGTCTTCGCTGCTGATGTAAGCCATTAACAAATGTGTGTCTTGCTCCTTGAAGTCCACTACATTGGAGGAGTTTGGTTGTTGTTGTTGCTTCTTTGTCTCGTTGTAGATCCTGATGCGACACTCCTTGATGTCGTGATTAGCTCTTTTGCAATATCTGCAGAGGAGCTTCTTCCACGATCCACCATTTTGAGTCTGTGCGTGAGGCTTCTACCGTTGCTGCTGCACTTGATTCTTGCCCTTGGAATGATCTTTCTTCTTGGTGTATAGAGCCATGGATTTGTCTTTGATGGACAGGCTGCTAGTCTTTCTTCGCATTTCTTCTTGAAGAAGATGACCAATCACCTTTTGAAGGGTGAGGTCCGGTTGTGTGGAGATCATCACCACAAAGTGCTCATAGGACTTTGGAAGAGAAGAAAGCAAGGTCATAACGACATCATCATCTTGAATAGAACATCCTAACTGATCTAACATGGACTTGAAGTTGTGATGTGAGAAGTGATGGCAGTAGAATCAAACATGCTAAGAGTAAAGAAATTCCTTCTAAGATGTAATCTCGTGGTTACATCGTGAGTCTCATAGAGACTTGATAACAAGTCCAGTGCTTCCTTAGAGGTTTTGCACATGGTAACGTGAGATATTTCGGAGTCAGCCAGATTGAGTGTGATACATGCTAAGGCCTTCTGATCTTTGATCCTCCAGGCCTTTGCTTGATCACCATCTTCTGGTTTCAGGTATGCACCTACTACTACATCCCAAAGATCTCTATCTATCAACATCATTCTAAGTTTCAACTTCCAAATGTAGAAGTTAGAACCATTGAACTTGCTCTAGCTTCACTGAGTGATGAAGATGAAGAGCCACGTATATGAGACATGATAACAATATACAAATTGAACAGACTTAATCTCTCGGTTTATTTGAGCTATGCTCTGATACCAATCCGATGGGACAAGGGAGATAGGAAGAACGAGAACGGAGAAGAGAGCAAGAATATTGCAGAATAGCTCTCCCGTTCTAATCGGCTGCTAGTTGCAAAAACAGTCTAATAGACAGCTTATGCTAAAGATAATCACAGCTTTATGCGTAGCCCTAGGGGCCTATTTGATTACAAAGGTTTTTTGTGTATGTCATATGTTGGAGAACGAAAATGGACTTAGGTGATGACAAACCAAGAGTTAGGCTAATCTTATAATGTTTATTACAATAGTTGTATGTATTGGAGTGCTACTACGAGTTAGTTGAAAAAAATGTCAAGCCCTTTTCAAACAAAATTATGTGAGATAAATATAAGTGATTGCTCCTCCATAATCTACGTGGGTACATTAGGATGTTTTTGGCCTTAAAAAAAATACAACTTATCAAAGCACTTGCTTAACTTTTTTATGCTTATATTTCACTTCACAAATGAATCCCCCAAGAATCCATAACTTAGTGTAAGAAGCAAGGGACACCAACTTAAATTGCTAGTTATATACGTCACTAGTGATATTGTGCCTAGTTGAAATGCAAAATACCACCACATTCAAAATACAAAAATAATAATTAAATAAGAACTTGTATCTCTATACTTGTGTGTCCAAGATAATATCCTCGAAGTGCAAGTGACAACGGAGAGTCTAAAAGTTGGAAGAAAAATTGGAATGTGTGCTTGGATTCTCATTATTGTGGGACCTCCTATTATACCAAAAATTGGTTTCTTTTGAAGTTTGAACCTTGCAAAGCCAATGTACTTCCCTTTAATTAGTTTTTTTGTACATTGTGGGACACTAAACTGAGAGTCCAATGAAAAGTCCAGACTCCAGGGAGAATTTGGAAGATTTATTCTAGACTTATACAAATCACAAGCTAAATTAGTAAGATGTTGTGACAAACTTGTACTTCATTAATAAAATATTGTTATTTTCTAGAAGGTGACTTCATAACTTTTTATGCTATAAAATCTCCAACATATTGGTCTCACAAACTAATTCTTACATATTAGTGTCGCAACAAATCATGTAATGACTTTTGCATGGATCCTTTTACTCTTGAATTGCAACATCCTTGATTTGTTTAGGAAACATTATCCATCGTCTATAAGATTATGTTAATGTTTATTGAAACAAAATTGATGGTGATTGGCTCTTTTATATCATTGAGAAGACCTCCTATAGGTTTCAAAAGAGTAAGAAAGCCAGTGTATGATGTATAAAAATTATGTGAGCTGACGTGATGCAAAGTTGAGCCATGTTTGATTGGCTTTTAGTTGTGTCTTGAATAATGAAGTGACATTTTTTGTATCTCTTGCCTGAACTAATATTGTTTATGCACTTTGTATGTGGTAGTTGAGTATTGGGCCAAATCTCAACAATGAAACCCATTGGTTCAAGAGTTCAATGCTTTTTGGTATTATCAAGCAATGGATGATATAGAGTTGAACCTCGGTGAGCAAGCCCAACTTAAGCATGATACGCCAACTCAACACATGTGGGAAGATTTCAAGAGGTCAATGGGACAACACTCAAAAGTTAGCCTTAGCCATTTTGGTAAGAATTTTATCATATTGTAAATCCTATCACATATTCCCTATAAATTTCTTAAGGCTTCACATCACAATACCTTACAACGAGGCATGATGCCCCCAGGTATCTTTCCTTGTTTTAAGGTTACTCACGAGCAGTCTATTTTTGTGAGCCCCTTTGGGTTGGGATTTTGCCGTAGAGCAACCAACTCCTCCACATGTTGGGGTTGGCCTCAAACAATTTCTTAGTGTTAATACAGTTTTCTTTTTTGTCTTTATTTACATAGCAGTTGTGAGGAGTGATATCGGACACATGGCATCCAACGGTGGGCTACGTGCTGTAGCCAGCCTCGCCGCTCTAGCGGCTCGGAGTGCTACAACAAGTAGCCCACCTCTGCATGACAAATACCTAGTCTGTAACAGTTGTGAAGGGCAACAACAAACACATGGCATGTTGTAGTTGGTCAAGAGGAGACTCATTTCAGCCCATAGATATACTCACATGAAAAGGTCTAATCTCAGCCATCCAACTGCAACAGCTATGTCAGATATCCTTTATCTGACGGCTGGCTATCGTCTTGCAGCGCCGTTCTTGTGACTTAGCTTGCTATTGTCTTTAGCCAGCCTCCTATGAAGGGTCCCTAGCAGCGGATGGGAATAGAACCCATGACCTTCACGAGAGGAAAGAAAGCACTTACCATGTCACCATTTATTGCCCCACTTTTATGGTATACACACACATTTGAGCTAGTTTAAACTCTACTTGATTATTAACACGCTGTGATGTTTGAAGTCCTGCACCGTTGGATTTGATGGGATCACTAAACATTGGCCACGTGTCTTAGAGTAGCCATTGAAACGTCTACGTGTGGCAGATCTGACACGTGGCGAGAATCCGGGTCGTGACATTACGCGGCGTGGTGGAGGGTAGGGTTAGCTGGTCGGAGGCCCCACTCCTCCTCCTCGTTCGGGGAGCTTTCTGGCATTTTCGTTCTTTCTTTGCTCTGCCAATATTCTGAATCTCAAGCATCAGCACCATCGCCCTCCCCTCCCTCCTCCTCCTACTATTCCTGCCATTTCCCTTTTTCTATCTTCTTCTTCTTCTTCTTCATTCTGCTCTCTGTTCCGATCCGGACGTGCTTTTCAATGTCTGCCTGCTGCCCCATCTCTGTAACACCAGTCCTTTTTATTTCTCGCAGCTCGCTCTTCTTCAATGATGTCGCATTCTATAGCCAGTGCTGCAGCTTCCACCTAAAAGCCATATTCAGACGCGGTTTCCGTTCTTGTGGAGCGAACTAGCCTCCTGGATTCCCCCTTGCCTGATCTCGGCCCTGGCTGGGGTGGGGTGGTTGTGTAGAGTCGGACATTAGGCTGCAGCCGTGAGGATTTTGTCTGAAATAGCTCTTCAGATGATCGGTTCAAGGCGGTTTTGTCGTTTTCTGGCTATGCTAATGGCCGTAAACGATGTTGTGTAGAGCTATTGAGAAGCGGAGGTGTATTTGGAATAGGTTTCTGAGCAATTTCGAGATGGATAGGCTAGATGTTTGGTATCTGATGTACATTCGATGCAAGCAAAGTTAATGGATTGCCTAATATTGCGAAGTAAATCGATCGGTCAATGTTCTTCAAGTCCTGTTGAAGCGGGATTTGCACAAATGCGAGGCTTTAGAAAACAAAATCGTATGCATATGTAATGCGATTGAGGATTCTACTAATTTCTATTTGTGTTTTCAGAGCCTGCTTATAACGAACTTCAACGGCCGCATTTGAGAGTTGGAAATAGGCGCAGTTTTGTTGAGATCTATCCCAACATCCGATCATAAAAGGAGATACGCATTACTCTTTGATTTGCTGTGTATTCTGTGCACTTATTTCTAAAGATCTACATAAATATCCCAATCAGAGTATGATCGCATACAGTGGGGGAGGACTCAATTGGACATTGTAACATCAAGCTAACAGGAAGAGGCTCGTGATGCAATGGGCCAGTGTTACGGAAAGGTAGCTTCCCTGAACTCGGTCAAAAAAGATGAAAATGGATTGCATAATGGAAGCATTAATGGAGGAGTTCCTGTTGGATCTCCTGCTCATTCCTCAAAATCATCATACAGCCCTTCCCGTTTCTCGCCTGCAAGTCCTTTGCCAAACTATGGCACTTCTCCTCTACCCTCTACTCCTGGCCGCAAGTTCAGAAAGCCCTTCCCTCCGCCTTCCCCTGCCAAGCATATTCAAGCTTCACTAGTCAAAAGGCAAGGTAAAGCGGCCAAGCCTAAAGAAGGAACTATACCCGAAGGCATTGAAATTGAAAAGCCCCTTGATCAGCATTTCGGCTACTCCAAAAATTTCTCTTCCAAGTATGAGCTTGGCCACGAAATAGGCCGAGGTCACTTTGGCCACACTTGTTACGCTAGAGCGAGGAAAGGCGAGCTTAAGGGGCAGTCAGTTGCTGTTAAGATCATCTCCAAAGCAAAGGTAAATCTCATGTGAAAGCTGTAATTCTCCTGAAATAATAGTATGTAAAAGTTGAACCACTAAGTTTTAGCTTCAAAGTGCCTGCAGAACCCTTGTTGATGGATATTGAATGTAACATATGATCTGTTTTGGCCATGGATGAGAGAGAGAGAGAGAGAGAGAGAGAGAGAGAGAGAGAGAGAGAGAGATCCTATACAAATTTCTTGTAACTAAGAGGACATTGTTTATGTGAAGATTGTGTTACCTCATATTAATAATAGTAGTCACCATGTGCAGATGACAACTGCCATAGCCATCGAAGATGTAAGGAGAGAGGTGAAGATTTTAAGAGCGTTAACGGGGCACGGCAACTTGGTTCGATTTTATGATGCTTGTGAAGACAATGTCAATGTGTATATTGTTATGGAGTGAGTAGTTCTTTTTGTTTCCATAATTTCCTTTCAATAGTTATTAGCATCTTCCATCAAAGGGAGACATTAATGTAAATGGGTTTCCCGTCTTAGCATGTGTGTGTGGTTTCTAGTTTTCAATCTGGATTGCATTCTATGAGTGTCTGCCATCGTGGCTCATGAAATATGCCATTTAGAATTGTTGCATTGTATCTCCACTCATCTTATATTTTTGATGTCATATGTATGTTCTCATCATGTATATACTATTGTGTACTTGTCATATTAGAAATTGTTGAATCTAAAATCATTTTATGATCACCCTCTGATCTTAGACTTCTAATGTCGTTTGTGCGTACACATCTACTCTATATTGAATTATGTTTGTTTTATTAGCACGAATTTGCCTTTTTTTTAATTTTCATAATCAGTTTCAAAACCTTGTTTCTTCTTATCATATGATATGGCCACAATCATGATCAAAACATTACAATTTCCTAGAACACTTATAATCGGGAGAAATGAAGGTGATCATTTGAACGTTGCAATAATGTAATGATGATCGCCACTCATATGCTACCAAATTAGTACTTGAACTCTCCTAAATCTTTGCCATGCTAAGCTCTACTAGTCTTAAGCCTACTCTTTGAACAATGAACCAAGGCTCACTAGCCTATTTATGATGTTTGAAGTGGTATACTTGACCTGATTAGGATTGATGATTTGCACCATATTTTTGGGCCTAATAACATCTCAAATTATTGAGAAATGTCAATAAATGATGATGCTCTAAGAATTAAGTCGCTTTGGATTGCATTTCGGACCTTTTCAAAACTCAAATAAAGTGTGAATTTCTACTTTGAAATCGTTTTTGTCATATTCTTAACAATATACTATGGAATCCGTAAAAATCTCTAGAAGCCCTAAACTAGTTGATATACTTAAGTTTAAAGCTCAGGGGCCAAGGTAGGTAGTCTACGCAACAATGAAATCAGAAAGGCCCGATTCTAGAGAAGTCAAGCTTGGGTGAATATATGAATTTTTGAAATTCAAACTAAGTAGCATTTAGGCTAAATAACTTCTTGATTTTACTTACAAAACAAAGCTAGTGAAGTTCACCAATAATGTGACGAAGATATCTTAGACCTAGGAGCTCTTTTCATGGTTCTTTGATGTTCATCACGTGACTTTGCACAATTTCACTCTCTTGTTCCTTCATTCATCTGACTCATCTCACCTCCTACTGATATGTTCAGTTGTTTGTATTGTCTTGTTAGCTCATTAGCTTATCTCCAATTCCAAGAGCTCCAATACTTTTCCCCCAGCTCAAAAGCATTTGTAACGATTTAGGGTTTGTATTACCATCTCTTTGCCCTTTGTCTTCACATTGTCCAATTTGTATATGAGCTTTTTAACTTCTTGTAATCAAGATCGGATTTGATGTATCTACATAGTTCTACCCAGATTTCAATATGATGTATCTAATATAGATATCTAATTAATGATAGGTTTCATATTGTGCAATTTTAAAGAACAAGGTTAGATATATGTATATATTCTAGATCTATTTTTTGTTTATATCTTTGTACAAATCATAGATGCATGCCACGTTCTAGAACATGATTCGGGTACTTGAGCCCCATAACTATGATCTCAACAAATTTTTCATGGACATTTTTGAAATGCCTTTTGGAAAAGGTTTGAAATGGGAAAGAATTGGCAAACGCTGGGGAAACAATTGGCATAATGGTTATAGGTTTTTTTTTGTGGGGGGGTTTTATTTGTAGCCTTTTGTTCTAGGCTCTAGCATTGAATGCTATTTTAATGTTCTGGTCGTAACATAGATTGTAAATTAATCGACAATCAATCTTGAATCTTGATAGCTAAAGGCTAATTGGTAACGTCTAAGGTAGCCTCTTCCTAGTCACTGATGCATGCTCAGAATCCTCATCATCGTCACTTGGGCTCTTATTCCTCCCCGATTACTTTGAGGACTTCTCATTGTCATCCTCATCCTCTGAGGCCTTTTTCTTCTCTTTCTCCTCCTCTAGCTCCTCTTCCTCGACTACTCGAGAGCTCAGACTTGCAACACCCGCTGCCTCTGCCCTGTGAAATGCAACAAGTCCAGTGGTAGGCAAGCTTACAAGTTACAAGTTTGAACTTCGAACTTTGTAAATTCATGAGTAAATAGCAAATATTAAGTTAGAATCAACCTACAGACAACAAATCCTCATCATGGAGTAAAGTTGAAAGAATCGTCAATTTGGAGGCAAAGAATCATTGGTTTGGAACTGAATCGAAATTGGTTGCAATCATATTTCAGCAAGAGCCCGACTCAATCTTCATTCCATCAGAATCCCAAGAGAGAAGAAGAGGGAACTTGGAGAGTTGATTTAAGGGAGAGAATTATGATTGATAGGGGAGAGAATGTGCATTGTGGATTTAGGGAGAGAGTGTGATTGATGAGAGATTGTTTAGGAAGTGAACTTTGAAGAAGGTGAACAAATGGTAGTAGTTCTTAGAACTTAGGAGTGAGCTTAATACAATGGAGAGAGGAGTGAATGGGTGAAAGAAGGTGGATAGTTATTTCATAGTTAGATCTTAGAAGTTATTAGTTAGTGGTAGAAGTTTTAGAACTTTGAAGCTAGAATCTAGTTAGAAGTTACTAGTTAGTTAGGATAGACTTTTTGTAGATTTGATTTTTTAGACTTGAAGGTTGAGTCTTAGGGCTAGATAGTAGAGAGGGGTGGATTATGGATAGAGTCTAGAGAAAGCAAGGGGTCACAGATGGATAGTAAAAGTAGGAGTCTGACCCAAGTTAGAACTTGGGACTTGGAATTTGGGACATGGGGTTAAAACTTTAGGGTATACATAAATAAATGGGATCCGGGATCATGGTGAAGGCAAGAGATCTCTCGCTTGGGAACATGTGACGATTGTTGCAGGATATGTTAGCTTAGGTACAAAGAGGTGGACTTGCAGGTATTGCAATGCCACCTATGTAGGTGGTCCTTTGAGGATTGAAGCACACCTCTTGGGAATGTGTGGCCATGACATAGTTGCTTGCACATAAGCGCCACAAGATATTTGGATTGTTGAGACCCGACAACATTGCAGCAGCTACGGTGTGCACCCCGTGTGGTGCATGCAGGTGAAGTTTGAGATTTTGCTTGTCATTTTGCGTTTAGCTTTCAGTGCAAGCTGTTAAGTATTTAGTATTATGTAAAATTCATAATTGACTGCTCATTAAATATTTGACTTTGGAAATTGGCACTTTGCCATTATGCATTGTGAATCGTGATTCATGATTCATGATTCATGAATGCAACCCATGTCCATCATGATTCGTGAATAGGATCTTCAGAGCCTGTTGCATGGGAAGCGGTGATGTTAGCTATTTCTAGGATCGGTTTAGAGTGGAGAATGCCTAGCATGGAGCACTTGAGGACTAAAGAGTCTCTCTAGGAGAGAGATGAAGTGAGCAGAGAGCTAGAGCCCATCAAGCGAGTCATGATTGTTGTAACTTGGCTCGTATTAATGTATTTGTGAATTCTTGTCTTGTTTTTGATGGATGAAGTGATGCAAGAAAGCGACACATCATCTATATATTGGTCTCTTCTTGCATAGGCACTATGTTCCTCAACGGTGTCGTCACCTTTAATGCAGGTAAGATCTCTTTCCAAAATTATAAACTCCAATATGCTATGCATTGGTGATTGGAGTCTGGCCCATTTGTGAGTTTGAAACTTGATGTACGTTGAAATTTGTGGTTTGTATACGAGGTTTGAGCTACATGTTACAAGTTACAACTTAGGACTTACAACCTGGCAAGAATATCCCTTTCAGGCACTCTAATCATTGGCCATATCAAAGAGGCCATTGAGGAGGTGGGGCCAGATAAGATTGTGTAGGTGATTTAAAATGCTTGTCAAATGTCAATGTTTGAACTTTGAACCATTATGAATCAAGGCTCGCTAATGAGTTCTATCCCCATATCTTTTGGACACCTTGTGGTGCCCAATGCTTCGATGTCCTTATTGAGGATATTGCTAATTTACCTTGGGTCAAGGAGATTATGGGAGTAACACGATTCTTGGTGATGTTTATCACCAAGCGTCCCAAGGTTCTTTCTGTTCCATGTCTGGTACAAAGGATTTGGAATAGTCCTTGAGATGGATATTCGGCACCCTAGTGTACGAGTTTATTGGTTATGCCTTGACATTCCGATCTAGGCTAGAAATGTGATTAATAACCTTGTGAGGGCCCGTGCACTCCAATTTGGACATGTGGAGCTGTGCAATGTTACTAGCCGTCAGCCGATTCAAACCGATTCGAACCGGCTAGCTCGGTTTGAATTCCTTAAAATGTTACAACCTTTTTCTTTTTTCTGTTTTTGTTTATTTTCCTATTGGGGGGATTCTATTTGAATTTTGTGGGTACTAGTAAGTTCTAAATTAAACAAGTTACTTTGGTGATTGTACAGTCCTGAGCAGTGAGCATTGACTCCTGAGCAGTGAGTCAGGAGTTGGGAGGAGACTGGAGTCAGGACTCAGGACTCACTGCGGAGTGCTCAAGAGTCGGGAGTCCCTGGTCGGGAGTCAGGAGTCAGGAGTCTGGACTCAGTTCGAATTTCGAAAGTAACGACCCTAACTTGAACTCTCATACATGATACTAGTTAGTAGTAACTACTTAGGTTGATTATTTGACTAAAGCTATCTTTATAGACTAGGAGTAAGTCCAGGTCAATGGACCTAGAATCAACCTATGTAAGGTATAAATCCTTCTAGTTGAAGGTAGTTATCATTCTATCCTGATGCGACAAGTTAATAACACAAGTATAAGAAGGAAATGCACCAATGCACAAAAGAGCTAGAAACAAATGAGTAACACTAGGATTTTATACACCTAGGTCGAAAAATTGTCCATCTACAACTCTAGTGTTAATTGAAGTAGCTAACCTACTTGAATTTATCTTTCTGCGGTCTTTTGCAGAGTTATAAGATTTGAATGAATAATCTTTTGGAACAATTTAATACTGCAGCCAAATTTTTATGTGAATTAAATTTTTGAATCCACGGAGTAATTCCTATGGCCTTGTTAATTTGAGAAGAGGTTAATTGTTCATAGGTAAGGGTTATTTGATCATGTAATTAAGCACTTTTGGATGCTCAAATCTAAATATGAGTATATGTATGCTTTAGCAACCTACTGCAAGAGAGTCCCGAATGCATAGTGATCTGTTCCAGAACGACGTTCCGGAATGGGCCTTGAATTTTTTATTTGGTATGTACTGTTCTTTAGTTGAAAAATTTAACAATTTGAATTTTTTTGGGGTTCAGGGTATTCAAAGAGGGATGCCTTTAGGGATAGATTAAAACCATGAAATTGTAAGAACAAAGCCACAAAAAGATTAATTCACACAAATGAATCCACCTTTAGAATTGCTCAGATTTCAGATGCTCAGCAAAAATTAAATGCAGTCAGTCCATCTGAAAAGGAATTAACAAAGCTTATCTTCTCATTAAACTTTCCATCTAAGAAAGCACACATCTTTTCGAAACTGGTTAGCAGGTGAACTGAATAATTGAAAGTAGTTGCATAATCAAGAAAATTGCAATGGTTCGCTGAATTATGCATTGCTTTTTAGTGTTTTATGATTTGAGACATCAGCTCCATGCTCAAAGTGAAGAACACTAGAATATTCAAGACGTAAACTAGATTACTGGCTCCAAATCTAATATGGACCTGAATAATTGTGGCCAGATATGCATGTTTCTACTTCAACCACTTGGCAATTGGCCTGCCATTGTAAGTATTTTCTGGGCATTTGGTCAGACTCACCTGTGAGTTTGTTTTGGAACGAGCTTGAAGATCAAGAAGTACTAATCATGAAAATACCTACAAGGAACCAAAAGTAAAATTCAACACAGAAACTTGTGTGTCGGAAAGAACCTGTCAATGATCCGGGTGAATTCCAATTTTACGGGCCTGAATGAATTTTTTGATCGTTCTCCAGCAAGTACATTCTGACCAGATTTGGCAGGAACGGGTTTCTGCGTCAGAATGTATTAAGTACCTCAAAATTCTGTGTGCTCTTGCTGTCACAACAAAATAAGATATTGTTGTCAATCTGATCAACAGTCTTCTATGATCTACTACAGGAAGACTGGCAATGGAAGTAGATTTGCCTGGAAATCAAAACATGGTCTCAACAATTTGAAATGCCGGTTTTTGGAGTTTTTGGCATCCTATTTTATGGTATCCAAAATGCAGAGCGTAATATATCTCCTTCAGGAAGCTCCTTGAAGGAATTGAAATATGCTATCAAAAGCTGAAAAAGTCTCTCCACTACAGTCTGAAGCCAAATTTGAAAACCAGGATTCTCTTGCAAACATCACAGATCAATTGCAGCACTGACTGTGGCTGATGAATTGATGACTGAAGTAAGTGGCACCTACTTCCTCTCTGCCTGGAAAGTGAGATGATATCAAATCACAACCAAAGTACACATACCAATATCATAGAAATGAAAATATATTGCTCAAATGAATTTAAGCAATAAGAAAATAACGATTTCCACAAGTATTCCACTAAAGATTCTTAAATCTGAATGGTCCTTTTGGAGCTCAGTAATACTTTCAACATTCAATGAATATCTCAAGATCAAAAAGAAACGATGGGCCAAATTTGGAAATGAAGGTCGAAATAACACTTAATAGTACAGATAACAATCTGTAAAGTGCGCACCCAAGATCCAATTAGTTATGCATAGCCACTAAGTTGTAAATCCCAAATTTTTGTTCCTCTCAGTTGTAATTAATTGATTTTTTTGCCTCTTGAGAGTGTAAGTGAATTGCTTGCAGGTTGTGTGAGGGAGGCGAGTTGCTTGATCGAATCCTCTCAAGGTATGTGCAGTTCGGAAGTGACAGTTTGTGCTTAATCCTTTCAATGTAGGATGACTCGTGTCAGAATGTTGCGTTTGCACAAAGGTAGCAAGTAAAATTTTTTATTTCCATTTGCGTAGGGGAGGGAGATACTCTGAGGAAGATGCGAAGCTAGTATTGGCACAAATTTTAAGCATAGTTGCCTTTTGCCATCTCCAAGGGGTTGTTCATCGTGATTTGAAACCAGAGGTGAGTCTTGACGGCCTTACTTTCAAAAATTGTACGCACTTATGAAATGTCAATGAGAGAGAATTGACGCATTTGTAAGAGGGTTACATCGAATGTGTATTCTTTGTGAAGGTGCAAGTCATGTCCATCGTGAGGCTATTGTATTCGTAAGATTATCATCGTTTTTGTTTATCATGATTTACAAAATATTTATGTTGTCTGTATGCTTACTTTCCTCATCTATTATGTTGTGAACAATACTTAGTTTTGGCTAGGCTGGATAGAGGTCATCTAATTTTCCTTCAAACATTTTGAGTCATGGATGTATGAGTTGAATTAATGATATTGGGATAGTGATAGTGGGAGGTTGTGAACTTTCTTAGGCTTGTTAGAAGATTCATTTCAATGTTTCATGGGGTCGTTCGTATGTTGTTTCAAAACGTATTTGAAATGGCTGGTTCAGGTTCGAAACGGGAATTTTTTTAGGCTTTTAAAAAAGAAGTGTTTTTATAGGTTTTTGGGGTTTACACGTCATAGAAAGTCTAGTACCAAGTAGATACATCCAATTTCATGAGAATGCTCTAGAGAATGCAATTTCAAGAGGAGAAACTGTGTATGATGACTATGGTCGCTTTCCTCAGTCAATTATTGATATTGTCATGGATAGGTTATTAGGTTGCGAGAATTTGTTTATGCCCATTGCCAGTACAAACCCTTGAGAAATCATGCTCAAGTCACACACGACCATCATCATCTTTAGAGTCTTGTAACTTGTAAGTACTAAGAGAACAAGAAGTTTAGCTCATGAGGGTTTGCATGCCCATTGCCACATGGCAGTAGGTACTCGCGATAACATGTCAACGATCACATTTCTATGCATGCAACACATCACAGTCTCTCTCTCTCTCTCTCTCTCTCTATCGCGCCAATAGGTGTGAGGGGTCGACTCGCGGGACCACGCGGTATTTACAAAAAAGTTTGTGTTTTTTTTACAGTCGTTTCAAATGATTGAAACGATGTTTCAAAACAGGGTCACTTCAAACCCGTTTCAACGATCGAAACGCGTTTCATTTCGATGAAACATTGGTTCATTTCACTAACTTGGGGAAATTGGATAAAACACAATTTGATTATTATAAGTTAGATATAATCAATAGTAAACTTTCAGAAAGATTAAAATTTAGTGCCCATTGTGAGAGATGTGAAGGTTCATTTCATTGACTTGGGGAAAAGGATAAAACACAATTTGATAACAAGTTAGATATAATTTGTAGTAAACTTTCAGAAAGATTAAAAGATAGTGCCCATTATGACAGATGTGGGAGGAAATGAAAATCATGACCTTTACATGCTACTGGATAGGTTGGTTTCCAACATCACTTCACCTCAAAATAGCATTTTTAGCCTTATGTCTCCGACTAAAGGGGCCAAGTATAGACAAGAGTATGTTATTGCTACTTTGTAGATTTCAACGTGCTTTTGATTCAATTTCTTAACATATGCTCATATAGAGGCTACAGGGACTCCAATTTTCACAAAATACCATAATGGTTATCATGACACTTTATAAGAGAGTGGTCAATCATGGAACTTCATGGGTACATTTGAGCAAGTCATAAGCCTTATTGGTTTCATCAACCAAGGTTGCTCACTCTCACCCACACTCTTCAATCTTCACTATTTTACAACATCATGCAATCTTCTTTTCGAAAATGTAAGGAAGCTTGACTATATGATCATCTCAAGGAATGGAAAATCGCATGGCAAGCAAGAGTGGCAAGTAATAGAAATATATAACATGGTGGAACAAGTGAAAAAAATAGTTACAATATGCCATTGTTTCAATGGTTTTTTTATATGCATGCACAAATTCATCAAACAACAAGATCGACAAACTATGTGAAATTTAGAAAAGCACGCCATTCACTCAAACAAAAGGGATAGATTGAATTAGGACATTCAATAAGAAGATATATTTACGATCAATATTAGGTGTCTTATTTGCTTTTACTTAATCCTATCTACGATGCATAAGTCGTTTGTTAAAATTCCATCAACTCCTCTTCCAAGGGAACATTAGCTTGAAGTTCAAGGATTTCATCCAAGGCCATCTCCAAGCACTCATCTTCTATACACATTACCCCTACATCAAACTCATTATCCACTGTTGGGACAACGTCGATGTAATCATAGATGATAAGTCTTAGAAAATCATTCATATCCTTTGATAATATATACAACAAAATCATAAATCTCATAAAACCACCTAAAGGCTCTAGAGATTTTAGAGTGGGAAATCAGGAGAAAGTTTAGACCTCCAACTGCTACCACCTGACTATGGAGGATTTCGTACACATCCTCCTCAACTTGGTCTCTTGGTGGCAGGTCAAGAACCTTGGTCGTGTCAATCTCGTTTAGTTTGACCTACAGAGTTTTATGAAATTTGAATGCTTATGATGAGACTCTCATGGTAATGCTAAACGAATTTAAAATTTATAGATTACAATGTAGACAATTTGGATTGCGAAGTCAGACATAATTCAAACTTGAAAGTTTAAAGATCAAGCACAACCTGCATGGGCTCCTTCGTCTCCTTTAGCTTTTTAAGAAGCCGTAGGTTGGCATGCACATACACCAACCTATTTATTTGATGCGTGGAAAGCCTGTTCCTCCGTCTGAATCATAGAAAAGATCGTCCAATTCCTCTTGGCCATGATAGATCACATGACAATTGACTTGTGCACGATTCTCATTGCAAAGAGTTACAAGTCTGACAATCATTCCACAACAACTCAACAAAAACACAATTAACTGGCCTTTACCTTGATCTGAAGTTCTGTTAGACGAGGTTACCAGCCGATTCAAATTGGCTGATTCGATGTGATCCGATGCGATTTGAACTGGCTGGCCAGGTTCGAACCATTTCATTGGTTCTTGGTTTGGAGACTAGTGAGTTGATATTAAGCAGGACCCAGGTTACACTAGCTGCTGACTGTTCTAGGTTACCAGGTAGCATGTACATACTACATTGTACAGTGTTGACTCTTGAGCTCCGAGCACCCAGCACTGAGTAGCTCAGCAGTCACCAGTTGGCAATGAGTGAGCCTTGAGGAGTCAGGACTTTCGAGTCCCGACCCAGGACTTCTGACCTAGGAGTTAGGAGTAAGGACTTGAAACTTCTCTCTCTCTCTAGCCTCTAAGAGTCTCTCTAATTTGTCTCCCTCTCTCTCGTTTCTCTCCCTCTCTTATTAGAATTTAAAACTTTGAGTTTCAACTTAGTGGAGCACACAATTACAATGCACATTGCACAATTGAACTAGCAACACAATACACTTCAAAGTTGAACGTGCAAACTTCAAACAGATTCAAAGAAACACAAATTGCAAGTTCTAATGTTGAATGCTCAAGAGTCACGAGTGAGGAGTCAACACCCAAGACTCAAAATTTAAATCATCACAACCACAAATGCATAATCAAAATTTTTTAACTTAAAATTGGTATTAGATAGTCAAATTTCAATGATGTCAGTCCTCAAAGTTTAGAATCCATATGTGCATTGTGTCCACTGTAGTGTCTGATGATATTTAAACATTGAACAATAATATGTATAATGTCATGTGACATGACTCATCAGTACTGTTACTGTACTACTGTCTAGACTCTATTAAACTACTAATCTAGACTCTAAGCTTTCCTGGCTTTGAGCCTCCTCCGAGCAGGTGTTGTTGAGCTTGCCGTTGTCTCCTCTCAAACATTAGGGACGAAGTCCTCATTGGAGGTTGAGGTAGGATGCCCTTTATCCTCATCCTTGCTCTCCTTACACCCCTTCTCCACATACTCCTCCTCCTTTGAGGACTCTGACCCTGACGATGCCTCACCCTTGGACTCGTCATCAGGGCTGTGAGCACGAGAGCTCGTACCCTCTCCTACCCTCCTCCTGAACGTTGCTCAAGTGGTAGGTCCTGCACACAAGGATTGACAAACCTATTATTGCCCACAAATTACAATAATCAGTTCAAACTTCATAAATGTATTTTAAGTGACAAGCATGCATTGTCAACCCATTAAGAAGTACTAACTCCTAATTTCTCACTTGCCCTTTGCATATCCGGCTCATGGAGGAATGCGTACACATCCCCGTTTGCCTGTGATCTTGGTGGTAAGTCTGGAACCTTTGCCACATCGATTTCATCCGGATTGATCTACACATATGCCACAATGCACATTGAAATCAAGACAGAATCTGGAGGGCCGACAAAAGTTAAAACACATGTCAACTGTATTACTTAAACCATACCGTACGTACTACTATCTAGTATTTACACGTTAGAAATTATAATTTATGACTTACTTGGATAGGCTCTGCGGTGGTCAAGACTCTACCCAAGAGTTTTAGGTTGGTACACCAACCTCTCCAACTGCGCAGAGGAGAGTCGATTCCCCTTCTTCGTGTGAATCAAGGAATGAGCGCTCCAATTCCTCTCACAAGCGATTGTAGTGTAGTCTTGCGAGAGGATCCCCATGGCAAGGCGGTCCAATTTGGGGACATCAATCCCAAACTTGGTCCACCATGACACGGGACGCAACTGGCCTGAATCATTGTTCAAAGAGGAATCGATAATTGCAACTTGCCAGTGAGCACCAGTGCCACAAACCAAAGCCAAGAAATTAGATAATAGAATTGGAATCTGATATCGAATATTTATAATGATTCAAAGATTGGTTATAAAAGCCACTAACAGCCTTTTCATGTATGTAAAAAAATGTAACTACCGACAATGTAATTGACTAATTGTGTAGTTTATTGCCCTCTCTCAAACGTGCCGGCCCAGAGGCAAACTCCAAGGTCTCTTGCCTGAATATATGGAGCTCATCCAACAGCTTATCCTGCTCGTATACATCAGGATAAACTCGGGAGACATAGTGTTACGAGCTCGTGACCAGTGCCGAACCCTAGAGAACACAGATAGGTCAGATACCACAGTCAGGGTCGTGTCCAGCGTACATGACCTACAGGATAAGACAGTGTGAATAGTGTGCCCCAACACGGTCCATAGCCATGGCGGGCCTAACACAGCCTAGGGACTCTGTCAGCAGGATAGGGCTCCTAGTTGGGTCCCGACGTGCAGTCGGCCACGTCAGTGACACGTGGCTGACACTTGGCAGTTGCATGCTACCAGTCCTCACACTGGGCTAGGAGGGGCTTACTCTATATCAGGGAGTAGGCAAGGTTGGGTGGATCAGTTAGTGTTTGCCCTACTGTGGTGTTAGGATCTATTACACTGGTATCAGAGCCATCTCCATCTTAGGGAGTTCAGGAGCAGCAGTAGAGAAAGCTATCAGAAGATAGGAAATATTTCTCAGATTCTCAGAAAAGAATAGAGGAGGAAAATCGCTGTAGGACCAGCTTTAAAATCCTTCAATTTGCTAGAATTTTCAGTAGTTTGGAGGAGAATTGTCTGGTACAGCTTCAGCGCTGTTAGATCAGCTTTCCTCTCTGATTTTTTTTGGATGTCTTTCTCGGATTTCAGAGTGGAATTAGTGTAGTAAGCAGTGAGCAGATCCATCGCTGTGAAATCAGCGACCTTCTTTTGATTTTCCAGTGAAATCTTTGTGAGTCTGAGTGGATTTCAAGGCAAAAAGTAGTAGCAGGGCCAGCGCTGGACAGGGAAGAAAAAGGAGTCAAAACTCATTTCTGTTTTTCAAGATTTTCAGAGGTTTGGGCATCAAATTTTCTTGCCACAGATCAGCGAGCAGGGTGCCATCGAAAATCCAGAATTTGGAATAGTTTTTCGGCTTCAAACTTGTTTTTTTGGACCAATTCAGATGCTGTCAGATCAGCGAGGGTAGGCAGCTTTCAATTTCAGAAAGTTTTATACTTTTTAGGGTCCTTTGCCTCGCTTTTTGGAGCCCCACGTCTGCAATCAGAGCAGTGAGCAACTCTACTCAAGAAACCGGAAATCTTGGTACCATTTTGAAGCCACAAACTGGGATTTTCCGGGACAACAGGTTTGAAATTTTGGGTGGAAGAGCTGAGAGGGTTCCTCTTCGTAATTTCTTTGGAAGTACAGTCCTCAGAAACAGCTAAGTCATCTTTCCTTTCCCTTGTACAGTTGTAAATTAGTCTTTTTGACTTTTTTTCATCAGAAGTTAAGGTACCTCTCTTTCAGTTCCAAAGATGACCACTCCTCAGGGACCTGATCAACCCCCGGAGAGAGGCTTCGACAAACTTGAAACAGAAGCCTTGGCTTATAGTAAAGGGAAAGAACCCATGGAAGTGGAAGAACAGGAACAGTTCGCCGAAGAACTCGACGAACTGGTTACCAAGGAACAGTTTCTCCAGTTGGTAACAGAAGTGGATGAACTGAAGTTGGCGTTAGCCAATTTCAAGTCCAGTGTGGATGACTCGTTCGCTGAACTCAAGAGCTTGATTTTGAGTTCCGCGAAAGGAAGCCTTCCCTCCACTTCTCAGTTGTCCCCTTCTCCACTTCCATCAGTTTTGGGTGAGACTTTACGGTCTCACCCTAGTGTTTTTAAAGGTTTAAAGCCTCCTACTTTTAATGGGGAAGAGAAGGATAGAAATGCAGATATTCTACAAAACTTCCTCAGCAAATGGAAGAACATTCATGCTCTTAAATAGACCCTTGACCATTTGCAAGCTATTGAGGCCAGTCTTTCCTTAGGGCCTATGGCCTATAAGTGGTGGTTAAATCTCCAGGAGACTGGGCAGACTCCCCGGTCATGGAAAGCTTTTAAAGACACTTTCCTAAGAGAATTCCTACCAGAAAATGAACTTGATAGAGCCTGGGAAGCCTGGGAAAGAACAGTAATGGACAAGTCCCTCATCCAAATATCGAGAAGCAATTTTAAAAATTAAACATATGGATGATTATCAGAAAATCCGGGGATTTGTCCGTGGCCTCAAAGATGAATATAAAGTAGAGGTCCAGAGAAACTCGCCTACTACCCTTGAGCAAGCTCTTAGATATGCTCAAATCTATGATGAATCAGTGGGTAGGAAGAGGGCGAGACAACAACCACTTTTTGAGCAGCCTCCTCAGAAAGACTTTCAATTTAAAAAGAAATTTTTAAAAAGAAAGAAAGAAGATAAATTTCAAAGTGAAGCTCCACAGAAACGCCCTTCACTCATACAGCCCTTAAAACCAGATGATTTTGAGAAAGCCAAACAAGAACGTTTGTGCTTTGTGTGTATGGGCAAGGGACACACAGTCAGACAGTGTCCCAAGGGGCCTTTCACTAAAAAAGATAAGAAAGATAAGAAACAAGTCCATCTTGTTCAAACTGTAAGTTTCCCCAGTGACTCGGCAGCTTCCGAGATCAAAGTGTATCATGAAGATCATGAACATTGTTGCCAGTTGACCTCTGCAATGCTAGCGAGACCCTTCAGCTTTGGGCCGCATGACCTAGTACGTATGCATGGGAAAGTTGGTAACCAGTTAGTAAGAGTTATGGTTGATGATGGGGCAACCCATAATTTCATCAACTACACCCTGGTTAAAAAGCCTAAACTATCAAAAGTACCTAGTCAGCATAGGTACATAGTTTCATTAGCTAAGGATGAAGATAAAAAAATATGGGAAACTATGGTAAGTAATTTGAATCTTGGTATTCAGGGGTACCAAGATGAAATAAACTTTTAGATAATGCACCTGGATCATACAGACATTGTTCTCGGGAGAGATTGGCTCTACAGTTTAGGACCTTCCCTTCACAGAAACTATCAGGAGAACACCCTCAGCTTTCAGCATAAAGGCCGAGAGGTCCAGTTGCATGGGGAGCATGATGTTCCCAACAGTCCTATGGTCTGCAGTTTAGAGCTCTGTCAGCTAATCGGAGACGAAGATCATCAAGTATTCTTATGTGACTATCAGTTTATTCTTGAAGTTTCTATTTCCAGTTCTATTCAGCAGAAAATCAGTAAATTAGAAACTTTATTGTCTAAATTTAAAGATGTTTTTCTTGAAGATTTACCACATGGTTTACCACTTAGCAGAGAGGTAGATCATGTAATAAACCTAGTACCAGGTACAACACCTGTTTCTAAACCTTCGTTTCGGGTCAGCCGAACAGAGGATGAAGAAATAATTAGGCAGTTAACAGATTATCTTGGGAAAGGCCAAATTCAGACCAGTAGTTCACCATGGGCCTCACCAGTCCTATTGGTGAAAAAGAAAGAGGGGTCTATGCGTCTTTGCGTAGATTACAGAGCCCTCAATAAAGTCACAATTAAGAATAAATATCCTATGCCTTGGGCAGACGAGTTGTTTGACCAACTCGACGGGGCTAAGTTTTTCAGTAAAATAGACCTCAGATCGGGATATCATCAAGTCCGTATTAAGTCGGAAGATGTCTCGAAAACAACTTTTAGGACTCGTCACGGTCATTATGAGTTTAAGGTGATGCCATTTGGGCTCACAAATGCTCCAGCTACCTTTATAACCTTGATGAACAGTGTCCTCAGACCATACTTGGGTAAGTTTGTAGTCGTATTTATAGATGACATCCTCGTATACAACAAAACGAGGAAGGAGCATCTAAAACACCTCAGAAAGGTGTTTCAACTGCTCAGAAAGCATAAGCTTTATGCTAAACAATCCAAGTGTGAATTCTTCGTTGAAGAAGTAGCATATTTGGGTCACATTATCTCATCAGATGGGATTAAGATGGACCCAAATAAGGTCAAAGCCATACTCAGTTGGCTGAGACCTCAGAATATTTTAGAACTTCAGATCTTTCTTGGTTTGGCGGGATATTACAGACGATTTGTCAAGGAATATGCTCAGATAGCAGTTCCCATGACAAATCTTCTTAAGGGGAAGGGAAAGGAGTTCATTTGGGAGTCCGCACAACAGGAGAGCTTTGATGCTCTCAAAACAGCCGTAGCTACAGAACTAGTTCTAAAAGTCGTCGACCCCAATCAGCCATTTGTGGTCGAAACAGATGCTAGCGACTTTGCAGTAGGTGTTGTGCTAACTCAGAGTGGACGACCAGTTGCGTTCGAGAGTAAAAAACTCGAGCCAGCTTAGACTAGGTACAGTGCCTATGAAAAGGAACTCTTTTCTATAGTCCATGTCCTTAAGACTTGGAGGCATTATTTGTATGTCTATCAGATATAGACGTGGAAAATTCAATACAGTATCAGATGCCCTTAGCAGAATGCCTATGATAAACGAGCTGAGTTTTACTCAGATTCGTAATGAGTTACTCGAGTCCTTGAGAGGGAAATGCCAACATGATGCATTCTTCTCTACTATCTGGAACTTAGTCCAGAGCAGACAGTTATAGACTCCAGAACCAGTTCTCGGGGCTGGTGCCAGTTCATCCAAGAATACGGCAGCTTCCGTTGAGGATGATGATGAGTCCGAGTATACGTCGTCAGATGACGTTGAGGATTCTGAGCCTGTATTACCCAAGCAAACCCAAGTGGTTGAGGGTCAGTTGACTCAAGGATTCAAATGGAAACAATATTCCATTCAGGATGAGTACTTGCTCTATAGAGATAGAGTATGTGTCCCCAATTCAGAGGATTATAGGCAACAGGTCCTATATGAATGTCATGACAATCCTAGTGCGGGACACCCAGGCATACAAAAGACCTATGAGCTTCTTCGTAGGCAATTTTTCTGGCCCAGTATGAAAAAGGACGTCCACCTGTATGTAACCAGTTGCCAGAAATGTCAAGTAAACAAAGCAGAGCGTTTAAAGGCAGGAGGGTTGTTGCATCCCTTAGAGATACCAGCTGGTAAATGGGAGAGTATCTCCATGGATTTTATAGTAGGCCTGCCTAAAACCCAAAAGGGTAATGACGCTATATGGGTCACAGTTGACCGTTTGACCAAAATGGCTCATTTCATTCTGACCAAAACAACCGTTAGAGCTCCAGAGTTAGCGAGGTTGTTTGTAGACGGGCTATTTATATTGTACGGTCTACCTTCCGGCATAGTCAGTGACCGGGACAATAAGTTTACTGGAAATTTTTGGAGGGCAGTATTCCATTATCTCCATACTAAACTTAATATGAGTACCACCGACTTAAGGGGGAGGGAGTGTTACGAGCTCGTGACCAGTGCCGAACCCTAGAGAACACAGATAGGTCAGATACCACAGTCAGGGTCGTGTCCAACGTACATGACCAACAGGGCAAGACAGTGTGAGTAGTGTGCCCCAGCACGGTCCATAGCCATGGCGGGCCTAACACAGCCTAGGGACCCTGTCAGCAGGATAGGGCTCTCAGTTGGGTCCCGATGTGCAGTCGGCCACGTCAGTGACACGTGGCCGACACTTGGCAGTTGCATGCTACCAGTCCTCACACTGGGCTAGGAGGGGCTTACTCTATATCAGGGAGTAGGCAAGGTTGGGTGGATCAGTTAGTGTTTGCCCTACTGTGGTGTTAGGATCTATTACACATAGGCATTCCACCCATCCCTGAGCTCCCTATCAAAGTAATGCTCCTCACTCCTCCATTATGGATGGAGTATGTGGGCCATGGCATGCAAGGGTCGATGAACCTGCTATGCTAGAGGCGCTAGATTTCCTCAAGCCGGCAAGATAATAGATTTGAATGTTAAATGATGAGCCCTCAGGAGTCATCGGTCAGCCACATCGCATAGAAGCTAGATATTAGATAATTGGAAACTGAGAACTCAACCAAGGATTCATCAATTCAAATATCAAACCATAGTAAGGACTAAGGAGTCGTGCAACAAGACAATATAGTAAGCGATATACCTCTTTGGGCTAATGGTCGTGCAAAGATGCAGCTGCTCGCCCAACCTGTCCAGAAACATATAAGAGGGCCAATGTGCAGCCCTCTCGATCTGTAAGGCATAGGATAGTGTAAATAGGTTGTAGGCCCACGACAGTGGATTGTGCCTCATCCCAAAATGTAGTTGAGAGCACGATCAACTTGAATCTCTTACCATAATGGCAACTTGCAAGTTTGAAGTGGCAATTTGCAAATGTAGTGAATCAATTATGGCAAATTCTTAGTGCTCAGTGCTCACAAACTACAATAGCAATTACTGCGCATTGAGTTACATACCTGGTGGGGGCTGGTCTCAAGACATCCAGGGTGGAGTGTCTCCTGAAGATGCCCAACGCCCTTGGCCTCTTGGTGATGCACCAAGGACTGTCCCATGCCCGCCATTCCATGCCCAGCACCTCCGCGATCCATGGTATCTTGGCTACATACTCGAACAGGTCCAGGCAATGTGCAACACAAGTTGTCCAAAAGATGTGGGGGTAGGTCTCATTAATGAGCCTACCCATGGCAATACAATTCGCCACATTGTCTGTGACAACCTAAACAATGCAATGTGCATGGAATTCAAGTGAACCATTGTGTTCATGTTTTTGAAATTTCTTCTTCGATGTAACATTTTTGTGGCATTTTCTGAAGTATATGCATTTTGTGGCAATCTCTCTTTTCCATCACTAATATGTTCATATCTACGTTGAGGACAAGGCCTTTGTTTAGAATGGAGAGTATAGGACTTATATTCACAATACCTTGGGCTTTTAGCTCTTGGCCTATGATCTGACAATATCATTTATGCTTGGGGTACTTGGAACCCTTTGTGGCATGAGCAGGCATATGGTCATTTTTATGGTAAATATAGAGCTTCGAGAGTCCAGCCCTAACTCATAGATTGTAGGGTCTCAGATAGTATAAATAAGAGGCATGTGAGTTGCATTGATGATGGTTGACTATTTGGAGAGTATCTTCATGATCAGAAGAGCTGAAGATTTTTTTAGCCTTGTCTATAGCTTATATATGACTTATGCTTTGCAAATTTCCATGTGGTATGTTTGTGCATCAATGATGATTGGTGTTTTCCAATCTATGTTAATAGATTTTGCAATATTCTCTCTCTAATCACTGTAGTATATGGATGTGATATGTATTGCATTCTGTTTGCTGGTAATCGATTTATGATATATTATTCTGTCATAAATTATAGTATAACAATAATACATCTTTACACATATGTACGGATGTCTATCAATGTTTATAATTTTAACAAAGGGTTTACTGTTTATATCAGGGTGTTTATTAGGGTATATGTCGTCTTATGGTAAGGGTTGATGACGAATTTTAATGAACGAGTACACTTATAAGATCCTTGATCACATGTAGACATTTCTATCTACCTTGGAAAATTAGTAGTGAACACATATACATATCCATGGTATACATTTCCACGTATGCAAATTTGCGTATATTCTATAATTTAATCAAGGTTGCAGGCCACGTTCCGGAATGCGATCCGAAACGCGTTCCGGATCGCATTCCGGATCGCGTTCCGGGAATTCCCATTAGGATTTCCCGGAACGCTTTTTTTTTTGAAATTTTTTTAATGCCAATATGGGTATCAAGTGGAAGGTTTTTTCAAGGGCAGTTCATTTATCAAGTTTGCCATCAATATCAGGACCATTGTCGTCCATTCACTTATTTTTCACTATTATATCATTTTCTACAGTTACCAGTATTGTGTGAAATGAAATCATGTGCAAAGCAAAGCATTGAAAGCATATTGAATCTCTCTCTCTCTCTCTCTCTCTCTCTGAAGTAGACCATGCTGGAAAAAAAATCATACCGAATTACCTACTGAAATAGACCATGCTGGAAAAAAATCATATCGAAACACAAACCGATAGGACACAATGTAAAAACGCGAAAATATATAATGTCGGGCTCAAGGCCAAAAAAAAATAGAGTGACGTCCGATAAATAATGTCTCATAACAACTAACAACTAACAATCGTCCTCTAACTCAAAGTTTGAGTCATCAGTCTCCGTGGAACTGCCAAACAAGGAATCTGTAGATGACGCTGAGGGTGTCATGTGTCGTGGTGAGCCTCTGCCTCTGCGTCCGCCTCTGCCTCTTCCCTGTCCCCTACCTCTCCCTCTCCCTCTCTCTCTCCCTCCTGCCCCCTCCTGGCTGGCTCCAACTGCTCCTCCTCTGCTACTCCCTCTAGGTCGCCCTCTCAACTGTGATCTCGTAGCCTGGGAAGACCCTATAAACTCATAGTCGACCTGGCCCTCAACTGCCTGTGAAACTCCAGTCCTCTCTACAAACAAGGCCCCTAGCCCACCCTCCCCCCCCGGAACGTCTAGGCTGCCCTCTACGTCTAGGTGCAGGAACGGCTGGCTCCTCTTGTGTCTCGGCATCGGGGTCTACAAATAAGTGCTGCATGTCTCCCCCCCCCTCATGCTCACCCTCATCCTCTGCCTTTGTATCACTCTCATCCATCCACTCCTCGTATCCATGCCCAAATCCCTCTCCACGCCCCAAAAATCTCATCTCCATCCTCTCCCATCTCTTGACGTCGAGCTGCTCTCCTGTGGCGTCGTGTAGACCGTGCCTCTGCATCTGCCTGCCTATGTAGCTCATGATAGATATCATCCTCGACCTCCTCCTCCGTAGGTGGCACCCGAGGATCAACAGTTGTCGTATGTACCTTGTAGGAATCAGGGTTCACCTACAAAAACAAACGAGCATGGTTAGCAAACTTATGCATTTGTCAAATAAGTTCATTTGAAATGCAAGTACATCAAGCAATACCAATAAAGTCACTAACTCACCTCGATCAAGCGGTCGCCCTGCATGCATCTGCGTCTCAACATGCGTCCGTTGGTGTTCACGAACACCAAACGCCTGCACTGCTCAATGGAGAGTCTATTTCTCTTCTTCGTGTGATGGCTGGCCCATACACTCCAGTTCCGCTCACAGGCGAAAGCCGAACAGTCCTGTGCAAGGAACCTCTCTGCCAGTCGCTGAAGGTCAGGTGTACTGCGGCCATGAAAGCTCCACCATGTGACAGGTGCCAACTGGTCATCTCTGAGCTTACATTGCTCTCGATCAAAAGGATACAGGCCCCGCTCGAACTTGACCATGTCTCGCTCTATGTTCCCCAGAGTCGTGCCTGTTGGCAAAGGAAATAGAACACGTGTCAGGCCACAAACCAAAGCATATGCTAATAGAAACAACTACACTAGCTAGAATATTTACAATACCTGCGCCGGGCCATACACGCTCGGTGTACTCCACCCATTCTTGGTGGAGCTCCGTGTCGCCAGGACGTTTGGTAGAGCGCCACAATGGGTGCAGCATGTGGGCCACCGCATGGATGGGTCTGTGGAAGTAGTCCCACCTCGCCTCCCAACGTGTGAGGAGCTCGTCCTTCCAGCGTAGGTGACATTGCAAATGGGTAGGCATCTTCGAAAACACGAGAGCAGAGTGAAACTGAAATAAGAAAGTGATAGGAGATGTACCTATCCTCCTCCAAGCCACATCTGTGAAGCGCCTCGCCGATGCGGTCCATGAACTCGTATATGAGACCGAGAGTGCACCCCTCTCGGTCTACTAGGCGCAGTACAGAGAAGACAGGTCGAAGAACCTCTACAATGTCACTCGCACATGTCCAGAAGTCGTTTGCAAAGACTATGGCCTGGAAGAACATTGCCTCTGTCGTGCAATTCTTGAACTCATCAGATGCCTCACTGGATACCATCGTCCGCAAATGATCTCGCAAGACGCAAAGTCGCTCGAGAACCAGGAAAAAGAAGGCAAAGCGAGTGGGTGCTGGCTTCTTCAGGTCCAGCCAAGAGAATGTACGGAACAATGCCAGCACGCGCCTCTTTCTGGTGACGAACTTCACTATGCGCATGGCTTGAAAGGTGAGCTGCAAGACAAACATTAAACAACAAATTGTTAGAAGCTAAAAGAGGTTAGGGGCCTGGAATAATTGACAAGCGCAAAATGCTTTACAAAGTGACGAAAATTGTACCTCACGAATCCATGGAAGTGCAACCATGTCCTGAATGAGAAGGTCGATGCAATGTGCAACACACGGGGTCCACACAATACTCGGGTGCTCCCTCATCACCATCTCTCCCATCGATTTGCAGTTCGAGCCGTTGTCTGTAACGACTTGAACCACATGCTCTGCCCCAATCTCCTGCACTACAGAGATCAATGCCTCATAGATGAACTCGGCCGTGATGGCTCCACTAGCTCGAGTAGCATCCATGCCTCGTAGGAAGACTGTGCCAAGTGGGCAAGACACTAGGATATTGACAACAAATCGCCGACGAGTGTCAGTCCATCCATCGCTCAATATCGAGCATCCATAGCTGCAAAAATACAACATTTCTTAGACATGTGCACTTGCAAACATTGTGGTAATTTGTAGATTGAAACAAATGAAGTGGTAAAGAGTAGCCAAAAATTCTTACGTCTGCCACGTTGTGGGGATGGAGCTCAGCTCCCGTGTGATGGTCTCCTCCTCCTGTCGTAGCATGGTTGTGCGCAATGCCTCTCTCCTCGGAGGCCTCCATGACGAATCAGCTGATGCTATGTGAAGGCAAGTGTCTCTAAAGATCCAAGTGTCTGCAACAACAAAAGGAATGCCACACTCATAGAACAGCTGGCCAATCCGTCGGGTACACAGGGCATGATGATGTCTTTGCCATGCACCTCGGCCCAATGTCTGCTGCCTAGCCCTAACCGCTCTCTGCTTCACAGAGTACTCTCCTGGTCTAGAACGCCCACCAAAAACAGCAGATGGGCGTGCTGAAGGTGTGTTTGACTGTGGAGCATCGCCTGCTGCATCGCTACGGCCCTCTGTGGCATGATCTGACTCTGTAAATGGTGCGTCAGCAGTTGATGATGACGTTGGACGAGATGGACCTGCTGATGAAGGAACAACTGGATGAGAGGGTGCATGTGTGCTGGACGCTCTACGAACATCTCCCCCCATGTGACTAGGCCCTGCCTCTGCATCTGCTCTAGACCCTACACCTCCACCATGTCCCGAACCTGCTTTAGTCCCTGCTCCTACCACTGACCCATGAACAACACTCTAAGATGGTCTCAAAGGCTCAAGAGATGTACCGTCACGCCCGTATGTGTCCATCAATCTCTCCACCTTTGCATCTGATATGCGAGGGCAAATGGATATGCCCATCCCCCGCCCAAATGGCCTGGTGAATCGTAGCAAATGGGCCCTAACCCTGGTAAGGGAACTAGTAAAGATGCCGCCACAATGCATGCATCTCCATCTGCGGGCACCAGATACCTGGTGCGTAGCCACATCCCCCCTTTGTCAACTCTACCTCTGACCAAATGCCTCTACTGAGGACCGGCATCGTGTGAATCTGTCAATGTATCAGATCGTGTGACTCAGCCAATGTATCAGACCTGCAAAAGAGGAAGCAAACAATCACATGTCAGTATTTTGTTGGTAGCAACAACATTCGGATTGATGCGAATATCAACCCTAAACCCTAAAATGAATGTAATTTTTGGGCATGCCACCGAAAACCTTCTCTAGAAGTGATAAAAACCGAAACTAACAGCACAAGCATGTTTGAGGGCATGAAGAAACACAGTTTAGCCTAAAATTGCACCTCAATCAGATGATTATAAGCTAGTTTGCAAAAAGAGTCAAAAACACATGGAAAAGGGGCATGCGATTCATATCTTTTGATACAAGCAAAAATGGGAAAAACTAACAGCATGAGCATCTCTGTGGGGTTCAATACAGATGATTTGAAACCAAAAACCACTTCATTACGTTGCCTACAGCTCATTCTATGAGCTACCAAGGTTTGAAGTCAAAACTTACCTAAAATCGTTTTGGAGACAAATGCCACCACCTCGTCGCTTCCACCGTCTTGATCACGCACGGATCGATGCCCCACGCTGCCCACAATCCACCATCACCTCCTCGTCCTTGCTCTCTCTCACTCTCCAACTCTCATAAGCCAAAATTTTTTATGTGGGCCGTGGGCCTGCTTGCTCGCGGCCCACATAAAAAAATTTGAAATTTTTTTTGCGTTCCGGAACAGCGTTTCTGGTCCTGGGACGTGAGCGATCCGGATCGAAATCCTTCCGGATCGCGATCCGCTGCAACACAGAATTTAATCTTCTGGTTGAGGTTGGAAGTTTGACTCCCATTAGCTGCATAAAGGGACATTCGAGAGAAAATAAATAAAATGCAGAGTTCTGATAACGTTTTGCTGTCTGGAATGTCAACAATTTGAAACGTGCATTGTGGAAGGCTGATGGCCTGGAATATCATTCCAGAGCAACTATGATGCCGTGCCATGATGGAGGTGTATATAGTTATAGTTTTTAGAGTTCACGGGTAAATCTTCAGGACATGAGCCACTATTCCTGTTATGTTCTGTTTTGTTTCGTTATTGCAAAAACTGAGGAAATTTTCTCACTTTTTGGAAACTGCAGAACTTCTTGTTTACAACCAAGGATGAAAGTGCACCTCTAAAAGCCATTGATTTCGGCTTATCTGATTTCATCAAACCAGGTATGGATGTATTTTCATCCACTTGCATTTAAGGTCTTAATGCTAGTTGTAGTGCTCTTTTGAAAATGAATTTGTATACTTTTGTCAACTGGATGGTAAACTAGTGAAACTTGAATTGAGATTTGCTAGGCAGCAGCTTGTTCTGGTGGTACTGTGTAGTGGACTCGTGAGTATGTTGACCTTTTTGTTCATGGTGGATTCTCCCTATAGGAAGCCATGCAATCAAGCACGTGCTATGAGTTATGTTTTCATAGCTGCTCAGAAAAACAGGCAGACACCATTCAATCGTTAATTTTAACCTGGATGATTGGTTATGGCCAGATGAGAAATTGAATGACATAGTCGGGAGCGCATATTATGTTGCCCCAGAAGTGCTTCACAGATCCTACAGTTTAGAGGCAGATATCTGGAGTATTGGCGTTATTACATATATCTTACTTTGTGGAAGCCGGCCTTTCTGGGCACGCACAGAATCTGGAATATTCCGGTCAGTTCTGCGTGCTGACCCCAACTTTGATGATGCACCTTGGCCCTCTGTCTCACCAGAGGCGAAAGATTTTGTAAAACGGCTTCTGACTAAGGATCCTCGCAGGCGAATGACGGCAGCTCAGGCTCTGAGTAGGGCTTCAGTATGACTGCAATTTTTAGATAGCTTTATCTTGCAAGTGGGTTCTTGAATGTCCAACGGTGATAATACCTAGTTATTTGTGTCTTATGTTACTTATGTTTTGTCTGTTGTGCAGCACACCCATGGATTCGTGGAGAGTTTGAAATTCCACTTGATCTTTTTATTTACAAGTACACAAAATCTTATCTTCAGTCTTCTGCTTTAAAGCGGGCAGCTCTCAAGGTAATGAGTTGTGAAACTGTAGAAATGCTTAAATGATCAGATTGCTGCTTTATGTGAATTTAGACTATTCATAGTTTTAAGTAGTAGACGTTGAATTGTGAGCACGGTTATCCTTTAGCAGTTCCTGTGCATCTTCCTGAAAAAGTTAGCATTCTCTTTGTCTACTGCCAGAAGCTGAGATAACCCCTTGATTACCCAGGGTTTAAGTCACATAAGGTTTGTGCAATGGCCACAAATGTAAGGCATCACTTTGATTGAGGATCTTTGATCCTCTTAAGCAGGTTCTTACCCACATATTTTTTCACATGTCAGCGCAGGTTTTTTCTAGCCGCTAGGGTACATGATTCCTCCACATGTTGGTTTTGCAGGCGGTATCCAAGACCTTGAATGAGGATGAACTGTTCTATCTCAGAACTCAGTTTATGCTTCTGGGGCCTAATAAAAGTGGGCGAGTGTCATTGGAGAATTTCAGAACGGTTTGTTGTTTGATCAATTTTAGTTTCCGTTCATTTTATGTAATAATGTGTTGCTAGGTTGCTGCATGTGGAATTGAAACTAGATATGCAGGTTGTTGTTGCTGTGCCGCTCCTTGTGTACAAACTAGCATACCCTGTAGGCTGTGCTCATTTTGTATATGGTTACCTCCCCTTTTCTGTCGCAAATGTGTGCCAATTCAATTCTGTGTACACAAAAGTTTGTTTGGTTTTGTGGTACTTTGCTCAAGCTCTGATATTCTTGACTCTATTGCATGAGTGGGACGGATAGGGGTGTATTACTTGTCACCCACTACTTTTATGAAAAAGATCATGTGCGAAGCCACTACGAATTTGTGGTTTTAAAAGATGCTTTTTTGTCTTGAAGCAGGCTTTGATGAAGAATGCAACTGAGGCCATGAAGGAATCCAGGACTTTTGAGATACTTTCTTGGGTATGGACTTTGATATTGTTATTCCGAGCAATGGTACTAATCCTTTAAAATTTAATGTGATTAAAGTTGGATAGGCCTTTTCTTTTGATAAACAGCAGGTTGTGACTGTTGTCCCTTTGACTGTTCTCTCTCTTTGGCCTAGGGCTCTTTGTTTGAACTTTGTCTTTCAACTTGTGAGTGAAAGCTTCTGTGTGGTTACTGATGAAATGTTTGTGGTTTTGCAACTACTGAATCCTGTGTCATGTTGTTTGGTCTCACAAGTATGTGGTGGCCATGGTACTGAATCTTGATTTTGTAATTTTTTATTTCGGTTTTTCTTGTCTACCATGTCCACAACATTTGGATCCCTTTTCAGATCTAAACCGGGCCAACCAAGCTTTACATTAGCCCCACAACATTGCTACTTAATTTTGAAGTCATTAGTATGAAATGAACACTGTGAAAACTTAGTTGACGGCGCCTGCCAAGTCATTAGGAATATTGATATGGAGTGATAATTATATCTTCGACACCTTCACTTGATCAAACATCCATGATAGCCAAAACTAATGGCTAACAAACATTTAATGTCCATGCAACTGACGGGTCTTTCTCCTCCATTTGCATTGCTGGTTGCTCAAGACCGCATCATTTGTGACAAGATGGGCAAGACTTTCCTGCATCTTCAAGGAGGTCGTCTTTTAGACTGGTAATGCAATTGTGAAATCTCCATCCCACTACAGAAGGATATCCATACATGTGCAAACATAAACTCAAAATAGAGCTCCCACTTTGACAAAGAGATTCACCACATGATGTGCTTTCTTAGCCTCCAAGTTAGCCCATCTTGCGACATTGATTGGCCAAATGCCTAAGCTTACCACAATATTGATATTTCCCTTCTTTTTTGCTGCCTTAAGAAGTATCTTGACCGTTCTTGAGATTCTTCTTAATATGGGATGATTTCCAATTAGCAAACAAAGTTGCATCACTAAAATAGGGTGCATTAGAATTGTTTTTAATTCTTCATTTCCTTCCAAGTAAAGCGACAACTATGAAGATTACCAAAAAGTAAAGGCCACATTACTATATTCAGCAAGCATGCTATTGCAATGGAGTGCAATAACATTATATTTAGGTACCTGTTCACCGATTCCTGCAAGTGGATTTATTATGGATTGCCTGTGATTAACACGACAAGTCAAGCATTTACCATTCCCAGGCTTTAGACCAAAAAACTTATGTTTTGGGAGTTCAGCATTTCTAGCTTTGGCACCAAATGTTGTTGCAAGTTACCCCCAAATTTCTGTTGAGGTTTTGGTGAGATCCAATTGATGTGTTTGCCAGCTAGCCAAGCATAAACCGATGTGAGAAGCAGCCTTTTTTCACACATTCCATCTTAACAAATCATTTGGATTATTAGTATGATCTGAGTACCATGCACAACCCCCCACAACTTTTCTCAGTCAAAAGAAGTCTCATTTTGAGTTGCCATGTGTGGAAATTCTCACCTTGAGCTTGTCAAGTAGTAGTCTTTGGTGCATCAAAAAAATAGCAAAAAGAAAATCAGTTCGTCCCTTAAATCACAAATAACTATTCGTAAGTGATCCTTAAGAACAATGTAGGAATATCCGGTTTAACACTTTGATCAAGAAATAACATCATAAAATTTTTTTTACTTGATTCAATCCATTGAAAATAGTGAAGCCACTCAGTGCTAGCCACATGAAATTGCCACCATAAACTGGATGCACAGTAGGAGTTTTTTTAAACCTCACGGGCAGCAGTTCAATAATGTTTAAATGTAGTAGAATCCCTTCTATGCAGCATATGTAATATTTCTTTGTGTCAACCTGTTGACCATAGATGGATGCACTTGCGTTTAAGAAGATGGACTTTGAAGAATTTTCTGCTGCTGCAATCAGTGTCCGTCAGTTGGAAGGATTGGATGGCTGGGAAAATCGGGTACGGACTGCATATCAATATTTTGAAGAAGATGGCAATCACAGAGTTGCTACAGAAGAGCTAGCTCAGGTATCATTCTTCAACCACAGTGCTTTTGTGTGCTTACTTTTAGCTCTTAGCCTATGTTAATATTTTGATGCTGGAAGTAACATTTCAGAAAGCTTTTGCTACTTTCGTCTTCCTTCTGTCTGTTTATGTGTTGTCATGGTATGATTGGTAAGCTTTGTGGCGTGCACGGATATAGTTTCAGCTCAAAGATTGTGGATGATATCAAAATACTGCCCTTCGTACCATGAACTGCTTGATAGCATCACACCAGAGCTTATGCCTTGTATCTCAAAAACAGGAGGTGGGCCTTGCTCCAACCGTTCCTGCCAAGTTAGTCCTCCATGAGTGGATTCGTCAAATAGATGGAAAGCTCAGTTTTGTTGGTTTCACCAAGTTGCTTCATGGGGTTACACCTCGATCCGGCATGAAAAATCAATAAGGTATATGGTGTTACAGCCAATCATGTCTTAAATCTTAATCAGTTTAGTGGAAAGAGCATTTTTCAAATGTTGAGGACATACCCTATGTACCAGGTCCATTTAGCATTTAGTGTGGCTGGCTTATTTGTGCCATTATTCATGCTGACAGTCCTCACGATTCATTTCTGACAAAATTTTCTCTGCCTAAGTGGCACCTCGACTTGTATCTATGTATGACAGATTCTTTCATAGCAGATGTTAGTAGTGCTTAAGGTTAGCATGGATATAGAAATTGACGGGGCAGTTTTCTATTTCTCACCATTTTGAATCATAAATCATGTTCTCTGTAATGTTTAGGCTTCTCTTTCATTCTGTACAACCATATTGTAAGATTATTTTTTGCGGTGGAGGTATGATGTGTTAGTAATGATTATCAATTTTTTATTCAATTATTGAATGGGGAGTTGTATTATAAGTTGGTGCAACTTTTGACAATAGTCAGAGGTTTAATATATAGCAGATTAGGATTTTCTGAACTTTCTAAATCATTAAAGTTAAGTTGTATTAGGTGACATTCACGACTGGATATTTGATGAACAAAATTCTAAAATACCTGCATGATACAAAGAGGCTTATGATGAGCTAGAATCAACACCATCACCATTAGATGCAGCGAAGAACGGCAGTTAGGGTGAGGTTCTAGAAAAGAGCACGAAAATTCCTTAGTTGGCGACAGCTGGTATCGCAAATAAAGTGATGCTTTTGTTATTATTTGATCAGAATCCTACATTAAGTGGTGTGTTAGTGAAGACCTTTCCTCTCCTCGAGGTCTGGGGTTAGGCTGCACCCCCAGGTGCACAAACAGAACGAACAAAAAAAAAGTGTTTATTCTTTATAAGTTTGAGGGTAAGGTTGAATGTCATCTTCTTCCTCTTGTTATTGCCTACTCTATCAGGAGCTAGTTTCTGTTATTTATGGTCTGTTATTCATAGGTAAGCATCTAAGTTGTGACAATTATCAATTTACATCACTGAAATCTTGAGAGTTTCTAGTTTAAGACGGAGGCTAAAGAAGTGAAAGAACTCTGTTTCCGTAGTATTGTATTCATGGCATCTGAAGGCCTTACATATTGAATCTAAATACAGCTTTCTATTCAATGAAACCAAAAACCTTTTACCTCATGAGAACATTTCCGAGTGTGCATTGCTTTGGCAAGCTCATAAATTTCTTTTTACCAAGATCTAGTGTAGATATCTCTTCTCAAGGCCTCTTCCCGATTGCGTCCTTATGCATTGGGAGGGAATAACATGAGAAGGCAAACCCCTTTGTTCAATTGAGACCATTTAAGCGGTCCAGGTTTAATTCTCTTTATAAACTCTTATTGACAGCTACGATTAGGTCGAGCGTTGTTCATATCTGTGTCAACAAAGTCTTATGAAAGAAATAATTATGCTCTCCATAGAGTATGACCTATGAATTCTGGACTCTGAAGTGCTGCATTCTGTAAGTACCAAAAGTACCTCGATAAGCTTTATGTAATACATGAGCTTAATTAAGTTTTGCAAACAAAAAAAGAAGATTGCACTAAGCTTTCAGCTTTTAGAATCTCAATAACATGGTGAATGAAAGAGTAGCTAGCATACGTAGGCACACAAATTGACTAAAGAGACCACGAAGTATATCTCTACTCGTAATTCAAAGAAGCATAAAGAAAGTCGAATTTGACCACCTACAGAGGAAAGGAAGTGAAGAAAACCAAGAGAAGAAAATAAAACCCCAACCAGATAATAAGAATAACAAATCTTTGACTCAAGTCAATGTTCAAGATGATCTTGCACATGATACAAAATATTTTGTTCAAGATGTTGCAGATGAAGCAAGGAAACTTTTATTGAACTAGAAGACAAGGAAGTATCCAAGATCGAAGTTCAGATTATAGGTTGTATTTTTTCTAATGTACTAGTTGAGGAGCTAATATTATTATTGAAGACGATGCCTATGTTTTGGGTCTAACAAACCACCTATCATCAAATATTTAAAGTTTGTTGGTAGATCAAATAGGAAGGAAACTTGTTGATTTACTCAGCAATATTGATTTACTCAACAAACCATAGACGATGCCTATGTTTTGGGTCTAACAAACCACCTATCATCAAATATTTAAAGCTTCTTGGTAGATCAAATAGGAAGGAAACTTGTTGATTTACTCAACAATATTGAAGTATCCATGGCAAAATGATGTTGATGAGGTAACCATAAACGCAGGGAAACGTCCATTTCTTTACATCCTAAGAAATGTTTGGTATGACTGAGGAAATATTACTTGGACATAGAATCTCAAAAAGGAAAATTGACGATAAAAATTATTACAAATTTATGTTGTTTTACAACAACCATCAAATTTTGAAAAATTAAGAGGACTACTTGGGCATGTTAGAGAGACTTCTGATCCTTTGCACATAACTATTCAGCCACAAAGTGGAAAACTCTTGGTGTGATCTATTCATTTAAGGAGTTTTGACATTACTTATTGAGTTACGCATTTACTTTTTAAGTGTATTATTATTCTAGAAATTACTTGGTGAAGAAGCCAGATGTATTTGGAAGACTAGCTAGATGGATTTTATTATTGCAATAACTTGATTTTACAATCAAGACCTAGGTAAGCCCCGTACAAATGTAGATTATTTATCGAGACTTGAAATTGCTTTGCCTCATGAGTCGATTTTTGATGAATTTTTTTGATGAAGAGATTATACATATGCTAGTGATGGCATGTTGACATCATTATATATCTACAAAGTCATATCTATTCAATTGAAGTGACTCGTGAAGAGAAAGATTATTTATCGAGACTTGAAATTTCTTTGCCTCGAGTCGATTTTTGATGAAGAGATTATACATATGCTAGTGATGGCATGTTGACATCATTATATATCTACAAAGTCATATCTATTCAATTGGGGTGACTTGTGAAGAGAAAGACATCTCTTAGTATTGAGTTGCACCGATACATACAATAGTAACAAAAACATTACAATATTAAGGTGTTTGGAGAAAACACACATTTCTATAATCATCAAATCCTTGCATGAAGAAGATAAGGGACATTTTGCAATGAAAACAAAGGTTAAGAAGATAATGAATTCGAAGCACTAGTGCGTTACTATGTACCAAGATATTCATTTATTAAAAAAAAATTGTGATCCTGTCAAAGGATTGAAAAACCAAATTCTTCTACCAGTTGGCCACTTGCATACCCTTCTACCTTTGACATTACTTGAAAAATGGAGTGAAGACTTTGTGGGGCTGATTAAGCCAACTACTCCACAAGGAAAATAAATATATACTTTTAGCTACTAATTATTGTATCAAAATGGTGGAGGCCATTGCAATAAAGGGAAGTGATGCAAATATTGTGCTAATATTTTAATTTGAAATTATTATTACTAGATATGGTTGTTCACTGAGATTGGTTAATGATAGAAGAACACATTTGATGGATGATAGAATCAAAAAGTTCTTGGAATATTTTTTGATAACCCATAGGAAAAAACACCATTATATTCAAAATCCAATGAGGCAGCAACAAAATGATATAAGGTAACTTCACCTCTTTTGATGAATTGGGATACAAAGCTGCCTTTAGTTTTATGGGCTTATAGGAATATATCTACAAAAAAGTCCCCATATTACATGGTATATGGTATGTTTCCAATATTGACAATTGAATTTTATATACCTACATATCAAATAGTAGAAGAAGAAAAAAGGTGAATCAAATCAAATGACATAAAGGAGATTACAAGCTATTGGTGCTCAACGATAGAAATAGTGCCAGTTGTTAGTTAGATGATGTCAGCCATTTCATACTGTTGAGCGCCACATGTTAATTCAAGCCATGTTTCTTTATGAAGTTGCTCTTTAAGTACTAACTAGTTAATATGTACAGGTCGTGATAACATACAGTCGTAAAACATGTTTGGGCATAATGCTGGGATGTAACCTGAACATGCTATATGTACTCCGTTTTTTGGGATAAACGCGATGCACTTTTTGGTGTCAGTTGCTTATATGTTTTTGCAATTCTTTGAGTGAATGATTATTGTTTTTGATTGTATATAATTTCTGTTGTGTAAGCATTTCTACATTGGTTATGGGCCCACGTGCATACAAAGCCACCGTGGAAAGAGAAACTTGATTGCATTTGTCATATCAATTGCATTTAACACTGACACTAATTAGCTCGTGTGATCAAAATACGTTTTCATCATCGCAGATTAGACAGGGCATCCTTGAGCAACGCATATCAAGAGATGGCGTCAGAAATGCCGATGGAAATCAGGATGATTGATCGACTGAAGGGAGATAACTATGCATCTTGGAGTGCCCAAGGGCAATGCGTAGGCAGAAGCAATAGCTTAGAAGGGTGCAAAAGCACATATGATCATGTGCACATTGCCATTTCTTTGGTTAGGGATCAAGAAACATCAAAGGGAGTATGAGATGCCTTGTAGCAAAGTTATCAATCGAAAGGGTTTTCAAGCATACTAATGCTTTAAAGACAGTTGGAAAATATCAAGATGATAGAAGGAGAGCCTATCAGAGAACCTATTCAGAAGATCAAGATCTAGGAAGTCCAGCTAGAGGTCTAGTAATAGACATGTGCAGTAATAGACAACCAATAGTTGATTTACACATTGATCACTAGTTTACCAACAAGCTATGATCCTCTGGTAGTGCTTCTAGATGGGCATGAAGGTGTCATGAATATGGATCTCGTCAGCAGGAGGCTCATATAGGAGGAGCCATGTCACTCATACAATAATTCCAGTGAGTGTTCCTCTGGAGCAAGCTTAGAGATGGTGGCTGTCAAAGTGAAGTTCATGGGTTGGATTACTATCCCACCAATGATATGCTAGTAGACATCATGACCAAAGCATTGTCAAAGGACAGATTTGATTATCTGAAAGATGGATTAGACATCAAAGTGATCAAGATAGAAAATGGCTAGAATTGAGAAAGGGATTGTTGGTGCTCAACGATAGAAATAGTGCAGTTAGATTGTGAGAAATTGCCAAAAATTGGCAAATCTAGCTTGATTAAAAACCATGTAGAATAGTGTAAATTGTGTACACAAGTGGGTCCCACACATGTGAGGCCATAGAGCCACGTGGGAAGCCTACTCTACTATAGGTTAGATCAAGTCTAAAGAGTTGGTCATGTCATTTTGGTAGTGATTCCTAGATTATGGGACCTACACCTTAGTTTAAGGTGAAAAATTGACCAACTAGTCACCTACTAGGCATGACTCTAGGAATTAGGCCAGGGTTGCAAATTAGGGCAAGAGAGCCAAGTTAACTTCCTTATTACATGTTGGAAATCCACCTAAATTCACAAAAGTCAAATTTGCTATGTATTCTAAGCTCCCATAGTGAGAAGATAGATTATTTTTGGAGCTCAATGGCAATCTCGAGTTACTCCACTATGTACATTGAGTTTTATTGATCCAAATGCAACCAAATTGATTTCTATTTCATTCCGAGTCTACAGGCCGTAAAACAGGCTGTGGCTTGCACATGTGGGCTCAGATTTCAATGTTGATCAATAATTGATTGTTAATGCTTGTTGTTTCTCAGATTGCCAATGTAGATCAACTTTTTTGTGTCTAGTTTTTTGATAGATTGTTAAGCAAGCATCCAATCACTCATGGATATTTTGTAGATCCATTTATGGTCCTAAAGTACAGTACTTTCACATAGTATCAGAGCCAAGTAGAAGAGCATTAACCATTGATCGAAAGCAAATCAATTTTTAGCAAACTTTGGTGCTAGAAACTAGTATTGAGATGGCAAGATTTGATTGTAAGTAGATTTCACATCATCTTATCTTCATTCCAACTTGTGAGGGAGTGCTAGAACTGAGATAATAGGTCCATTTGTTGGGTTAGAAATCTAATTTGAGTGAAACACTACAAGTGTGAGACCTTTGTGAGTTTCAAAGTCAATCAAATCTACTTCATATTTGTAGAAATCACTAGTAAGATAGGATCTATTGGAGCATACATTCTAGAAGCTAGGGAGAGATTGAATTCTACAAATTATTCTATTTGGAAGGTTAGGATGGAGTCACTAATGGTGCTCCAAGACCTTTATGAGTTCTTGATTGATGATGAAGATGGACCTCTGTTGGGGGTATTCCCAACACAACGCGAGCAAATAAATAAATTCAATAATAAATGTGTTGCGAGGGCATGGCTTCTTGCGCCTATAAGTCCATGGCCCAATGAGCACGCAAGGCGAATGTAAATAAAAATAATAGACTTGGGCCCTTTGTAGTTAAAATAAAATTTGAGGCCCAAAGTCAAGTTAGAACTTAGAGTTTACTTTTTTAGAATTGGTTCCAATTTTGGACTCACATGAATCTTGTGATTTGTAATGTACTTTCTGTGGACCCTTAGATCAAGTTGGGTCCAAGATGAATGGATAAGATCAATGTGAATATTAGCCAATAGGATTTTTGGGCAAGGGCCTTCCCCATTTATAAAAAGGCATCATTTGTACTCTATTTGCATGCTTAATAGAGAGGAGGAGACTCTACTATTTTGGGAGCTCAAGCATCCTCAAGTGCTAATCACTCTTTGCTTATGCTTTTGTGATGATTTGTGTGTTGTTTCCCATTTGCTAAGTTCTTAGTTTATGCTAGTTAATGTTTTCCCATAAGCAATGATATTGATCATTTGAGCTAACCTCCATCTCAAATCTCTCTCCCTCTCTCTTTTCTACTCTCTCTTCCCTTCACAAAATCATGATGAATGTTAGTTTAGTGGAGTAGAGTTAGGGGTGAGTAGTGTTAATGGTGATAGAGTTAGAGAAAAAGTAGAGAACTATCTAAGAGTAGCATCTTTACATAGTTAGGCACCTATCCAACATTCTAACCCTTGTTGACAGGCGGGAGGGCTACTTCGACACGAGATATTCGACCCTACAGTGGTGCCATTGCCGAGGATAGGCGATCAAAAGATGACCAGTCGGGCTAAGATCAATATGCTAAAGGAGGAATCTCGTCAAGCACCAGTTCACGAGATGCCTGAGAACTTCAAGAATTATACCTCTTGGACGACGTGGTAATTATGATGCCGCAAGCACAACGAGAACCTGATCAAAGTCATGAACCAGCGGAACAAGTCTTCGAGGGACCTGCACAAACACAACCGATGAACCTTGCCGAGCCAGATAAAGAAGAAAAGATAGTGCACGTGGGAGAGCAGTTAACGCCCCCACAATTCAAAAGACTACGGTCATTGTTGGTGGAATACAAGGATTGTTTTTCATGGAATTACAGTGATTTAAAGGGTATCCTGCCAATAGTGGTTCAACATACCATACCCTTGGTAGATGGAGCAGTCTCCAAGTGAGTCGTTATTACCGTTGCAACCCGAACTATACAGAGCTGATCAAGCAAGAGTTGCAGAAGCTATTAGATGCTGATTTCATTTATGAAATCGAGCACATTGAGTGGGTATTGCCTATAGTTATAGTACCCAAGAAGAACGACAAAATGCGAATATGTGTGAATCTGAAGTCACTGCAGTCACCAAAAAGGACCATTTTCCTTCACCCCTTATGGAAAGTGTCCTTGACAGAGTAGCAGGAGCAGAAGCCTACAATTTTCTGGACGGCTTCAGCGGTTACAATCAAGTGAAGATAGTGCCACAAGATCAACACAAGACAACGTTCGCCACTGAATGGGGGACTATGTCTTCAAAGTGATGCCATTCGGTCTTTGCGATGCCCCAAGCACCTTCCAATGAGTTATGCAGACGACATTTAAAGAGTATTTGCAAAAGTTTTTGGAGATTTTCTTGGATGATTAGTGCGTGCACGGGCCTAACTCAGAGCATTTATCCAATCTGGAGAAGGTGCTGCAAAAGTGCTGCAAATTCCAGATCTCGTTGAACCCAGAAAAATGTCAATTTTGGGTTACACATGGCTTGATTCTTGGCCATATAGTATCTAGACACGAGATCGCCATAGACCTATCAAAAATCAGGATCATTGTTGATCTACCACCACCAGGAACGATCCGCGAGGTCTACATCTTTATGGGTCATGCTAACTATTACAAGATTTTTATCCTAGATTTTGTAGGGTTAGCACAACCAATTCACAAACTCACAACGGATCCACATTGGAATGAGAAAGCCCTAAGGGCTTTCCAGAAGCTTAAGGATGCATTGGTCTCAACACCAATCTTACGCCCACCCAATTGGTCCATTGAGTTTTATGTGTATACGGACGCATCGAAATATGCAGTAGGAGCAGTCTTAACCCAGCCAGGAGAACACAAAAAAGATTTTCCGATCCGATTTGCAAGCCGACAGCTCAGTGATACAGAAATGAACTATTCAACCACAGAGTGGAAAGCAATTGCAATGATATATGCGGTTAAGAAATTTCGTCCTATTTGATGGCCACACACTTTGCCTTTTATACGGACAATCAGCCCTTGCTCTATCTTGTTAACAATACCTGCAACACAGGGAGAATCACTCGATGGTTACTTTTTTGTTGGAGTTTGATTTTCGGATAGTGGTTTGCAAGGGAAAGCAACACTACATGGTAGGACATTTGTCGCAAATCAAGGGGAAGGAAACTGCAACCCAACCTGATGATGAGCTACCCGATGCTGCCTTATTTTACGTTGACACAATACCGGAATGGGCCGCTGACATAGTTGAATATCTAATGTGGGGCCAACCAGAAAAATCACTACCAAACGTGAAACAGCGGAAGTTGATCTTGAAAGCTAGACCTTATCAGCTGATTGTTGGCGAATTGTACCGAAGAGGACCAGATGGAATTCTTTGATGGTGTATTCTTCCACATGAGGCCACCCAAATTATTTCAATTTCACATGAAGGCATGGGTGGTGGTCATTTTGCATCCGACATTATAATTCGCAAGATCCTGCAATCATGATGCTGGTGGCCAACGATTCATAAGGATATGGAAGAATACCTGAGAAAATAAATTGTATGCCAAAGGACAAGCAGACCAACAAGATTAAATTATAACCTTCTACACCCAGTCTTAGCCCAAGCACCATTTGAAAAGTGGGGATTGGATTATATTGGTCCAATTCACCCTGCAGCAAGAAGTACCCAAGTCCGATATGTAATTGTGGCCACGAACTACCTCACCAAATGGGTTGAAGCCAAGGCAGTAAGAGTAGCTGATGCTAGGACCACTGCCAAGTTTCTTTATGAAAATATCATTGTGCGTTTTGGATGCCCAATGGAGATAGTCAACGATCGCAGGAGTCATTTCATCAATGAGACCATCAAGGTCCTATTGCAAGAATTCTTCGTGATCTATAGAACTAGTACGCCTTAATATCCTTGCGGTAATGGGCAAGCAGATTCATCCAATAAGATCCTGTGTAGCGTACTCACGAAAATAGTTGAAGCTAGTAGATCGGATTGGGAACACAAGTTACATGCTGCTCTGTGGGCATTCAGGACATCATATAAGGGAGCATTGATCAAATGCCATTTGAATTGGTTTATGGTCAGGATGCTGTAATGCCAGTAGAGTTTTTGGTCCGTTCATTAAGGATTGCCGCAACACAACATCTTGATAAATCCAGATCTCTACAATTACACCACGAAGCTCTGCATAAGCTCTATGAAACACGCTTACTAGCTATACATGAATTGGCAGTTGAAAAGGAACGACGCAAAGCATGACATGATTGCAGATTACAAAAGAAAGATCTTCAATCCAGAGATCTAGTCCTGATGTATAAGAACAAGGTGATCAAAGGGAAATTAAAGTTCACAGGCGAAGGTCCTTATTGAATCAAATAGATTCTTAATCATGGAGCCATGAACTTAGAGAAGCTAGATGGGATGCCCTTTGACACACCCATCAATGGTAGCCGATTACATAAGTACTGGCCACCTTAGTGAGACAGATTCAGGTTGGTGATGACATGTTATGAAAAGTTCATCTGCAAGGCCATTACATCCAGATCTAGGAAAATCAAGACAAATCAAGATAAATCCACCAAGATTCAGCTAGATATGGCAAAATCAGAGAAGAGCCAACAAGATCTAGGTCCAGATACAATCAACAGGGAAACAGATCATCAAGTTGCACCAATAAGCCTCCCAATTTGTAGATCAGAGACCTCGATCTCAAGAAATAGTGTCAAAATAAGGACAAAATTCACCAAACTGATGGATCTGTCACCAAATATTTATCAAAACTTCTAGAGAATTACCCACAGTCAGATCTAACATGGATGCAATAGATTACCAGTTTTCAAGGATTAAGGATCAAAGAATCTTGAGATCTCGCCAAATAACACTCAAAAAGAGCACTTTTTTTCATGATTTTTGGAGATCCCCTAAGAGTTAGCTTCTGAAACTTTGACAGTCACTAGATCTAACTCGGATGCATCTATGAAAATCTCTGTGAGAGTTATTGATAGAAAAATTATCATTTTCTAGTGTTTGCGAGGGTTCGAAGGAGCAAAATCTTCAGAACCTTCGCAAAGCATCAAGATCATCAAACCAACCTTTACAAGGGGCATAAATGAAATCAGAGCAATGAAATTAACCTGCCTACATGGTCTGATCTTGAAAATCCAACCACTGGAGCAAGTTGTGCGAGAATTCACTTCTTGCGAGGATTGAACCCTTGCAGACCGTTCAAACCCTCGTAGAACCTTTGCAGGGCAGTCAAACCACCTTTTGAACTCTCGTAGACTTCTCTGAGGTCTTAGAATTTTGAAAAGAAGGTCAGACTGCCCTAGATCTCGATCCAAACTAACAACGGGTACCTGGAAGAGGCTATTACGGACCCAATTATCCAGGTGGCCGCGCATTTGTTGAACAAGTTTTTGGTTGTTTCAACATTTTGCAAGGACAGAATCCAGTCCAAGCTACTTAGTCAAATTGTGGAGTCCTTCTTGGGACTTCCTGGCCCCACAATAATTCCATACAATTGGCATAATTTTCTTATTCACGAACTAACAGTCTCCATCAACTCTAACTCTCGTGAGCGTATCGCAGCAGGTCCCCTACTGTGTAACTTCGCCTGTGCACTTCTTGAGATGAGAGTGTGCAGTTTCCATCGTTCCAACATCCTCTCAGCCACCCCATACACTAACTTGTATCCGTCGCAATCAATTGCTTCAATCTCCACCCAGCCTACAGTCACTGATACAACGACCAGGAAGGAAGTGTGGCACTGACCCCTAGTCTTCATCTCCACCTACTACCAGATGCCGCACCACTACCGCCACACCACTAGCAGTTCCTGCTTCTACCACCACCACCTCCTCTTCAACCCTCTACTACTGTTTCTGTTTCTGTTCTTATTTCTTTTCTTCAATCTACAACTACTGTTTTTGTTTTCATTCCCATCTCCTCTATAGATACTGTTTCTACCTCTGTTCCATCCTCTACCACCCCTTCCATTACTATCGCTTTCTCCATCCCCCCTGCTTTCACCACCGTCTCTCTTCAATTCAATCCTTCAGATTCACAGTTGTCTCCCAACACCCTGACATGGATTTCACACCGCCAGGCCAGCGCATATCTCCTTATTCTTCTCCCTCCATCCTTCACATCACCCTCCAATTCTCCTCTGTTCCACCCATTCTCTCTTTTAGACAAACTGTCCCTCTCCTTCTCTCCACTTCTGCTTTTCTCACACCCCCACTTATCCATAAAAGATTGCCGAGGGTGACAAACTTTTGTTTGATGATGCATTCGTACAAACAGTTTTCATTCCATCGCTAGATCGTGCTCATCCCACCACACCTGATGCCCAGAAATCTCCAGAGAAGCTGATAGAAGATGACGATGATATAGTACAAGTCGTCGGGGCCACTACATCATAAGTGCCTGCCAGTGTGAGCGTACCAGCTGTCCCTACCTCTAGTGACGACCTACCAAACCTTGGGTACCTACATCCAGGATGTGGTAGCAACCAGAACCTCCCTAGACAACCACGTACTGCAACTTGCTATTGGTGTATGATGGTGGTCTGTGTGGTCTACGATTGATTGCAACTGCAGTGGAGCTGTGACGGCAGAACACGAGAGACGATTACGATGTAAATGATGTCTCTACCAACAGTAAAGAAAAAACAATTATGAACACAATAGTAACTGCATATTTTAGGAATGAGGATTGATTAGAGAACGGAATCAAAAGCTTGTTGTCCTTTTGGATTATCAGAGTAGGAGTGTGAGACTGCCGTAATAGTAGTCCTCTTGCGAGGAAACAAATGTAGCCTGATGTGGATTTTTTTGTATCGACGTCTCTTGCCCAATCTGAGTCTGAATAAGTAATCAAAGAGAGCGCAGCTTCTATATTTCCGTTATAACTCAAGGCATAGTGCTTTGAGGCTTGAATGTACTTTAGAACTCTTTGTAGAGCTTTCCAGTGTTGTAGGCTTCGATTAGACATGAATTGTGACAGTGTGTTTATAGCATATGCTAGATCAGGTCGTGTGCAAATCATAGAGTACATGAGAGAATCTATGATAGACTGATAAGGGTACTTGCACATTTCTTGCTGATCTGCCTTTGTTCTGGGGCACATGTCTTTGGACAACTTGCATCCTGGATCCATATGAGTGTCTATGGGCTTGCAATCCTCCATGCCGTATCTTCGAAGTACTTTAAGTAAGTAGGATTATTGGCTTATGGTGATCCTTCTACTTGCGCGATCTCTGTGAATCTCCATTCCAAGTAGGTAATGGACTAGACCTAAATCAGTCATCTCAAACTCTGATGAGAGTAAGGACTAGGTCTCTTGCAACAACCGATTTGAATTGCTGATGATTAGGGAATCATCAACGTATAATGCTATTATAACATAGCTTGGCTCCTTTGGTTTTAGATACACATTTGAATTGTGATGCAGGAGGTAAAGTCGTGCTGCAACAAGAAACGATTTATTCTATCATACCAGGCCCTTGGAGCTTGCTTTAGACCATATAATGCCTTATGTAATTTGCATAGTAGATGATCCTTGCCTTGAGGGATGCAACCTTCTGGTTGATAGATGTAGACATCTTCTTGTATGTATTCATGTAGGAATGCTGTCTGGACGTCCATCTGGTGAATATCCAAATCTTCTGTAGCAAATATAGCCAATAAAGAACGAATATACTGATGTTTTACTACTGAACTGAAGGTCTCAATGTAGTCTATCCAATATACTTGTTCAAATTCTTTAACCACCAGTCTAGCTTTCACTTTGGATATAGATCCATCTGGCTTAAGCTTCAGCTTAAAGATCCACTTAGAGTCAAGTAGCTTTACACTTGTAGGAGGAATGCCAAGACTCCAGGTCTTGTTCTTCATTAGAGATTGATACTCAGCATCCATGGCAGCTTTCCATTTGTCTGCATCAGACATTGACAGTGCTTCTGCTACAGTGGCAGGTTCGTCATGATTGATGGAAGCCTGAGGGATGAAGCGGACAGACTATTGTCGTTGTCTCACAGACCTTCGAACTGCAGGTGCTTGATCAGACGATTCTCCTTGGTGACTAGGATCATAGTATTTTGCGGTTGAACGATTGTGGGTCTAGGCCCATCAACGATAAGTGGAGCCGTTGGGATGAACTCCGTTGTTTGAATAGTCATAGGTCGTAGCCATCAATGGAAGGTGGGGCTGCTATGACAGTCTCTTGTATTGGTTGCTTCTGCTTGAAATCGTAATACTTGTCTTCAAGGAAGACACCATCGCGACTGACTGAGATCTGGCCTGTAACTACATCGTAAACACGATATGCCTTGTGTAATATTGAATAGCCAATGAAGATGATTTTACAGCTTACTGGGTCCAGTTTCTTCCTTGGATCAGATGGCACTTGTGCATAGCAGAGACATCGAAAAGCACACAGGTGTTTCAAACTTGGTTTGTATCCGTAGCAGGCTTCAAACGGTGTCTTGAAATCAACTGCTTTAGTGCTAGAGTAATTTTGTAGATAGCAAGCCGTAGGGATAGCTTCTGCCCAAAAGGTTTGAGGCAAATGCGAATTTACCGTCATGGATCGTGCAGCTTTCAACAATGTGCGGTTCTTCCGCTCTGCTACTCCGTTCTGTTGTGGAGTGTAGCTCGTAGTAAACTGGTGGTGCATGCCACATGAAGATAGGTAGTCCTTCATCTCATTTGACAAGAACTCTCCTCCTAAATCAGACCGTAGGGCCTTGATTTTCTGACCAGTTTGATTCTCAATGTATTGTTTGAAGTCTTTGAAGCAACAAAATGCTTCTGACTTGTTCTTTATAAACATAACTCTGGCAAATTGGGAGTAATCATCAATGAATGTGATCAAATCTAGAGCTTGACCTAATGAAGGTACGCTCATAGGACCACACAAGTCACTGTGTATCAGTGACAAGATGGACTTCGCCCTTTGGCTTGTCCTCTAGGAATCTCGTTCTAGGTTGTTTCCCTAGTAGACAATTATCACAGATAGTTTGATTAGCTGTGGTGACAGCAATTATATTCATGTCCTTGACCATTTTATTGTGATGCATATACAAGATTGAACGCATGTTTAAATGACCTAATCTTTGATGCCATAAATTAGCATCTGAACCACTCACAGAAAGTACAACATCGTGACTTAGTATGTACAAATTTCCTTCTCTGTAAGCAAAGAGGATTTCCTTTGAGTTCTCATCTAAAATAGTACATCGGTTGGTAGTGAACAAAGCTCTATAGTCCTGATCTGTGATCTTGCTAATAGATAAAAGGTTCTTTGTTAATCTGGGTACATAAAGTACTCCATTAAGTTGCCTAGTGATCAGAGAACTGCAGTTGAATAGACCCTTGGCCTTCAACTTGGTGTAAACTGGAGTCGCCAAAGAAAATGTACTTTGATTATGTAGCTGTGAGTGTAGAGAAGAGGTCCTTGCATGGTGTCATGTGCTGAGAAGCACCTGAATTGAGATACCATTGATGGGCATCTCTACTAGATTGATCTTGAACCATCAACACCTTCTCTTCATCTTGAGATCCTCTGACTGTGTCAAAGTCGCCTTTTTGGTGCTGCTGCATCTTCTTCTTTGCTTCATTGTGCTTGAGGATGTGACAATCCTTGATGTCGTGGTTGGTTCTTTTGCAATATCTGCAAAATAGTTTGGTCTTGGACGATGAGTAACTATGCTGCTGTAGTTGTGGTTGTAATGCTACTGGCTGTTCTACCTTTGTCTTCTTATCCTTGAAGCCTTTCTTCTTCTTGGATTGTTGCTTGTTTGAATAGAGTGCCATGGATTTGGTACTCGTAGATGTGGACAAGCTTTTCTTCCTAACTTCTTCCTGCAACAAACTTGCTGTCAATTTTTGGAGGGACAGCGCTATACACAAACAACTTAGAACAGCTTTTGAAAAAAGATCTTGGACTCTAGTAATCCACTGAACCAATTCTCTAATACCACTTCTGTTGGTGTATGATGGTGGTCTGCGTGGTCTACGATTGATTGCGACTGCAGCGGAGACGTGACGAAAGTAGAACACGAGAGACGATTATGATGTAAACGATGTCTCTACCAACAATAAAGAAAAAACAATTATGAACACAATAGTAATTGCATATTTTAGGAACGAGGATTGATTAGAGAATGGAATAAAAAGCTTGTTGTCCTTTTGGGTTATCAGAGTAGGAGTCTAAGACTGCCGTAACAGTAGAATTGCGAAGCATTAGGCGTCTTGGACAACCATGCGATCCTCTGCCTCTGATAATCATGTTTGTGTGCAAGAGAGTGAGAGAGACAATTGCATTCAATCAAGAACATAATAATTGAACAGTAGCAAATCTATATAAAAGAGAGAATCAGAACACAATACAGTAGCACTGATAAGCACGTATCCCTACTTACAGATTCTGAAACAATGGCTACAGTTCTAGCTCTCTCTCTCTCTCTCTCTCTATAAAATCACTAACTCTAAGGAGCTAGCTACTTAAGATCTTTTGGTCGTTTGATCGCTCTGTGCGTCTACAGATTGTTCAACTCACTACTTTGATTTTCTCTCTATATCTCACTCCTTCTCTTCACTCAGGTACATATATATATATATATAGCTGTCAGAGTCTTTTGATTTATTGTAATTACAGTTTATAAGATGATTAACAACCATTTAAACAAGATCTGTAGATCCGTTATTAAAGGCGTCGTGAAGGAGGAGAAGTACAGAGTAACGTATCTTCCGTATGTGTCGTAGTGGAAGGATGTAGGCCGTGATGGCCATAGTCGTTTGAACAACCGCTGGTCGTTTGTTCAGCTATTGTATGTTCGTTTAGCAGGTGATCATTTGAATCCTCCATTGGTACCCGTAAGTGATAACTTACGTAGCTGATCGATGAGATAGGTCAACTTCATTGGCTGATATTGGATGCATAATGCCCCTTCTTTCCACAAAAGAAGCATTTTTGCTAACATTCATCATGATTTTGTGAAGGGAAGAGAGAGTAGAAAAGAGAGAGGGAGAGAAAGAGAGAAAGAGGGAGAGAGATTTGAGATGGAGGTCAGCTCAAATGCTCAATATCATTGATTATGGAAAAACATTAACTAGCATAAACTCTTGAACTTAGCAAATGGGGAACAACACACAAATCATCACAAAAGCATAAGCAAAGAGTGATTAGCACTTGAGAATGCTTGAGCTCCCAAAATGGTAGAGTCTCTTTCTCTCTATTAAGCATGCAAATAGAGTACAAATGGTGTCTTTTTATAAATGGGAAAGGCCCTTGCTCCAAAATCCTATTGGCTAATATTCACATTGATCCTATCCATTCATATTGGACCCAACTTGATCCAAGGGTCCTCAAAAAGTACATTAGAAATCACAAGATTCATGTGAGTCCAAAATTGGACCCAGCTCTAAATAGTAAACTCTAAGTTCTAACTTGACTTTGGGCCTCAAGTTTTATTTTGCTTGCAGCTCTTGTACCTTGATGGTCTGCGTCGAAAATGAAATCTGTCAGCCACCTCTGGAAAACTCGTGGAGATATTTAGATAGGAATTCATTAATCTTCTCCTCCACGGACTTTGGGCCTTTGAAGGCCCGGCTGGTAGATAAAGATCGCGAGCCTCGTGATGAGGAGACTTGACCCTCTCCTTGGCTTTGGCTGGGACCCATGTCCTGGCCTTGGCCCTGCGTGTCTGCTCCGGTATCTTGGGGCCCTTGGTCTTGTCCACCTGACCCCTGATCCTGACTGGTTTTCCCTGCTGCCTGTTGGCCTTGATCTTGGCTCATGCTTGCCTATGCAGCATCAAAGGGAGGTGTCATTGGAATTACCACCAGGGTTGGCTGAGCTTTCTGCTCCATGTATTTTTGACAAGTCTTGAGAGCTTGTTTTGCTTGGGCGAGCTCCTGATTCGCGCTGGCCTGGTATTTATCAAACTCTGCCTGGTAGTTGTTTAGGGTTTGGTTGTATACCTGCACCTGATGCCGGAAGAAGTTCATTTTTGCTTGAGAAAGCGGCCTTGAATCAGGTGCAGGTTGAGCTAACTAGACGAGTTTTTCCTGTTGTAATCCTTGCACCTCCACTCCCAGGCATGTATTTTCTGTTTCGTAAATCTGCAATTGTGCCTAGAGGGTGTCAAATTTCAGAGTTTAAGGATTGAATTTGATCTACAAATGATCACAAAGAGTGATTGGTCACTTGGGATCTTGATCTATATCAAGACTAGCTTCCAAATTTAGCTGCTACTTGACAATCTTTGTGATTCCAAGCAAGAACAATCAAAAAATGATGATCCACGACTTCACACGTGTGAAGTACAGCTATTGTGTGGCCTGATAACAGAGAAATAGTTTACTTATGATTTACTAAGCATACATCCACAAAGAAAGTGCTTAAGAGAGTGAAAACACCAAGATTGCTTCACAAACCAATGTTTCTCATCATTAGGTTCACAATGGATCCATCATGGATCAAATACATAATCATCATAATCTCTCTCTAATATGCATCCAGCACGTGTGGGACAACTCATTGTACTTATCCATATCCACTTTGGATAAGATCTATCAAGTTTGCCACATCATCCATTGGTGGTTTGTGTTGACCTTCTAGATTTCTACAATCTAGGACCTAACTCCTATAATTTAGGAGATGTCATATTTGACTCAAATGAAAGCTAATCAAAATGGATCTGAATATCACAAGTGTCATTTCACACGTGTGGACAGGTCCTCACACGTATGGATCCACATAGATGTCAAAATACATCAAAAACCATGTGAAAATTGCTAAATTCTAACACTCCTCAATTTTTACATGATACAACTAACAATTCCTAAAGCTGATCTTAACTTGATAAATGAAGCCTTTGGCAAGGCTTTAGTGAGTAGATCAACACGACAATCTGAAGAAGACACATGATATAGCTTGATATCCTTTGCTTGAACATTTTCCCTCACAAAATGGTGAGCAATCTCTATGTGTTTGCTCCTTGCATGGAATGTGAGATTTGTTGCTAATGCTTGGCTTGATTGGTTGTCACAATATATTATTGGCTGCTCCTCGGCCTCCATGACTTGCAACTCCACCAAAAGCCTCTTCAACCATAAGATCTCCTTTGTTGTTGATGTTAGTGCCTTGTATTCCGACTCAGTTGAAGATAAAGAAATAGTATTTTGCTTTTTGGATAGCCAAGACACTATGCCATTGCAAAGAAAGCACTTGTGGACCTCCTATCCACTTTATCACCTGCAAAATTAGCATCCAAATATTCCCTCAAGGCAAGATTAGATCCATCATATAAAATGCCAAAGTTCTTGGTGGCCGAGATGTACCTCAACACCCTTTTTGCACAAACCAATGGATTTTGCATAGATTGGCTTAGTTTACCCACACTATAACTTAGATCAGGCCTAGTTATAGTAAGATAGTTCAAGGAGCCTACAAGTCTTCTATATAGTGTGATGTCCTCAAAGGATGCTTCATCATCACTATTAGAAACTTTTACATTTTGCTCCATAGGAGTTTCTACTCCTTTACAATCTTTCATTTCAAACTTTTCTAAAATAGAAGAAGCATATTTGGATTGACAAATAAAACTCAAATCTTTGCCTCTTGAAACTTCTATTCCTAATATGAAATGAAGATTACCAAGATCCACCATCTTAAACTCTTTAGACAATGCTACTTTCACTTCTTGTATACCATCATGATCATTTCCACTAAGGATAATGTCATCTACATACAAAATGAGAATGATGATTTTACCATCATTGAATCTTAAGTACAAAGAAGGATCATAAGCACTTACAACAAATTTTATAGAGTTCAAGAAAGCATTCAACCTAGAATACCAAGCTCTAGGTGCTTGCTTAAGCCCATAAAGGCTTCTTAGCAACAAACACACTTTTTCTTCTTGATCTTCTTTGATGAAGCCCTCGGGTTGCCTCATGAAGATCTCCTCTTCCAAATAACCATTGAGAAATGCATTAGTCACATCAAGTTGAAATAGAGGCCAATTGAAAGTAGTTGCAAGAGAAATGATCAACCTTATGGAAACTAGTTTGGCAACAGGAGCAAAAGTTTCATCAAAATCTACTCCCTTTGATTTGCAAGAACCCCTTTGCCACTAGACTTGCCTTGTGTTTGTTGATGCTCCCATCTTGATTGTACTTCAAATCTATAGATCCATTTGCACTCAAGTAGTTTTTTTCCATGAGGAAGATCCACAAGCTTCCATGTATGATTCTCCATAAGAGCATCATACTCCTTTTGCATGTCATCCCTCCATTCTTGTGACTCTTCAAAGCAACTTGGCTCATCAAACATAGATGTCAGAAAAGTGTAAGAGGTAAGTGAATGAAGATGTTCGCTTGGTTCACCTTTGTCAACATAGGTGAGCCTTGAAGGCTCGGCCTTCCTTCTTGCAGACCTCTTTGGAGTCCTTGGATCTTGAGATGGATCCTCAAGATCTTGATCACATGTAGGCTCCTCCTAAAATCTTACAAGATCCTTGACATAAGATGGTTAGAAGCTTTTCCATTCAACTTGTAGTAGTTAGTTCCATCAAAAGTAACATCTCTACTCACTAAAATCTTTTTAGTGATTGGATCATAGACTCTATATCCTTTGCTATTTTCAGCATAACCAACAAAGATCCCTTTTATAGAAGTAAAATCATCTTTTTTTCTTGTATCTAATGCTTGAAAAACATAGCAAGTAGATCCGAAAATTCTTAGATCTTTAAGATTCGACTTCTTACAAAATAGAGCCTCATAAGATGTTATGCCTCCAAAGGGGACAAATAAGTTGCACAAATAATAGCCTCTCCCCAAAAAGACTTAGGTAGAGATGAATCTAGCCTTAAAGCCTTTGCACACTCACAAAGTGTTCTATTCATTTTTTCGGCTATACCATTTTGTTGAGGACTATAAGTACATGTAAGCTCTCTTTTAATGCCATTGGATTTACAAAACTATATCATCTTGGTGGAGATATACTCTCCAACATTGTCACTCCTTAGTACTTTAAATGTAGCATCAAGTTGATTTTCAACTAGAGTTTTGAACTTAACAAAAGCCTTCAAACACTTTACTTTTGGAATCGAAAAGTTCAATCCAAGTGTATCTAGAGTAATCATCAATATAAGATACATACATGGATGCACCTTCATTATATTCTTGAGAAATAGAGTGCACATCACTATGAATGAGATCTAATGCTTTTGTAGATCTAGTGGAAGAGTTAACAAAAGGTAGCTTGCGTGCCTTTGACAGGCTACAAGCTTCACATCTTTTTCCACACTTTGAGAGTGTCTTTGGAAGGCCGAGAGCAAGATCCTTGGTGCATAGCATCTCCATTGATTTGAAGTTGGGATGGCCCAACCTCTTATGCCAAAGCTCCACTTGATTGAGCTCCTCCTTCACCATGTTCACACTTCCAAGAAAAACATTATCATCTAGCGTGAAAAGCCTTCCTTCTTGAATCCCTTTACATTGCAAGTATCATTCATCATTATGGAGCAAACACCTTGCTTAAAATGGACATCAAAACCATCATCCATCAGTTGTTTGTGTCCACATGCCTTGTGCATGATCATTCCAATGTAAGGACCAAAGATTCTCCTACTTCAATGATAGGATAATGGTAATGATTTGCTCTTCAAGTAGAGATTGTAGAATCTACATGTTTTCCACCAAAGAAGTTGTCAATGGTGGAAATGTGATCTGTCATGAGTGGAAGATTTGTAAACTTGAAGAAGAACCTTTGGATCAACACCTTATCCAATTCATTGATGGTTTGGAGTCAAGTCAAGTGGAGGAGCAAGCTCAAGACCCGAGGACTCCAAGAAGAACCTTGAGTATCAAGATGGAGCCATCAAGGTTCAATCATATGGATCAAGCAAGGCAAGTTGTCTTTAGCAACATTATGTATGCACTTAATAGTTTAATTGATGTATCTTCAAGTGCACAAAATGCCTTGGAATCTTCGGCTTGAAAGATCCTTCATAGACATCATTCTCTATTGGAGTCTCAAAAGTTCTTTGTTTGTAGCTAGACATTTTAGACACCTCTAAAGTATTCATTCATCAAGCAAAGAAAGTTGTAGATAGATCAAGCTAAATGTGAGAAGTGTGAGAAATTGCCAAAAATTGGCAAATCTAGCTTGATCAAAAACCATGTAAAATAGTGTAAATTGTGTACACAAGTGGGTGCCACACATGTGAGGCCATGGAGCCACGTGGGAAAGGTTTGGTCATGTCATTTTGGTAGTGATTCCTAGATTAAAGGACCTACACCTAAGTTTAAGGTGAAAAATTGACCAACTAGTCACCTACTAGGCATGACTCTGGGAATTAGGCTAGGGTTGCAAATTAGACAAGAGATCCAAGTTGACTTCCTTATTACATGCTGGAAATCCATCTAACTTCACAAAGGAACTCACATTTGCTATACCATTGAGTACCGCATGTCAATTCAAGCCATGTTTTATTATGAAGTTGCTCTTTAAGTACTAATTAGTTTATATCTACAGGTTGTGCTATGGGACGAGATAACATAGAGTCGTAAAGCATGTTTGAGCATAATCTTGGGATGTAACCTGAACAAGCTATATGTACTCCATTTTTGGGGATACACGCGATGCGCTTTTTGGTGTCAGTTTCTTATACGTTTTTGCAATTCATTGAGTGAATGATTTTTGTTTTTGATTGTATGTGATTTCTGTTGTGTAAGCATTTCTACACAAGCTATATCAAAATTAGAAGAGGACCAATTTCTAGCATGTTAATGAATAGGGTACAACTCAAAAAAGAAGAAGAAGTATTACTCAAAATTGAGAAAAGTTTAATTCAAAGAAGGGCTTTACTATACGACATTATGCATATGATGTTTTGTGGGAAGCTGCATTCAAGACGGATGGGCCCCTACAAAGTGAGAGAAAATTTTGACAATGGCTCTATTCAATTAGCATTTTTGTAGAATCAATGTCTTTGAGACTATTGTACATGGCTCAAGGGTGAAGAAATACTTTAAACCAAATTTAAAATTTTTCTATTGCCTTTACTTTATTCTTTATTTTTTTTAACAATGATTTTTTAACATTATGGAAGATCATGAGGTTCGTCTAAGTGCTCCATACCAAGTTAAAATTGGCAACTTGGAGCTAGATAGAGGCATTGAAATGGAATCCAAATTTTAAAGCATTGCGGATATGTTTTCGCAAGATCTTGAGGATTCACGCATAGGTTTCCAAGTTGGAGATTTCTTATGGCAAGATGGCGATGGAGGCTCCTTCATAAAGCATGTTCAAGCACTAAGCCTAATGTAAAACATTTTCATGTGTTCAAATGCATTTGCTACTCACAAGATCCACTTGAACTATGATAGAAATTGGGTGCTACAAGTACCAAATACATCTATATCGGTTACTCTCATTAGCACACAACCTATAAGGTATTCAATACATCAAGTGCTAATGCATATATTAGTAAATTATTTGTTTTTATAGGAGACCATTTTATGATTTCAAATTGAAAAGCAATCTTCAAAAGTTTGACTTCAGTTTCAGATTTGTTTTCAAATTCATAGTCAAATAATGCTTAGTCTATTTGATGGAAAATTGACTTTTTTACCGAAAGTATGATGTTTAGGGCCCTACTTGGATCTGCGAAAGATCGTCAAGAGTGAATGGTATCTGGTTAATCTATCTATTTGATCTAGATTGGCAATTTTGATCTAAACTAGCAAGAACAATTAATTATTGATAAAAACACTTTAGCATGATCCCACATGTGAAGTATGGACTTTAGTACAGAGCCTAATAACAGAGAATCAACTTCACTAAGTTTAGATTGCATTCCCATCAAAATTTTTAACATAAATGGTGTAAAAGCTCCAAATTGTCAATTGCTCCAAAATCATGATCTCTCCCACAATGGAATGAATGATTGATAGTACAAAGGAGATGCTTTTCATGGCTAGTTGAGTAGGTCCAGCATGTGTTTAGGGATCTCAAAAGCTTTTGAGATTTATGGTGAAGTTAATCCAGGGGACAAGTTTAGGCTATTTCCAATGGCACTTACGGGAACAACATTAGATTGGTTTTTTTAATCAAACACTGCAATCTTGAAGGTAATGATAGTAATTTCTTAACGAATATGCCACCACTAATATTATAAGGCACCATATCTCATCATGATGCCTTTAATATTTATTGAACGTACTTTTTTATGAAAAATGGGATAACCAAATCAAAGTTTTATTCCTTGTAATCTATTAGGGAGTAGAATTTTGGTAACAACTAAGGAAGTTTAACAGTTAAAGAGGTAACAATAATCCATGGTAGCAGACTTTCTTGTCAAGAATGCTGGGAAAATTTCCATATTCAAAAGCATGAGACATCACAAAATTTAATTCCATGGCATTATGTCCAAATCTCGGTAGATACTTCAATTGCAATGTAGTTTAGAGTCTACTTTACTGAAAATGGCTGAGGAAATAAAAACATGAATTCTTACTAGAAATTGTTTCCCAAAGAATCCATATTTAATATAACATCTGAGAGAATCTTGTACAGGCGCAAGCTACTTCTTTAGTAGCAATGCCAAGTTGAATATGATCTGTCTCTCCTGTTCAGTTCCACACCATTAACCACGAAAAAATTTCGATAGGCAGCAAATTTCTCCTCTCATCACAACACTCAACACGAAAAAAAAGGCAATCTGGTAATAAAATCCTCCATAACTCCCGAAATTTGGATCATGCACTTTAGAAGAGTCCATGAATTCTAAAAAAATTCGCAGGATGCTGCTATATTGACGCTCTCCGGGCTCTTTGGAGCACAACGGTAGTTCCTCAGCACCCCGGAAGATCAGCAGGAGGAGGAGGTAACGTCTCCAAAGGACCCTTTCCATTCTCAACTATAAACGCCATCTCCAATCCCCACGTATTGTGTACTTCAAGGTGACAGTGAAGAAACCATACTCCTGAGGAAAACCAGAACGTGGGTTATAATCGCAATCTAGCTACAGCGTCGTAAATTGGAGACAATAACAGGGCTCATTTTTTTTGGGGCTTGTCACTCTTACCTGGGTTGTCTGCAGTGAATCTTGTTGCTGCCCATCCTCCCGGAGGAACTATAACCGTGTTCCTGATAGGGGGGTCTACAAGATTGAAAGTGCGCGAGTTTGCTGGATGATAGTTGCCTAGTCCTTGGCCAACCCAATAGAAATTGAATCCATGCAAATGGATAGGATGGCTCTCTGCACCCACCAGGTTGGTATCCTGGAGAATCAGCTGGACGTTTGATCCGAAAGGGATAGATTTGAGTCTCGTGCCAACAGATGGCTGTAGATTTTTGGGTGCCTTACCTGTGTAGTTAAATCTAATTGGTGGGTTACTAGGGAAATCAGTTGTATAGATACCACTGAGATTGAAGAAATGGGCTTGCAGGAGAGCTGTTTTGGGTAGAACAAAAGAGACATTATTGACAGAGGCTGAGCGCCTGCCTCCATTTGGTCCTTTGCAAGTCTTGTTGTGATGGCATGATTTTATGGACAACCCAACGGTGAAAAGAAGCTGATGATCAATCTGTGAGGGAACATTGACGGGATTTTGCGCTGTGGATAGGCTTCTCAGGTTTTGGCTGAAATTTGTTGCGAACTTTGTATCGTTGAACTTAGGAAGAGTAGGCAACGTTGGAGAAGACGAGTTTGAGCTTCCAGTATAGCTGAAAATAGCTGTGGTGATGCTCTGATCGAATGGGACACCTTGTCCGGAGACATAGGGACCAGCGGCCATGTAATACTGTCCAACAGGTTGATCCGCTGTCACAAGCACGTTGGTAGTCTGACCTGGTGAGATCAATATCGCGCTAGCTGCGAAAGGCTTCGTGTAAGAGGCATCAATCTCAACCACTGTCAGCGTATGATTTGCGAGGGCAAAGAACATCTCTGTATTTAGTCCAGCATTGATAATCCGGAGTAGATATGTCTTTCCAGGAACTGCATTCGCAACAAATACACCTGCATCGGTAATATGCCTAGCACATTAGTAGCAGTAGTATGTAATTTTAGTGAGTAGAAGCTGCATTGTGCCGTACAACATCAAAACAAAGGCATACCGGATGCTGAACAATTGTACAGGGTTCCTGGCTGGCCATTGATCGTGTAAGCATCAGAAACGTTAGGACCTCCTCCACTTGAGATGTATTCAAGCAGCACATGCTCCACATTGGATTTCCACCATTCTCCTGCAAAGACAGCATGTATTAGTCAAAGGTACGCCCTCTTACTCTCTACATGAATAATGAGAAAATGTTAGCACATTAATCTGATCTTTGTTTTGTTAGTATTGTTGCTCGATTGTACCTATGATAATTGGCACTTCTTCATCTGGCTGTGTAAATGGATAAGGAACGCCTCTTTTAGGATGGATAATGAATGCTCCATACACTGTTGCTCTCATCCACGAGATGTGTGCATGCCACCAAAGCGTCCCGGATTGGCTCAGCACTGTGAAATTATATGTATATGATTGCCCGGTCTGGATAGGGCACTGGGTAACGTATGCAGGTCCATCCGCCCATGCAGATCTCAGCTGCCTGATTCCATGCCTGCGGACGCGTTCAATGATCAAATAAAAGTCCAAATTCAATAAAAGTTAGTTGTCCCAAAGCTGGCAAAGAAAAATGCATGCATGGGCTTTCTGCGACAATGTCTTTGCAATGCTAAGTGCTTTACAGCAAAAATGAAAAGACAGCACACGTCTGACATGATTCAGTGTACATAAAGTATGAATTAGTAAAGTGCTTTAATTCCTAGCTCTAATTAAGAAGGAAGAAAGTACCAGTGAATGGACATATTGTAGAGAACAAAATTGGTCACTTTGACGACAACTCTGTCGCCTTCATTCACGTGGATTGTGGGACCTGGGAACATGCCGTTCACAGAGACGATCTTCTTCATGTGGCAGAGGCGAGTCTCGTTATGATATGTGATCTGACATAAAAGAGATACCACACCCCGTGAGCTATTAGTTTGTGAACGTATGTGCTTCTGGTTTCTGTTCCAAACTACAAGCCCGATCTGGACCTGTGGTGCTTATTTTCATTCATGCATAAGGATTCATTATAATTAAAACCTGCAGTGGCTTATCACTTTTGGATTTCGACGATACTCTGCCTCTGAAAACAGTTTTAGCATATTTGAAGTTCTATTATGAGGGAATCAGTGAGATGCAAATGAATATTGGCATCACGTATTAGTAACAGCTTGAGTCTGTGATCACGGAACATACATTGAAATCGAAGTGTCTGGTTATTCCTGCGTGAATAGCTCCCGTGGCGCCCACTAACGCCAGAAGAATAGCTGAAAGTAGAAGATATTCTGCTTTCCGCAACGTCGTACAATCTGGCTGAGTAAGTCCTTTCATGCTGCACGCCGCCATTGAAAGTGTAATGCTTCTGCCCACACTCAAGATCACTTACAACCACCTGAATTGCATGAATAGAAGCAATCTAAGCTAAGAGCATGAAATAGACGCAAGGTAAGGTAACAGCATGGACGGAGGCAATCTAAGATAAGCTAACAGCACGAACATAAGCAATCTAAACTGCTCATGATCATGACATGGAAATGCAAGCAATGTAGGGATGATATCTGTAGCAACAAATTAATTCAGGACTACAGAACATCCGAGAAGGATGATATGAGACAGGAATGGATTGCAACAACACATTCATATGGTAGTATATATGTATAGAATGATATAGCAAGTCAACCAACAACCAACAACGGCTGATCGATGACAGGTATAGAAAAATCCAGCTGCAATGAAAGGTTTGCCGACCAGCTGGGGCCTCCAGTGTCGCCATGGTCGCACGAATGATAAAAAAGAGAGAAATCTGATGGGTTTGGGTTTGCACCAATCGTGTTGTTGTTGCCAAGCACACGTGGACATATTTGTGTGTTACTACTAGAATTAGAATTAGTTGGAGGTAGGCAATAGAAGGAGCATGGACACGCAATGAGTGGTGAGTGCACCAACTATTTCTTGGGATGGCATGCATATTCAATCTCATGCCACTAAGTAGTAACTAGTAGCTATATTAAGTAGTAACTAGTAGCTATATTAGGGGAAAAAAGTTTAGTGCCATTCCCAACCTATGCCATGCTAATGTGGGGCCAAGGATGGATGTTGAAGCCTTATGGACCATTCTTAACCAAACCCAACGGGGTTGGCTCAATTGGTTAACTTGTTATCCAAAGTTTCTTTGGTCCCAAGTTAAGACTTTCCTTGGAAACCAAGAAACATTCATAACCAAGTGTGGTGGGTGCCTAAGAGAGCAACTAGCATATTCCTCTCCATCGTAGGTGAGAGCTCTTTCCTTGGACCTCTATTCCCCACTACTAATGCCATCTACTATAATGTCATAGACGTAGCACCGGCCATCCTTGATCAAAGTACTCGTCCAAGCCATAGAGAGATGCAAGCATACCATCATTCTTGAGACTTTTTCCACCCCTGGCCCTTGGAAGGGATCCCCTAATCCAATCTACCCTAGTAGTTAATTTGGTCCCACCCTCATGCAAGAGTGGTGGGAGCTTTGAGAGATGCATCACCCCACTTTTCACCACCATTCTTCGATGAAATTTGTAATTGAGAAGACATTTTTCTTATTAATAATTAGCAATTATTCGACCTTTGATTGTATACTGTAATATTTAACTTTTAGGCTAATATGATGTTCCTCCAAAAACATTTAACCAAGTACATGTGTAGACCAAAAATATTAGGTGGATAAAGAGTGTTAAATTGAATGCCACATACCATGTATAAAAAGTATTTTGAAAGTCACTAAGTACAAGTTTATTATTATTATTTATTAATAAAAATGGCTTTCATCTTGTTTAAATTTTGCAAAGGAGTGGTTGGTAATTTTAGATAATTCCTTGGTAATGGATATTTTTTAGCTTTATAGAAAAGCATTAAGTTATTTGTAATGATGTACAATATGTTAATGTGTCTCTCTTTTGGTAAGTTTGAGGACAAAAAAAATGCTCAATATGCTAAACTTCAAGTTGTAAGAGGGCCCTTGTGATTTTAATTTTTTTTTTCCATTTTTTACTCTATGTCCAAATGGATGAATAAACTCCAACTGGACCTCAATGTAATATGCACAAACTCATCGAAAGTGAACACAGACTCTAGTTCTCCACTGGGCCATTAGAAAAGTCAAAAGGCATGCTCTTGGCTTGTAAAGTTGCCCATAGCCAAAATTGTTGCCTGACCACAAACTCTAATGTGAATATGAACTAATTGGACAACATTGAGCATTTGTTTAAGTGCATTTCCTGCAACTACAACTATAGAAGCCGAGCAGCCGACACACCTCAATCATTCTGGACTTCATCAGAAGAACCAGAGACCCTAGCCGAAGCAATTAACTCCAAGGATTCTGTGAAGTGACAAGAAGCTATGGAAAGCGAGTACAACTCACTTTTGACGAACCAGACCTGGACACTGGTCGACTTGCCCACTCACAAGAGAGTTATCGACAACAAGTGGATCTTCAAGAAGAAGATCAACTCTGATGGTTCTATTGTTAAATGGATAGCACGGTTGGTGGCTAAAGGATTCACTCAAGTCCAAGGAGTGGATTATCAAAACATTTTCAGTCCTATCATCAAGATGCAGTCAATCAGAATTCTGATTGCATTAGCAGCCGCGGAAGACCTTGAAATGCACCAAATGGATGTCAAGACAACATTTCTCAACAACAACGTCGAGGAAGAGCTATATACTTTCCAACCGAAAGGATTCAAAGTCAAAGGCCAAGAGCACATAGTGTGCAAGCTACACAAAGCAATCTACGGTCTAAAACAGGTCCGCAACAGCATGCTTCGATAGAATCTTATCTCATTCAATTGGAATTTGCAAACAATTCAGGTGACTATAATGTTTATTCGAAGCATATAGGCACCAATTCAGTTCATAGCTCTTTATGTAGATGATGTATTTATCTTGTCTAATGACACTTCTCTTCTGCACACTACTCAGGGTGATCTATCAAAGGAATTTGACATGACTGATTTAGAAGCTGTCCATTCTTTGCAAGGAATTCACATTACTAGAAATGGACTTCAGAAGAAGATCTATCTTAGCCAGCAGACATATCTAAAAGGCATCTTAGAAAAATCTCATATGTCTGATTCAAACCAATTGATACTCCAATGGATCCAACTATAGTATTGACTAAACCTACTTGTGCTGATTTAGATAGTGAAGTACTCGACATAGCGAAGTACTCTTATCAATCACTAATAGGATCTTTGATGTATGCAATGCTGTGTACTAGACCAGATTTAGCATAAACTGTTAGCACGTTAAGTCAATTCATGCCTAATCCTAAGATCTCCCATTGATAAAGCATTAATGAGAGTGATGAGATATATTCAGGGAGGTTTAGATCACATTTTATGTTATGATGGAAATGCTATCGACCCACTCGTCCTAGGAGGCTACTCCGACTCAAATTGGGGAGGAATAGCTTCTACCAGAAAATCTACCTCGGGTTCTGTTTCTATCTGGCAGGGGGGGGGGCGATTTCGTGGTACTCAAGGAAGCAGAAATCAGTTGCACTTTCTTCGACAGAGGAAGAGTACATCGTAGCATGTCAAGCTTCAAAAGAAGCTGTATGGATCAGGTTATTACTTCATGACTTACGTCACACTCAGTTCAATGCTACCACCATTTTGTGTGACAACTTGAGCTATATTTCACTGTCACTGAATCCTAGATTTCATGGCAAATCCAAGCACATAGAAATCTAGTATCATTTCATTTGGGAGAAAGTTTTCTCAGGGCAAGTGATCCTTCAAGACTGCTTCACAATAGAGATGATCACAGACATCTTCACCAAAGTGCTTCCCAGGATCAAGCATCAAAAATTTTTCAACATGTTGAACCTGCATTTCCCTGAAATACGACATTGTCGGCTTTTTTGGATTTTCTCGAAATGCGACAGTGTCGGCTTTTTCACACTTTCCCAAAAAATGTGACACTTGGCTTCATCTTCTTTCTTTCAAATATTTTGAAGAAGTTAAACTGTTTTAAAGACACTGTCGCCTTTCTAAGGACACCTTCGCATTTTTACAGGCACTGTCGACTTTTTTGCAAAATCTCGAAGAGAGAGAAAAATCCCGACAATCATCTATTTTCAACAGGGAACATTCCAAGCACTTCCCAAAATTTGCGAAGTGAGAGAATGCCACTTCACGTAAAATGTGAAGTGAGAGAATTTGCTATGTCCTCATCCGCGCCAACATTCTCTGATTCGTTGACTGTATATACCATGTAAAGTTGTCACACAAGCCAAATACTTCCAAGTACAACGACTTACCTAATTAGGTGAAAAATATTTACTTTAATTAATACATGGATGAATTCTATAAATGGATCATCCAGGCACACTCTACATGATGCTCCGTCCATGAGACAAATGATTTTGAGCCTCCCAGTTACGCCGTCATTCTGGTTGTAACTGCTATTTTGTTGTGCTTCAATGTAATATAGCAGCAACATGCTTTTCTATCTGTGTATAACGTAGATGAATGCTTGTTGTGATTTGAATGCACTTCATTGTTGTTTGATCACACTTGTTCACTCACTCTGATCAGAACACGAACATCTACGACTCCTCAGTTTCTGATCAGAAGAAGGCTGTAAGGATCACCATATGAAGATATGACTAGACCCTGTTGCAAAACAACCAAAAGGACACCTGTGGAGCAAAATCACCCATCCAAACCTAGATCCCTCCTGGAGTTTCCTCCTGGACCTAGCCTTCAAGCCATAGTGAAGAACCTAAGAGAGAGGAGGAGAGACAGGCTCAAGAAACTGAATTTCCAATAGGAGGATGGGCGAGTTTCCAATAGACATATTCTCCTCATGAGAGAGAGAATATTCTCCTAGGATTCCCATGCAACCTAAATTGAGCTATTGACCTCCTATTCTTGCATTAAAGCAGTCATTCACTATGCATGTGCTCCTATGTCCAATTATAGGTCTGGGCCCTCATATGATTATTAATTACTTTACAAGCCAAGAATGACGAGGATGGTTGGAAAACTTGTGATGTGGAGTTATTCACTTCAAAGATTTCCCAGATATGTTATTTACTCATGAGAAATAGAGTTCTTTGGTAGCTGAGTTCAAGATTCTCAGTGAATTATGTGAGTAACATATGCAGAGTGTGGATATCTGTCAGTTTATAGCCTATGTTTATGTATAGGAACATAGTTGGATAAGTTGCTTATGTACATCTTAATCTTGTGGATCTATTATGTGTTTCCTATGTACTGAGTTTATATCGTATACTTAAACTAGTCAAAGTACATAGACATATGAACAAGTAATGTGTGGAACAGTTACTTGTAGGTTAATGTCTCTTTATGTGGAAAGGATAATTCATTAACTTATTTATGGTTTGGAAGAAGATCTAAATGTGGTGTTATACATGTATAATTGAGATTTGCATCTAGACATTTAAGATTTCTGAATCATTTACAATTGACTTGAGTAATTGAATTACTCCTGATTAGAAGTTAATTGGATAAATAAGCAGTGTGAAGAGAATTCACCGGAAACTGTTTATTTTGATCTATATTGCTTATAAGTCACATGATTAGTGAGTCATTTGGATTCATTTATGAGAACTGTGCATAGAATATAGAAGATTCTTGATATAGAATATTTTTGGAAGGAGAAATATCCTAAGTTATTGACTATATCCCAGTGAGCTCATATACATACACTGGAGGACAGAGTCTAACTAATGTCAAGGATAACCACTGAATTCAATTGGAATTTAGTAGAACTTTCTAATCTCTAGATGTGGTTCTAGGTGATTTTATAAAGTTTATATTTGTTAAAGACAAATGTTATAATGGTCTTTAATCACTTGATTGATTGTAGAATTTGGAACTCATAATCTGGTTAAGAATCGAGATGGAAGAATATTCTTGGAATCCAGTAATTTTCCTTGTGGAAAAGATTTCAGAATGTTTCTTATATTTCATGAGTGGTATGTTGTGCATATACTCCAGTATCTCTAAATGATTATGGGTTTAGAATCCGATAGATTATGATTGACGAATCATAAGATTCTAAATGTTTATGATTGCCAGATCATAAATTGATACTTAAAGGTCATTAGATGATTATATTATGATGGTTCTTAAGATGATGAGTGATTCTTGATCAACTATGCGGTAATGCCCTATGGGATGGCCTATCGCTATTAATCATGTTACATAGGAAAGATTGGACTATATTTTTACATCAAATACTTTAAACTATTAAGCTGCTAAACTTATTTTGTTAATGGATAACAACTGACATTAAGCGTTGACACCTGTTTTCCTCACTATGCTAACTTGTGTGGTGGGATGGTGGCAAGTACCAGTTGGATGTCTTGAAATATGTTTCGCTTTACGGTGTCTCAATTGGTGCGGCATGCTCAGAAATGTCTATCTCATTTAATATATAGGCATGGCCTCTGCAAGCAGGCACAACTACTTTTAATGTTATTAATGTAAAAGGTATGACCCAGCGTTCAAGAATCGTTTCTCACGTGATGGATTTCAAATTTTTTTGCTGTATCTTTGAAGGGTTTTCAATGACATTTTTGAGAATGTACGTTGGCCAATGTTACTCCACTTAATTACACCAGTAGATATGAAATCAAAACCAAAACCAAAATCAAAATCAAAATCAAAATTGAAACCAAAACCCTAAACAAGGGCGTGAATCTATGGATTAAAATAATTTATTGTCTGCATGATTATATCATAAACACATCACTTCCAAGGAGACAAAACTTGCCAGGGGCCTCAATTGGCTTTGTGGGCTATTTATTGATGTTCGCAATGCAAACAAAGTGGATTGGTGGATGCAATTGAAAGGCAGTATCAGATGCATTCATCGACTCCAGAGTTAATAGCTCATCAGATGGTATTGTTAAACTATCAGATGTAAGTTTTTTAAAAGCCTAAAAAAACTTGAAAATTTTGAAATTTGGAAAACTGAAGAAAGCTTGAAAATTCGAGAAATTTGAAAAACGGCAGATGCAATCGTCGAATGTAATTTTTGAAGGGTTGGGTGTCGGTTGAAGTGTCCATTCTAGAACTGTCACTTGTGGTGATGTTGGTTCCCCCTCTGAAAATGGAGTGCGATGGGGTACCTGTCAAGGGAGGAGTGGTTTCAAGAAACATTTGGGAGCAGTGTGTCGGTGGTTTTCTTGAACATCTGTCGGTGGTGTTCTAATGCAATTTGAAACTCAAAGACACGATTGAATGCGTGCTTGGAAAAAAGGTCATGGCAAGAAAGGAAGTAGACAATAAAAAACAGAAGAACTAGAAGATTCATTGTTATAAACGAGTTCGTGGAGCATAAAAGCAAGAAGATTGCTAGCGACAATGTAGTGTCGGATGGAAAATTCTTTATAGAAACTCGAAAAACTCAAAAGTCATGAAATCTCGAGAACGGCAACGACACCGATGTTAGCTGATAGAGTCTCTGCCAATGTTAGCACATATTGAGAATCTACTTCTCAGTTAGCACCAACGTTTGTTGGTTCTACTTGACACATAACTTGCTTCTCAATCGGCCAATACTAGCACTGAATCTACTACTCAATGATAGCTCGATTTCAACTTGGCCATATGTGTGACTACAAGTTTATTAGGCAATGGGCTCAGTCACGGTTCTCTTCTGTAGTATTTAAATGATAGTGTGTCCCACCTATCAATAAGACACAACTACAACCTGATTTCGCTCCTTTATTAACAATTGTAGCTCATCTTGGATATAAGATCTGTCTGGAACTCATTTTCTACAGTTCTACAAATTGTTTCAGTTCTTTCTTTATTGTTTACAGTCTGTAGATTATTGCTAATCTAATCTACACAAAGACAAGGAATTAAACTAAATCTACCTCTACTGAAATCACATAATCAACATAAACAACATTCAACTGAAGCATTGGAAATTTTACAAAGTGCTTGTTACAACTGTCATTCAACAGTTGTAAGAAGAAATCCTCAGGGAGCCAGAAACTGGGAAACATCAGAATTGAGTGGAATGGTGGACCAGTCTCCAAGTCCTACACATCTACCTAATACTAAACCCAGAACCATCTTAAAAGAAAAAATAAACAACAATCACATTCATACATTAGTACCCGAACTAAATGCATGAAGATGGAGCATGGAAGGGAATGCAGTTTGAAAGATCTTCATTAAACATTTCAGTAGCATTACAATACACACCACATGCTATGAAACTCATGGAGGAGGCCTCTATCTATACCCACGAGCTGGTGAATCCAATTCTATCATATTTTGGATTTCACCTCTTACAACTAAGTGAACCCCATTCTATAAAGATTTGGATTCCACCTCTTACTTGATAATAGAAGGCCCCTTTATTAAAAAAACATAACTCAAGTTGAGGTAGTCTAAATTGCTAGCTCCCACATTGACTATCCGTCTTTCGAGAATTACCATGGGGCTCACAACTATACATTTTAGCCTAGCACTAATAATTCTCGTGCTCTCAGACTCGGCTCTCAACTTCATCTCTGCTGGGAATCCTTTTTGGATGATAAGGCACTGCATCGACACGTCAGGGGCGTGGCATCAGCTAACATTATCCTCCTTTTATAGTGTTGTAGGTCCCACTACAATGTCTCAGCTTTGACGCATGATTTTTGAAAAGGCATAGATCAGTGTTTGCCTACGTAAAACCAAGATCTTATTGGTTGCATTGTCATGTGTCTTGACAAAACTTCAAACTCACAGTAGCTTATCAGAATAGCCTTGCGTAACCGAGTGTCTCTCGTTTGTCTTTCTTGGCTTTCTTTTTGTTAAGAGACTTCTCGTAGCCTATCTCCCTTTCAATGGCTTCAAATGTGATGAATCTCATTTTTATGCCCAACGGAATAGGTCCCAGATAATGCCTAATAACTGGTATAGGCTTGTTTGTATACCAGCTCTCGATCATCTGAATATATTGTCCTCTGAAAATTGCCTTTGGATTTTTTCTTTGGATTTCTCGAACAATTTTCTTGTAAGTCTTGCCAAATATTCACCAATTACCTTGGCACTCTTTGTATTCTCCTTTCTGCTTTTGGGTGTTTTCTCAGTTCTTCTCCCAGTTGAAGTCCCGGCCTCATCGACACTCTTGTCTCGATGAGAAGTGAAGAATCTTCAATTGTTAGGTTGCACAAACCTTGGGTTATCAATCTTCAAGGGGTTATGAAATTGGTGATAGAAATAGATTTGGACGGACATGTTGATGATGGTAAGGAAACATGATGAGGGGTTTGGTGGAAGGTGAAGGTACTGACAATATTACAGTTGCAGCCTCTTTGATCACCACTTACTTGGTGAGGAGCTTTCTTTGTCCTGTAGGTCCACTATCATCTTCATCTTTTCCTTTTATCCATTATATGTTGAGACTCGACCAAGATCTTGTCTTGCTTCTTGATCTTTCCTTTCGTATTGGCCTTTTCAGCTGGATCTCTGTGATTCTTTTCTTTATTTGTTTTATTATCTTTTCTTGCAACTTCACCTGCTTTCTTAAATATTCTTTTTGGCTGACCAACCAATGTAGTTGGTATTGGTCTCTGCAAGACACTGTAATGACATTTTAGCTGCCTCGGTAAGACTACCGGGGTCTTAAAAGAGATGAATGGTGAGATGGTGGAATAACAGAAAGATGTAATGGAAGTTGTGGTAAATGGTGTGGATGATATAACAAACATGAAAGTAGATACAGATGTTGTGGCAAGAGAATTGGATGACAGAAATGTGGATGGTGTGGATGCAGAAGTGGTTGAAGGAGAAGACTTATTTTCCAATTCTTGTACTTCCCCCTCCTTAAGGATCTTTGTCTCACCGGTGCTCAAAATCTGAGGTTTATGACTGGGGTGCTCCTCCTGGTTGAGTCCCTTTGGATTGCCCGTCTGTCTTCTTAATCTTTGTCTAGGTAGGCTCTCTTGAATGGCAAAACTTTGGACCAAATTGGAGTATTCATCTCCAAGTCCATTCAGGATTACTTGAACAAGTTCATTATCATAAATTTTGTCACCAATAGAAGCTAACTCTTTGTTTAGTGACTTAATTCTAAGCACATATTCTTGTGTACTCTCATCACTTCCTCTCATGCTTTGCAAAATCAAATTTCTTAGCATAAGAACTCTTGAAATGTTGTCGAATTCATAGATACTCTTCAATGAATCCCAAGCCTCTTTGGATGAGGCACAAGAAGCCACCTCTTTCAAGAAGTCATTGCCTACATTCATCTTTAGACAATGTAGGGCCAATCTAGCCCTCTTCTTGTATTTCAATTGTTCTTGGGCTGCTTGAGGCTCTTCCTCAACTCCAAGAACAATGTCATAGAGGTCATGGTTCACAAATAGTGATTCCATCCTCACTTTCCAAATGGAATAGTTTGTGGAAGTTAGCCTCTCACTAAATTCTAACAAAAATCCACCAATGGATGACATTATGAATGATTGCCTATGAGATGCACAAAGATCTCTTGATAATGAATTATCTAAGATAGAATTCTAGCTCTTTAAGAAGCTTCTAATCTCAGCCCAATCAATCCTAGTTCAAACTTGGATGATGGTGTAATAGATCCACTCAAAAATCCTAGCAAATCACTCCCTCACAAAATTGATTCTAGCACTATTTTGCTTGATATTTCACACACACATAAGATCTGAACAAATTAACCTCCAATATCTGATCTAATGCTTCAAAATGAATCGGTTCAATGACTCAAATCTCTATTTCATAATTAGCATTCAATGGATTGAACCTAGATCTAGACAATGCACCAAAAATCATGAATTTGATCTTGTGTTATTCTAATTTTACAATTACAAGATCATTAACAGTTTTGTAATTGATCCGTAGATCGATTATTCATTGGAGCGTGAAGACATAGATAGGTTCTGTACAAAGATTCGTGTAGATCTGTAGTATTTCGCATTCCTCGCATTCTTTGCAAACCCTTATGTTCCTTAGTTTGCCTGAAATGTTGAGTAGTACAATTTTGTCGCATTCCTCGCTTGTTGAAGTTTGCGTGTAAAACTACAGACTATGCGAGAAAATCTACATAACGTAACTTTTTGAGTCCACATTTTAATTCCATACTAAAAATGGCATAACTTTTTAGTGGTAAGTCCAAATTTAGTGGATTTTGGTGCATTGGAAAGCGCTCGACAAGGCTTTCCAATGATATGTTACATGACATACTTTTGAGCTACGAGGCAGCAGATATTTTTGAATATCTGATGTTAGGCCAACCTAACGACTCTCTGACAAAAGTACAAAAGAAACAATTGATTCTTAAGGCACAACCTTATCAATTGATTGCGGGCCAATTGTATCGACGGAGAATGGATGATATTTAGAGAAGATGTGTGTTGTCTCACAAAATACCTGACCTAATCATGTTCTCACATGATTATGGCAAGTCAAAAGTATTAGTGTTATAATATTTTAATGATAAATAGTCATCTTGCACGAATTCTTAAAGGGTCTTTTTGGAACTCAAAACTCCTCTAATGATGTACTTGATTAATAAAGAGATCAACCAAATCAATGAGAAGTTGATGAGACATTGGCAATTTCTAGTTTTGCTTGTAATTCTCTTGAGTTTTTATGATTGGAATGCATTTGTATATAAAAGTACTTCACTCTTAGTTTACAGTTCGTATTGGTACTATCCTCCACATGTGTGAGGCTGCTCTTAATAGTTTTCAATTATTTGATCCATTGGTCTTGCAAAAATCATAGTCTAATGTATCTAGATCAAGATCTAGCACATAGAATTTGATAGATCTTTGGATTTAGCAATCAATAAATCTTAATGATTTTTTTGTACAATTATAATTGATCTTTTTATCAGAAAATTCAAACTCTGGAAGAGCACTTGGTCATGGCACTCAAGTAGAACATTTGGTGGAGCGCTTGGTTGGAAATGTTGGTCGAAGCACGTTGGACCAAATTTTCACAATTTCTCTGTAGTTGACTCGAAGACCAATATCTCAATTATATATAGAAATCAACTTTGAAATGACATGGATTTCTCAAAAAACTTGGATATGCACATATATCCTAAACTCTCTACAAGATGATCTGGAGATGGATAGATAAATAAAAAATTCATTCTTGAGCTATTCTACAATTATGACTTGTCATTTATAGAGAGTCGATAAATGCAGAGTGCTTGTCAAACAAAGATTTCATGTATCAAGAGAGTTGAACTTCTCAGTTGAAACTCTCGGTCAATGAGACTCGGTTTGAGTTCCTTAGTGAAGATTCGGTTGAAGAGTTTGGTGGAAGAGAGTTGGTTCAAAACATTCGGATGGAAGCCTCAGCTAAAGAGCCTTGGTTTTGACGTTTAGTTGGTTATGGTGGTATACTACCATCGGATATAGCATCGGATTTAAGATAGGATGATGGTCACCAGATGTATTTCAATCAATATGAAGTAGTTAAGCAGCGAACATAAAATCGGATGTGACGAGGGATTGAGAAGTCAGATATAAAATATGGTGACTCTTGGATGTGCTGGTCGGATGTAACTTTGGTAATAGTTTAGAGACTTGTCGGATCTTCTGTTGATTACGACCTCAGATGTACTTGGTCATGAATGGATATGTCTCAGACGGTTTTGTCTTTGACTGAATCTTATACTAGAATCAGATTAGCAATACGAGATTCTGTATTGATTGTTTCTCAAATATGATTGAACTCATAGGATATGATTTGGATGTACATATGCAGAGACTAGCATAAATAGCCTTAAAGGCTTGTAAGATATTTCCTCTCTTGTAAATTTCTATATTAGCTTAAACAAGCTATGTAAGTGTTAATTTTTTAATTTCTCTTTCAATAAGAGTTATCTGTAGCCAGCGTTAAGTCATCAATAAAAGTCAATAAATAGACAATTCCCCTGTGAAAATAGTCTACATATGGCCACAAATGTCCATGTGTACAAGATCTAGCAAATTTATAGAAATGTGAACTGATTCAAAAATAGATGGACTTCTAGCATGCTTGCTGGCAATATTCTCATAGGTCTCAAAAAGGCCGAATAATAGAGTCGTAACTGAGCCAGTTGCAATCGTATGTTCCATAAGATTTTGAAAAGTGTTGATGTGGCTCGAAACACTTACCGCTTCAGACATTTTCAGGGTGAAAAATTTCTTCCTCAAATGGAGTTCGGAGGAGACATCCCTGATATTGTAGAGTGTTGCTAGGATGTCCCATGCATCCTTAGCAGTCTGAGCAGCTCTTATGTGACTGATTTGATTGTCTTTGATGTTGAGAGTGATCATGGTAAAAACCTTGCCATCTTTCAGTCTCCATTTGGTGATAATGACTGCATCACCTTCAGGTTTAATTTCTGTGCCATCAACGATGTCCCATAGTTTCTTGGCTAGTAGTATGACTATCATTTTGAACTTTCGGAGATGGTAGTTACTCCCATCAAGTCTGTCAATAAGTGAAGAACTAGAAGACGAATCCATTCTGGTTGAGTGAGATCGTTGATAGAAACAACAATTTCAGAATATTGTTGGTTGCGCACTTGCTAGAACAATGCCTTGATAAAGACAAGACTTGATTATCCGCAATAGAAATGCAGATTATTGAGCAGCCCACTTTGATACCATGTCGTAAATTGATGCTTTATCACAGATGATTGACTGATATCGGATTAGAGGAGCTCTAATCAAAACAGAGGCTCTGATACCATGTCCAAAATCAGTGGGAATGAGCGGAAGCTGATGAGCGGGCTTGGTGTAGGATTAGAAATGCCATAGTTAGCTGCAGGATATTCAAATTGAAGGAATCAGGAATGCGCAATGGAAAAACAACTGAGTGGAGACAAAAATATACTCTAATTTATATCCACAAGGAGTACAATCGCATGGAGTGAAAACTTCAGTTGGCTACAGAATGAGAACTCTGATTGTGTGTGTGATAACACATGCAACAGAACTATCTAAATGAATTGATAGATATAATTATCAGATGTCTTAGATATAAGAAAATTAGAATAAGTTTTCTAATGAAGATTCTAGGATTGATATCCTACTCAAAATATCTATAACTGATATTTTTTACAATTATTACAACCGCCTCATTTCAGTACAAAGTAGGCGGACATCAATGCGAAGTCGTTGGGTCGGATTTTAGATCGACAATATCAGAATTTTACAATGTATCGAAAATATACAAAGGATCAAAAATTTTACACTGGGTCAAAAAATTTATACTAGGTCGAATAATATGCATGGGGTCGGATTTTTCAGACCCGATTTGACCGATCCAGGGTTAAAGACCCCCGAATAATTCCGCCTCGATCCGATCCGATCCGATCTAGGGTCAGAAAATCTCTGTTTGTTAGGCTTGATATTGGGTTGGCAAAATCCAATATTGGACTTTTCGATCTTCTGAAAAACTCGAGCCTTTTGTTTTCTGGGTTTTGTAAAGTTTTCAGGATGTTCATTAATAAATGGATTTGAGGCTGAGCATCAAATTCCAACAAGATGTGGAACTATATATCCATCTCCCACATGATGAAATACGTGAAGTGCAGTGGGTGGAATCTAGAAGGTTTACGAGCTTTGCTTGAATTGACATTTGCTGATGTGCCCACAAATTTAATCTTCAATATTGATGAACAAAATGTATGACTTTACAATTACTTTTCTATATTCTGCTTTGTTTGGAATTCTGTGCACGATGTCTAAAATGTGTGGCAACGATTAATACATTGCATAATACAAGTGTCTAATTTTGTAGATTAGGAGACGTGCGGAAAAGGACCATGCTTGCAATTCGCTTGTAAACTCTGCTACATTAAAAACTCAATGGGATTGAGATGCTTTTATATATCATCGTACTACGATAACAGTCTTCATAAATTTATTTGGAATATGCATGTACTTGACCTAAAAAGTCTATTTAAAGTAAAGTTTCGAAATCAAGAAATCTTAATGGAAATGAGTTGTTATGCCACATCTGTACATTTTCTATGATTGAATGGGGTTTAGGATTTTAATTATTGTAATGTAAACATGTATGGTGCATTACTATTTCTGGAAAATCTAATTTTCTAACACTCATTAGTAAAATTAGAAATCTTCCAAATAAAAGGTTGCATGGAGCCTCATTTTCACACTTCACCCTTTTGGTTTCATAGCTCATGCTATTTTTATGATCTGAATGAGATTAGGCCCGTGCTTAGCGCTCCCACTACCAGCATATATTCCGTGTTCTCATTCACCTACATACATATCTGCACGCACAAAACAAACTGCTAGAGATCCTAGGATTGTAGCTTTAATGCAACGAAAAACACTAGCGACATGACGGAGGGGCCAATGGAAGTTCGAGCCCAAGCAGAATTCCCAACCACAGCCAAGAAACCCTGTCATTTGCCAAATCTAAGCAATTAGCAATTACACTGGAAGTAAGGCTAAGAGAAAGAAAAATACAAAGCATTCAAGATAGCATATCCATAGAAAGCTAGAAACACAAGGATCTCCATAGAATCACAATAGAAATGAAATGAAGAGTACAAAGCAATGTAAATGAGCAGGGCCATGTAGATAAGGCACATGAGACCAAGCAAAGGAAATCCTCATTGCACATATTCACAAGGAGAATGCTAGAAGCTCTCACTTGCAAATGAGCCAAAAGATTCACAAATTGATGTCTCTTGCCTAGTTATAGACAATGCTCTCACTTAACTTAACTATCTTGAGGAATAGTTAGCCCTTGTTAAGTATTATTTAAACTATATTGGGCCCTTGTTGGCCTATTATCCTTATTAATGACTTTGGAGTGCCTAAAGAGAGAATCACCTTGTTCTTAAGGCTAATAGCTCCTTTTAGGCCTACAAAGCTTACAATGGATATCATATTGTCTTGAAAAGCACTGATGTACTAAAAGTACATGACACTCTCCCTACTTAAATATTTTTGTCCTCAAAAATAAAGATGCTTGTCTGGTTAGCTTGGTCACCTTGGTTAAGTAGTCATAACATAGGAGGTGTCATCCAAAAGATTATTGTCTCTTTACAGATCCAAAACTGTCGAGTTGAAGTCATTTTGTTGGCTTCAGACTGTAATCTTTGTTCCCATGGAGGAAAACTAATGGTCAAAGAAGGGTTTCATGAAGTACCATATTGCTTGTTGGCAACCAATCTGTATGGAATGGATAGAGTGTATCACTACAATATCATCTTTTATCTGCTTCCTCGACATCATAACAAATTGGATGATCTATCCAATTCCTTCAGGATCATATTTTGGCATTGCATCCGACTGGACTAACTTGAAGATTTTATCATCTTGTTTGATAATCACTTTGTTGCTCAATCCAAATGCTTCGACGATAACCATGATCCTAGCATTTGAAGTGTTAAGATCCACATGAAGGAATTATTGTCATGATAAATTCCCAATATAAGAGCCAATATGTTTTGATTGATCATCTTTGAAAATGAGTGATAGTCCGATTGAATGTTCATTTCCAGTAGTATTGAGTGAATGAGATGTTTGCAATGAGTGACGATATCTCTTTCACTCAAAGTCTCTATGAAGAATCTTTCGTAGATTACATCGTCATGCTAAAAAATATGGATGTCTCCAATATTTTGAACCACAAACTGGAAACTTTGATATGATGGATCTTGGATCTTTGTCCTATCTCATAGCTAGGACAATTTCCAGTCTGTATATTACAAATCTCATCACATTCCATTGTGCACTCTATATTGAATGTGAAACATTCATATAGATCAATTCTATCCTTGTCTATTAATCCCATTTCACAAGATGTTTCAGACAAGTTTTCTGGTTGAATGTGATGCAACAGTCCATGTGATTTCAAGGAAGACGAGGTCCTGGAGTGATTTGCCTCAATGACAACTTCATTGCTTGAACTGGCCTTTATATTGCTCAATTGTAGATCAATATTGAAAACAAAAATATTTTCCTCATAATCCTCCACATCGTGTTCGTTGTCCTCAACTGATTTTCGGTGTCCTTGCATTGACATTGTGCTTGCATTTGGAACTGTCTTGCTTGGTTCAAATTGGGAATTACATTTATGTTGTTGATCTTGCATACACTCCATAGCACTGCATAAATGTTGATCGGCCATTTCTTGTGAATTCAATGGAAAATCAAAAACTGCTGATGAAGTCGCCTGGTCTATTTGGTGAACAAGCTTTCCCATTGTTGATAATTGTTCTCCTTCATCATATTGCACTTCTAGTTCATTCACTAATGATGTTGATGAAGAATTATTTTTATCATCGTTTTGTACTTCCAATTCATCCTTTGATGATGTTGATGATGATTCATCACAATCATTTGGCCTATCATTTTTCTGGATTCTTGGACTAACAGTTTTTCCCACTTGAACCTTAGGCGTTTTGTCCTGATCCCTCAACTTTTGTAACTGTCCCATCACTTTGTTGAAAGCTAATGTCCCACGTATGTTCAAAGTGCATATTAGTGGTGTTGAGTATTCTGTAGCAGCTTCACGTTGACCATTGTTCAGATCGTGTTCTATGGTATGAACCTGAGATCTTATGCTAGATAGTGACGTTATCCAAGTATCATGATATATATCCCTAGATAAACAAGCTCTTATCTTAGGCTTCAAGCCTAAAATTAAGTGCATTGTGTTGAATTCCTCCACCGAATAACCATATTGGTCCATTATCTATTGGAAGTCATTAAAATAGATCTCCACGGTAGATGTCTATTGGAAAGAATGCCATACTTGGCGGTCTGTACATTCAAATTCTTTGATGCACTTTTGTACAAAGGCTGGCCATTTATCAGTGGTAACATGAGGTTCTTCACACTGTATCCAATATCGCCATGAAATATATGTTGATCCATCAAGGTATGTTCCTACAAATTGAATCTTGTCATGGTCACTGCTTGGATGTGACTAAAAATACCTGTGAAAGTTGTCTATCCATGCTCTCACATCCATATGAGCAATTCTACCATCAAACTTGTGAAAAATTGTTTCCACCATATGCTAGGAAGATTGGTCCATGTAAGGTAATTGGTAATGATGACGTGAATTCAACTGTTCATTGTCACTGTCACTACTATAAACACCACCACTTGGGTTATGTTGACTGATTTGGTAAACTTGTCAATCATTATAATCATCATAATGTGTTTCATTATGTTCTAGATAGTCTCCATATGACACTTGTTCGCACCGATTGAATTTGTCGCACTGATTGGATTGGATTCGCTATCGTTGTGCTCATAATACTGATCTTCAAAATCATAGTTAGATTGATCTTTGTATTAAGAGTCACCGTCGTCTATGTACTCAAAATCAGAGTCAGCACCCATATTGAGAATCGAAGGACTTGCAAGTTATTGTATTCTGAGCTGAAGTTTATATGCAATGGACTTCGATAAATAGCTTAAATGCTCTTTTCTCCACCCACTTAAAAAGCAGAGTTCTATGATGAGTGAAATTGAAAAGGCAAAAACTTGTAGGTCATATAAAACTGAGCACTTTTTCTTTTTACAGTATTCAATTCCGAGCTCAGACAGAAAAGTTATGAGGATTTGAAAATAAGCAAATAACGTATAAGGAAATTTGACTGAGAGAAAATAATGTGAAAGTACAGCAAAAAGGACCAAGAATGGATCCAAATCAGATCCACAAGTGTGATTGGGTGTTAGATTATGATTCATCTACCAATCTACACAAGATTAGATAGCACTAGATCAAATCTACACCAACAAATCTAACAAGAACAATCAAATATGATCAAAACTTGTACTTGCTGGTTTCATACATGTGAATATCTGTCAGAGTACGAACTACCAGCAAATAATGAAGTACACTTAGCTTAGAAACCATTAGAAGCATAAAATCACAAGACAAATGGAGAGATTACTCAAGAAATGCACCAATACCAAGATTTAGCTTTCTTGTCAATTATGGCCAAATGAGCCACCATATATACACAAGAGCTGATGCTTACTCAGCTGGTTTGGCATGTGTGAGAGTGCCTACTCATCAAAGGATCCACCAATAATCATCAATATGGCACATGGACCAAGTTTCCTAACTTATAGCCACCTCCCTTGATTTTAGGCAATTTTCCTAATTTATAGGGACTTGCACAAATATCTACTACAAGTTGATCTCACCTACTACTGATGTTTTCACACATGTGAGCAGTCCTTTGCACGTGTGAGATCACTCCTATCCATGTGAAATAGCTTTTTCTACCAATAAAATGATGCCAAGCGGCATATAGCTAGATTTTGGCCATTTTAGCCACTAGATCTCAAATGAAATGGGACTCATCTAAATGATAAATGCATTTATTTCACATGTGGGAACAGGCTCCACACATGTCTAATGATGATATGTACTACTCATAATGGTATTTACGAGATTTGATCAAGTTAGCTTTTGCCAATTTTAACACTCCTCCTCAAAACTAACTTGATTAAAGCATGATGATATTGAGATTGACTCCATGGGCTGAATTGGTCTTCAAATATGGATCCTTTCTCGTTCAAAGGTGTGAAGATCAGCCAATGAGCTTGATGTCGATCCGAAATCACCATATCCATGATAATGCCTCTTTAATGTTGACTTTTTTTATGAACTTGAGAGCTTTGCACCATCCTAGCACCTCTTTCATTGATTTGTTCCATCCTTGAAGCATATGGTTGATCCAAAAGCTCCTCCTCCTTGAAAATAGCTGCAACTCCATGAGAAAATAAAGAGTCCTTCTTGACTCATGAGGATCACAAAGATCCAACATCATGTTACCAAGATCTCGAGGATAGGCTCATAACAAAAAATACATTATGAAGACATTTCCATTTCCTTGACTTCATATTCAATGTAAGTTTACAAGGAAAACATGCCCTGCTATCTATTAAGGCATCACACCCAACTAGTATTGCCGTAATCCACCTTTGAGATACAAAAATCTCTTTAAAGCAAAATAGTTTTTCATAAGATTTCATGAGAGCATTAATGAAACTAATTTCATTTTGTGATTGCTCCTCCTTAATCTTTCTTGGTTTCTCTTGGATCATAACAATAAATTTGAACTTTTCTAAAGTTCTAAGAAAAATGCTTCCCAAGGACATGAAATAAATCCAAGTGACATTAATGAAAGTGACATCTATCTTTGCCTCTTGAACCAAAAAATTCACTTTTAAATGCAAAACTTCAAAAGGTTTGAAATGTGTGATGATGGACTTTTGAAGACCAATCTTGTAAGTCCTTGTGAGACTCCAAGCCTCATGCATCTTTCCACAAAGGAAACACCTTTCCTTGGATTTGTCCTTCTTGCCTTTGCACTTTGAACTTAAAGCTCCATCCTTCACCTCGGCCCCCTTGCTTTGGTTCTCCTTGGATGGATTGGTCTTCATTTTGTAGCATCTTGAGACAAAACAATCTCTCTTGCCACAAAGGTTGCATTTAGGATCCTTACTTGCCTCCAATAGGTTGCCACCTATTGATGCCATGATGAGGAAGTAAAACCTAGTGATATGACTTTTCAAAATGTAATTTGTGACTCTCAAGAAACTAGATTTGAACACATTCAATAATCTAGAAGGATCTACACAAGATCTAGACCACAAATTTTGAATGATATCTTTTTCAACCTAGTCAATTGGAAATCTTTGCTTTGATCACTAAGACAAAAGCACTCTACAAATCACAAAAAACAGATCCAAACACCCCTATTGGACTCAACAAATACCAATGAATCTTCCTCTTGAGAGTTGGAATGGATTTGAAAAGATTTGACACCTAGATTTTCCTTTTCTCTTGACTAGTTCTCTCAACTTTTGAGATTCTTGAACAAAGTATGGGTTTTGTTTCAAATACTTGAAAATCAAACTTAGTCACCTATTTTGGATTCAGTCTTGTCCCAAATAATCTCACTCTTGAGATTTGGATTGAATTTGATTTGATTTGACAGCAAATTAAACCACTAATTTTCACAAAAAAAAAAACTTGACATGTATACTTGATTCAAACACACAAAGATCAGATCCAATCACCCCTTTTGGAATCCGTCTTGACCCAAAGAATCTCACTCTTGAGATTTGGAATGGACATGAAATGGTTTGATAACAATCTATGTCAATAATTTTTCACCAAGCTTAAAATTTAGACATCTAGAGATTCACAAAGATCCCAATCATGTATGAACACTCAAATATGGACTTCTCCCTGTTCTAGACTCCCAATGGGATCACAACTTGACCCTCACACTCTCACAAAGAAAGTTGAATAGAACTTATTTGAGTTTCATACATATAATGTCAAAATTTTGCTCAACAAATTGAATTCATTCAACCCTATTGGACTCCACCAAGTACCAATGACTCTACCTCTTTAGAGTTGGAATGATTTCAAATTTTCAGAAATGTGATACTTCTCTCTCACTAAGATATGTGCTTACAAAGAGCTAATGCCATTTAGCAATATTTGATCACAATGAAGAAGACAATTTTTTCATCAAAGTCAAGAATTGAGTTACTAGTTCTTGCCCTCTACAAAGGAAGGATCTCTTGAAAATTTTGGATCAACCACAACACATATGCCTCACTCACCTTTATGACTTTGATTCAAGCCAAAAAACACACTCACACACTTGAGTAGCGGTGAACAATGTGACTTGGATCTCAAATTTTTCTCCTAGTACTTGTTAACGATTGTTATCACCTTGTATAGGTAGATTTTGCCTTTATGAGTGTTTGTGCTTCAGAAATTCACTAAGATTTCACTTGGAGGACTGATCCAAGAGTGTCTTCTAGCATTTAGATGCTTCTAGACTCGGCCCTTTCACTCTTGAACAAATCTAGAATGAAGGTATAATGGATTTCAATCACTCCCCTTGCAAATCAGTCCTTAATCTGTGGTTTATAGCACTCTTTCTCTCTCAACTTCAATGTACACTCAAAAAATCAGAGAATCAACTTCAATGTACTGTAAAAAAGCTTTAATCCATCTATATGATTGATCTAAACCAAGAACAAATCAATGGCATAGAAACAATGCAAGTCAAAGCTTGAAAAATGCACTAAATTGACTCAAAATTGAAACTGAATTTTACTGTCCAAAACAGGTCCTGTACGGCCCCACACGTGTGGAAAGTACACTTACAGCCCACAACAAGATTTGGTACAAATATGATAGTTCTAGCTATCCATTCAACCTCGCTACCTCAATATTAGCTTGTTTCCAAAAACCTGCCAATTTGAATATAGTTTAGATCAATGCCTTAAATGCACTTGTACTTGGCCCTGATACCATATGAAAGTACAACAAAAAGGACCAAGAATGGATCCAAATCAGATTCACAAGTGTGATTGGGTGTTAGATTAGAAAAAAACTGACCTATAAATCAAATAAAAAAAAAAACTCTCTAAGGCCCTCCCGGCGATTCCTTCTCAAAAGTTTTCTTGGCGATTTCACAGGTACATTTCGGGCACGATTTCTCCTTTCTCGAGTTCCCAGATCCACCAGTCTTTGACTAACGATTTCACTCCCCTCGCGATTCCACATGATTCACACCCGCACGAGTTCCTGGCGATTATATCCTCCACGAGTTCACCTACACTGCACTACGAACCCCCTCCCCCTTCATCGCGAATTCTCCTTGCGAATTCCCTCTCCTCTCCCTCACGAATTTCCCTTCTTCTACGACCGCGAATCCGTGCCCTCCCTCGCGAATTCTCCTGTCCCCCTTCCCTCGTGAATCCACGCGATTTCTCCTCCCTTCATCTCGCGAATTCTGCCCCCCACCCTCGCGATTTCTCCACGAGTGCTGCCCTGCGAATTCACCCCCACCCCCCCTCGCGAATACCTCCCTCCTGCCTTTCCCTCCCGGCGAATACCCCCCTCCCCCCCCCCGCTACCTCCCCTCCCTTCCGCGAATTCCCCCCTCCTCTTCATCGTGAATCCCTCCTTGCGAATTCACCCCTCTCTCTCTATACACTCTCTCTCTAGCACCCCCTTCCGTTCTCTCTCCCTCTTCCATAGCCTTCCTGCGTCGTGTCATATAGAATATTCTCTGTGAATGTTCTCTAGAAGATTCCACTCCTTGCCTCACCTCTGTGCTCGGTAATAAAAAAATTTTACCGGCAATTTTTGGATTTTTTTTATGGTTTCGTCGAGCACTTCTATGCTTCATGGATTCCGAAAATTTATTTAATTCAATTTCGACTTTTCTTTAACCCCTTTTTTCTAAGTTGTTAAATTCAAATTTGTTTCTTATTCTATAACTCTACATAACGTTTTAGTGTGAGCTCGGATTTCAACACAGTAAAAACGAAAATTGATTACAACGATAAGACAAATTCAAATAGATTATCCAAGTTGCTGCTGTAACACCTCAAAATGGGTAGTAAAGGAAAATAGCCAATGGATAAAAATAACCCACCTCAAGACAACTTACCTACTGAAGAAATGGTGGAAGAACTCTCGATTTCGAACCAACAAGAACACATACTAAGTAAAATGCAGGTTACACAAGATCTGATAGTTACAATGCTGCAAGCAATGGAAAGAAATTGACTGGCTGATGAGGCGAAATAGGACAGATTGTTTGATAGCCTAGCTGGTAGGTAAGACAAACTAGCGGGAGCTGGTCAGAGATCTAATGAGCCATTTCCATCGTTCCAACAACCATTTCCATCACAAAATGTAACATCTTCTCAGGATGTACGAAGAATTGACATGGACAAGGAAAAACAAGTATTACAGACTCATATTGAATACCCAATCAAACTTGGAATTGATAGGGGCATGTCCGAACAACGAGTGCAACAGTCCATGAGACTTCATGAACAACGGAACCACTTTGATAATCGGGAGTACAAGGATAAGATAACCATTCCAATATTCAACGGTGACTTTAAGACCCTTGACATTGAGGAGTGGTTGGATAAATTAGATCGCTACTTTACTCTGTTCAATAGAGATGACCTAGATAAAATCACTTTCGCTACGATCCACTTTGAAGAAGCAGCTTATGAGTGGTGGAAGCGGAGGGAGAATAGGTTATCAATAGAGGAATGTAATCCACGAACTAATTGGCCGTTATTTAAGAATGCTTGTATTGAGACCTTCAGAAGACCATTCCAAGATGACGACAACTTTAAAAAATGGACAAGGATATGTCAAAAGAGTTCGATACAAGAGTATAACTTCGATTTTTTGAGCCTAACTCTTAAACTACCCACAGTGTTTGATGCAGATCACTTACGAAGGTATATACAAGGACTGTAGCCAGATATTGGAGCTGATGTAGCATCACGTTTTTGCACTGATTTGGATCAAGCTATGATAGTGGCTCTTAAAATTGAGCCTAAATATGCTAGTAAGTGGTCGACTAAATCAGGAGCACCCAGATATGAAGTTAACAAATGGGAAGCTGAGCGAAATTCTGATATCCGTCGACATGATAAGGAGAGGAACACAATCCTCCAGTACCCGGCAGCTAACGAAGCTGATAGGAGGAATATTGGTAAGAAACAAGTGAGCAACATGGAGGCCAAGTCGGAGGTAAAAATTGTCAAATCAAAGGCTTATGTTTCACTTGTAAGTAAGTTGGGCAATAAATTGTGCTTAAGTACATCATTTCATCCAGAAACTGATGGGCAAACAGAAAGGGTTAACCAATGGTTGGAGTGTTATTTGCAACATTTTGTTTCGGATCATCAAACAAAGTGGGTCGATTGGTTGTATCTCGTCGAATTTTGTTATAATAGCACTCCATATGTGTCAATCGGTATGACGCCTTTCTTTGTATTATATGGCCATTGAACCATTACAACCCATTAGTGCAGATTTGTCAGAGGTTGTAGTTCCGGCAATTGTGGACCAGGTTCAGCACATGAATGCTATTTTGAGAGCCAATTGAGAGCACATTAAAGCAGCTCAGATATGAATGAAGCAATATGCTGACCAAAAACGGACTTTTCGTGATTTTGTTGAAGGGGATTATGTATATTTAAGGTTACAACCTTATAGATACACTAAGCTGAAGAAAACTCAAAGCGAAAAGTTGGCTCCCAGATTTTATGGATCCTTCAAAATTGTGAAGAAGCTTGGGGAGTTGAATTACGAACTGGATCTACCATCAACAACCCGTATGCATCGTGTGTTTCACTGTATCTCTTCTAAAGAGGAGTTTGGGAGAACACTTATCTGCAACTGCTATTCTACCACCGTTGGATCATGAGGGTCATATGGTTCTGGAACCAGCCAAAATCGTTGGATATCGGGACAAGATATTTCGAAATGGGAACTTACAAGCATGTAGGTGTAGGATGTTGATAGGGTCAAATTTGGCATAGATGGCAAATTGCTATTACCATGAAGCTGTTGGAAACGACATTCTCCATCGATACAATTTGAAATGTATCCCTAGAGCTACTAGACAAATGCCTTCATTTTTTAGGACAAAAATGTTTAAGTAAGGAAAGTGTCATGTACTTTTAGTACATCCATGCTTATCAATGCAACAGAATATCCATTGTAAGCTTTGTAGGCCCAAAAGGAGCTATTAGTCTTAAGAACAAGGCGGTTCCCTCTTTAGGCCCTCCAAAGTAATTAATAAGGATAATAGGCCACTACGGGCCCAATGTAGGCTAAATAATACTTAACAAGGGTTAACTATCCTTCAAGATAGTTATGTTTAGTTAAGTAAGAGCATTGTCTATGACTAGGCAAGAGACAACAATTTTTGAATCTTTTGGCTCATTTGCAAGTGAGAGCTTCTAGCTTCCTTGTGAATGTGAGCCAGAGGGATCTCCATTGCTAGGTCTCATGTGCCCTATCCACATGAATCAATGCTCCATTTGCATTGATTGTATTCTTTCTTTCATTGCTAATGTGATTGCATTGTGATCTCCATGTTTCTAGCTTTCTATTGATATGCTATTTTGAATGCTATGTACTTTTCTTGCTATGAGCTTTACTTCTTTTGTAATTGCTATTTGCTTGAGATTTGACAAATGACATCATCATGTATTTAAAATCTATATACATGGATCTATGCCATGATACCAAGAAATGTCATGTGCCAAATCTAAGCAATTAGCAATTACAATGGAAGTAAAGCTAAGAGCAAGAAAAGTACAAAGCATTTAAGATAGCATATCCATAAAAAGCTAGAAACACAAGGATCTCCATAGAATCACAATAGAAATGAAATGAAGAGTACAAAGCAATGTAATTGAGCATGGATTCATGTAGATAAGGCACATGAGACCTAGCGAATGAAATCCCCATAATAGCTCATATTCACAAGGAGGAAGCTAGAAGTCTCACTTGCAAATGAGCCAAAAGATTCACAAATTGATGTCTCTTGCCTAGTTATAGACAATGCTCTCACTTAACTTAACTTAACTATCTTGAGGGATAGTTAGCCCTTGTTAAGTATTATTTAAACTATATTGGGCCCTTGTTGGCCTCTTATCCTTATTAATTACTTTGGAGGGGCTCCTTTTGGGCCTATAAAGCTTACAATGGATAAGATCAACATGAGCAAGAGCAGCAATATGAGCATCAGATTGGTGAGCCACAGCAGCTGGAGCAACTGGAGCAGCTGGAGCAAGAGCAACATCGGGATATGGAGGTGGGAGTTGCGGAGACAATTCCCCAGGTCCCACATCAGGAGCCAGACCAACAGAAATAGTTCCACCAGCAACAACAATCATGTAGTCCCTCCCCAACACACAACCAATGGGAAGCGGAAATAAATTTCCTAGACTCAGGTCTAGGAGCTTCATGTCCTTTGCCGATTGATTTCTTCGGTCCACTAGATCCGTTGGCTAGTTCACAGGGGATGGGACTACCTTTTGGGGATTCAACACCTTTGCAGTCCCTTGGAAATGTTCAAAGCCCAGTAATGGGGCTTATGATGGCCTTGCTAGTGGGATCCGACAAAGACACTCCTGAGGTTAAAAGCCGCAGGTCACTGAACAAGAAGAAGGCGAGAAGACTATTAGAGACTTCGACCATTGACTGGTAATCAAGCACAGGTAGAAGAGCCCAATCAGGCAATCCCAGCGACGGGTAATCAAGCGCAGGCATAAGAGCCCAATCGGGAGTAGCCATGGTAAAGCTTTTGTTTAGCCTAACTCACTTTGGGAGGAGAAACTCTTTTAGTCTTCTTCTCAACGCCAAATATGACTTTCCAAGTCTTTAGTTCATCTCTTATTGCTTTACGTCCAAAGAAGGTAAACGATCATATCAATCTTCGGTTTGTTGGCTTGAATCCATCTTACTTTTAGCACTACTTTGCCCACACATGCTTCATTCGAATTACTAGTTTGTGAAATCAGCTGAGAGCTAGTTGAACTAGAACATGACTAATCTTATTGCTGCCCAGTTAGTTATTATTGGTGCAATGTGGATTTTTATGCCAAATGTAATCATTGATGAAATGCTCAAGTGCTAGAAGGCTAACTCTATGAATTATTTTTCTCACCATATACACAATTTCACACTAACAAAAAAAAATAGAGTTGACTATACTCCCACTACATAATTTGCCATTGTTATCTTGTGCATCTCTTGGTATAAGTAGTGAGTGGGGGCCTCTAGACAACCTAGCCCAAGGGGGAGGCCATGTGAAAAATTGTCAACTAGTAGTATTTTCCTAACTTGAGATTTTGTAGGCCTATGGCCAAATAAAAGTTAGAGATAGGTTCATACATGTATGTAGAGGCCCAAAGTATGTGTACACTACTTTTGAGGTCACATTAATTAGAGGAGGTCGAGTGTGGAGCTCTTCTATTGGCTCATAATTTGGTGCATTCCTATTTGACCAAATTTCTAGGTATATGGGTGAATCCTATTGGACCCCAATTTTAGCCTATCATAAGACAAGTGGCCAAGAGGCACTATGGCTGCTATAAATAGCCATCTCCACGAGTATGTACATATCTCATTTTCATTCTATTGAATGAATGTTATGCTCTTTGAAGATCCATCTTCTTCTCTCTCACTTTTTTGTTCATATCTTGCATTCTAGCCACTAGAATTGTGATTTCTTTGTTGCTATGGCTTCACACGTGTGAAATGCAGGTTGTAGGCTCTGAAGTACGGACAGGGACAGCAAGTTTCTGTTTGTGGAAGCTTATGATCAGATTTTGATGTTTAGTATGCTTAACATCACAATTTCTATCATTTTTTCAATCTAGATGTGCATAACTTCCATGGCCAAGATCTTTATGAAACTTTAGCATCTTTTGGATCTGAGTTTTTCACATGGTATCAGAGCATTAGGCGGCCAAATGTGCAGGTTTTGCCAGATTTAGAAGAGATTTGTGGGCGAGTTTGCTTTTGTAGCATTCCAATCAAGTTTCTAGCTAAAAATCTTGTTGATTTATGTGTAGAAATTGGATCTTTGTGATCAAAACATCATTTGTATGCATTTCAATTGAAGTAGGGCGAATTCCCTCTGTACTTATCAGAATAAGGAGACAAAAATTGTTTTGGAAAGAGGGAGATGCAAGATCCAACAAGATCCTATTAGTTTTCCATTCTAGCATATAGTTTTTTGATTCAATTTCTTGCTTCTTCATGTCAAAAACTTCAAAATTGATGTAACCCTCTGATTTTCAGTTTGCTGAATGATTCAAGAGTGTATTTCAATCTTAGGAGTGAGGGAAAAGCAAGTATATTGAGGTTTGGTCTTGGTTTGATCAAGAAATCATAAAACTAGTGGCTAAAATTAAGGAAAAAGTGAGGAAAAGAGAGAAAAAGTAAGGTTTTAGGTTCCAAATCTTTGTGATTTCTTCTTGTGTTTCATTTGTTGATTCAAGAGAGTGCTTAGTGCATTGGAACAGGTCAAAGATCAGAGATCAATCATTGCAACATGGCTACAAATGGAGGCTACATGTTGGAAAGCACTGATAGGCTTACCTCCCTCAACTATTCTACTTGGAAAGTAAGGATGGAGTCTTTGCTTGAGATGAATGAGTTGATGGATATTGTTGAAGGTGTGGAGGAGAGACCTTTGGCACCTCAAGAACAATTGAGGTATGACAAGAGGGCAAAGAAAGCCCTTCACATGATCAAGATGAATGTGACAAATGAGCTTATCAAAGAGGTTGGTAAGTGCACATCATCTAGTGAAGCTTGGGAAGCCTTGAAGAAGGTTTATGAATCCAAGTCTACTTCTAGAGTGTTGACTTTAAGAAGGCAAATCTTTTCTTGTATGCAAAAGAAGAGTGAGAATGGACATGCTTTTGTTTTGAGAGTTAAAGCATTGAATGATGAGTTAGCATGCATTAATGATGGCATAAATAATGAGGAGCTTGTTCAAGTGATTCTCAATGGCTTGTTGGATGATCATGCTAATCTTGTTCAAAGTTATGCTATCCAAAAATGTTTACCAAGTGTTGGAGACTTGCAAGAGGTCTTGTTGGCTGAAGAATTCAGGTTGCAAGCAAGAGTGGGAGCATCTTCTACATCTCAAGGAGGAGAAGAGGAGGCAATGTTCTCTAAAGGCAAGTTCAAGGGCAAAGGTAAAAGCAATTGGTCTAAAGGGCAAGACCAAGGTGAGCACTCTACTTTTGGTAAAAAGAAGGATAGATCTAAGCTAAAATGTTTCTATTGTGGAGTCAAAGGGCATTTTGCTAGTGATTGTTTTAAGAAAAAGAGGGATCAAGGGGAAAAGCAAACCAATCTAACTATTGATGAGGGTGGGGATGAGCTTCTTTCAAATGATGCTTTTGTTATGTCATCTTGCTTGTTGGCTAATCATGGAGACATTGATCCTTGGTGGATTGATAGTGGAGCCACTTCTCATATGACATATCATAAAGAGTATTTTTCATCTTTAATGGCATTTGATGGTGATAGGAAGGTAATCTATACCGCAAATGATGGTGAGTGTGCAATCAAGGGGATTGGCACAATTCCTATTTCACTTTCTACAAATAGGAATATAGAATTGAAAGATGTTTTGCTCATTCCATCCATTACCAAGAACTTACTTAGTGTAAGCCAAATGCTTGACAAAGGATTCAAAGTTGAGTTTGATGGTGATGCTTGCTTGATCAAAAAGGGGTGTAGTATCATTGCAAAAGGGAAAAGGCAAGGGAAATTGTTCAAGCTTGATGCATGTGTTGTTGCTAACCAAGTTGGATGCATGGCAAATGAACAAATGTCAATTCAAGAGGTATGGCATAAAAGGATGGGACATCTCAACTACAAGGCCTTGGAGGTAATAGCCAAAAAGGAGGTAGTAAGGGGACTTCCCAAGTCTCTTACTTGCTTGAATCATGTTTGTGAAGAATGTGCTTTGTCTAAATCACATAGATTGCCATATACTAGATCTATATCTAGATCTAAGATGCCTTTTTCTCTCTTGCATTCGGATATTCATGGTGTTACTACAATTAGCAATGGAGGTGCTAAGATGTATGTAACTTTCATTGATGATTTTAGTAGATTTTGTTGGGTTTATCTACTAAAGAGCAAGGATGAGGTGTTTGATGTGTTTGTCAAGTTCAAAGTTGCTATTGAGACTCAATTTACAACCAAAATCAAATGCTTGAGGAGCGACAATGGTGGTGAATACATTTCTAACAAATTCAAAGCCTTTTGCGATGAGCATGGGATCAAGAGGGAGTACACATGTCCAAGAACACCACAACAAAATGGAGTGGCCGAGAGGAAGAATAGAACCTTGTGTGAGAGTGCAAAGGCAATGAGATTGAATGCTAATCTTCCTAAACCTTTTTGGAGTGATGCTTTGTTGTGTGCAAATTTCCTATGCAATAGATGGCCAAGTGTTGTATTGGAAGGAAAAACCCCTTTTGAAGCTTTGTTTGGTACGAAGCCTAATGTCAAGTTTCTAAGAACTTTTGGATGCATTTGCTACTTCAACATTACTCTTGATGATAGAACTAAGGAGGATCCATCTTCAAGAAAGGGCATTTTTGTTGGTTATAGTGAAGTAAGCAAAGCATATAGGATTTATGTTCCTTCAATCAAGAAAGTGTTCACAAGTAGGGATGTCATTTTTGATGAAAGTAACATTCCAAAAGTTGTTTCAAGTGATGATGGTGTTGTTGCAACTAATGTGCTTGATGACAATGGAGTTGATGACACATTGGATGTGGATGTTGAAGAAGCCTCTTCAAGTCAAATTCCAAGGAGAACTCCAAGGCATAAAGTGAAACCCTCAAGGCTCACTTATGATGGCAAAGGTAAGCAAGTGGTGGATGGATCCAACTATGCTTTCCTAACTTCTTTTGATGTACCTTCATGTGTAGATGAAGCAAGGCAAGAAGAGGAATGGATCCAAGCAATGGATCTTGAGTTTGAAGCACTTATGAAGAACAACACATGGAGATTGGTGGAGCTTCCAAAGGGCAAAAGTGCAATTGGATGCAAATGGATCTTCAAGGTAAAGACAAATCAAGATGGATCTATCAACAAGTTCAAGGCAAGGTTGGTGGCTAAAGGTTATGCTCAAGAGCATGGCATTGACTATGAGGAAACCTTTGCACCCGTGGCAAAGATGGTGAGCATAAGAGTAATCATTTCCCTTGCAACTCTTTATGGATGGGATCTTTGGCAATTAGACATTTCTAATGCTTTCTTGAATGGTGATCTTGAAGAGGAAGTCTACATGGAGCAACCCGAGAGCTATGTTTCTCATAGCAAGCCTAATCATGTGTGTTTTCTACAAAAAAGTTTGTATGGTCTTAAGCAAGCACCAAGGAGTTGGTATGCTAGGCTTAACTCTTTTCTACTTTCTCAAAACTTCACTATGAGTGAGTATGATCATTCACTTTACTTTAGAATTAGTGCTAATGATGTTACAATCCTTCTAATTTATGTGGATGACATTATTTTAAGTGGAGGGAACAAGGAAGATATAGAAGATATCAAGAAAGCACTAAAAAAGGAATTTGAAGTGCATGATCTTGGTCTTTTGAGCTATATCTTAGGAATAGAAGTAATTAGAACTTCTCAAATCACTTTTATTTCACAAGAGAAGTATGCTATTTCTATTCTCAATAGATTTCATATGGTAGATGCAAATCCTATTGATACACCTATGGAATCACATGTAAAGCTAACTATAAGAGGTAATGAAAGATCCTTCGAGGACATTACTCTCTATAGGAAGCTAATAGGTTCTCTTATATATCTAACCATCACAAGACCTGATTTATCTTATTGTGTTGGTAGATTAAGCCAATTCATGCAAGATCCTAGCATAGAACATTGGAAACTAGGAAAGAGGATCTTGAGATACATCTCGGGAACAAAAGATTTTGGCATTGTTTATAGAGGCTCATCACCTAACTTATTTGGTTTTTCAGATTCAGATTTTGCAGGAGACCTTATGGATAGAAAATCCATAAATGCACATGCTATTTTCATAGGTGATGGAGCTATCTCATGGATGTCGAAGAAACAAGCAACTATATCACTTTCTTCTAGTGAGGCCGAGTACAAAGCTTTGACATCATGCACAAAGGAGATGGTGTGGATCAAGAGGATGATTATGGAGCTTCATTTGCTGGATTTTTCAGAGAGTCCAATCATCTTTTGTGACAACCTTTCAGCCCAAAGTCTAGCAAGCAATCCGGTTTTCCATGCAAGGAGCAAACATATCGAGGTGGCTTACCATTTTGTGAGAGAACAAGTGTTGGCAAAAGAGATCAAGCTTGAACATGTCCCATCAAAGGAATGTGTGGCTGATATCTTTACCAAAGCATTGGGAAAGGACTTATTTTTCAAGCATAGAACAAGTCTTGGTGTACTTTCTAAATCTATGCTAAAACTAGTTGAAGAGGGAGTGTGAAAAATTGTCAACTAGTAGTATTTTCCTAACTTGAGATTTTGTAGGCCTATGGCCAAATAAAAGTTAGAGATAGGTTCATACATGTATGTAGAGGCCCAAAGTATGTGTACACTACTTTTGAGGTCACATTAATTAGAGGAGGTCGAGTGTGGAGCTCTTCTATTGGCTCATAATTTGGTGCATTCCTATTTGACCAAATTTCTAGGTATATGGGTGAATCCTATTGGACCCCAATTTTAGCCTATCATAAGACAAGTGGCCAAGAGGCACTATGGCTGCTATAAATAGCCATCTCCACGAGTATGTACATATCTCATTTTCATTCTATTGAATGAATGTTATGCTCTTTGAAGATCCATCTTCTTCTCTCTCACTTTTTTGTTCATATCTTGCATTCTAGCCACTAGAATTGTGATTTCTTTGTTGCTATGGCTTCACACGTGTGAAATGCAGGTTGTAGGCTCTGAAGTACGGACAGGGACAGCAAGTTTCTGTTTGTGGAAGCTTATGATCAGATTTTGATGTTTAGTTGATGTTTAGTATGCTTAACATCACAATTTCTATCATTTTTTCAATCTAGATGTGCATAACTTCCATGGCCAAGATCTTTATGAAACTTTAGCATCTTTTGGATCTGAGTTTTTCACAGGCCACACCTTGACGCTTAATTCATAGTCTCTATGGCCCCATTGTTGCTCTATAAGTGACGGCTGCCATGTGTTGTAAAGCTGACTTGGGTGCACCCAGCGTGCCCTGTAAGACTCAAAGGGGTGACACTCCCTAAGGTCCCAGAGCAAGTTAGAATGTCAAGGACTGAGCCTCCGACCTGTGGTGAGCCAGTCAAGTAGTCACAAAGTCATGAGCTAGCTCTGGAGCTCGAGTCATGGCCTAGTCAGGAAAGCAGGTTGATTCGGCCGCCGGGACGGCTCCCGGGACCCATGTCCGGGAGCCAGACTGATTCTGCCAGGCTTGCCAGGCTTAATCAGCAAAATAAAAACTAAGTCCTAAAAAGCGTGCTTTACCAGAAAGCACTATGTTTCAAACCAGAGGGGGTGCGCCGAATCACAGCAGAACTATAGGGGGAGTCCGGCAGATAGAAACTTGGGCAGCTCAACCAGCGCCAGGAATCCAGTCGCCAGGTCTCAGCTCCCTCTACCAGCACGAGCCAGGCACAATGCCCAGCACGTGTTGGTGGCCCCGAGACCGGTCAGTCTATGTATGAATGTAACCTCTTCCAAATCTAATAAAGTTGATCCTTGGGGATGATTACCATTTCGGTTTCGCCTCCGGGACTGGTCCAAGCGGAAGGACCCTTACTACAACCTTTTTGCGTCACTGGCGCCTAAGGGTCCCTGTCATCGACATGGGGCTTGCCGCTATGCCAATTGGTCAGTTTGGCGACCACTATGCCTTGGATTTCATGTGTGGCTTGACTTTGCCTTTGGTTACCTTTTGGGGACGGATTCTGAGTTGGCTTTCGGGTTGGTTGGGATTCCAGTTTTCTTAAGTCTGAATGGTTAAGCTTGTTATGTTTCTGAGTTGGCTTTTATGTAAGTGCATGATGGATGAATGTTAGACTTAAGCGCGTGTTGGGGAAACCGCTCAAGTCCCAGCGCCCTTTGAGGCGCCGGCGCAACATGTGGTATCAGAGCCGACTAGCCGGTCAGCTACGCAAGTCTCACAGGGATGGCCACGTTTTTGGGATTTGTCAGGACAACCGTTGCGCAAGGTGCTGCCCACGGTGTAAGCATGGGTGCGTCCACGGTCGGGGTGGTCGGCAGAATGGGGGACTTGATGAGTCAAAGTGCTGCCCTCGAGGTGTAAGCACGGTCAGTTCTCGCGGTTCGGGCCTGGCGCTGTCTGCACGTAGGACGGATGAGGCAAAGTGCTGCCTAGGTAGGTGAAAGCACGGTCTGTACCTTGTGGGGTGCGGGGCGACATATTCGAACTGTACGGGTTAACCATTGATACAGAGATGCTGCTCGAATTCGGGTGTAAAGCACGGGTGGTTAGCTGCCGGTGCGGGATAGCTGCCGATCGTTTAGCTATAAGGGCTATCGACCAAAAAGTGGTGGGGCGTGGAGGAATGTGCTGCTTAATGGTGAAAGCACGGATGGTTGGATGGATGTTTCCCCGTGGGCTAATTCTGTGATACATTTGTGTGGGCGCGGCTAGGCAAAGGTCCTACGTCCGGTCTAAGGGGGGGTTTGTGGCTTGAGAGGGATCCTCTGTGTTTGCTTTGGTTGGTATGTTTCGTTTGTCGTGTGCTTGCTTGGACACAAATGACCTGGTTCCTACTTGGCTCTCAGGTAATGTGGGCGTGCTAAGTTTGAGGAAGGGATATTTTCATTGAAGCTGATTTAATAAAGAAGAAAAGGGAGCTGTGGGGCCCGGCTGACAGAAGGGAGAGCTTCAAATATAAAAAGGATTGAGGCGATAATCTGTTGGAAGTACACCTCTGACTATAATGGAGGACCATCTTGAAGAGTTACGAGCACTGACGGACGGAGAAGAGCTGACTCGAGAATACAGCTCTCGCATGCATCGAGATGGCACCAGGTCCAAGTCGAGAAAGAAAGAGCGTATGCACTCCACAGTGGCGCCCCTCCATGAAGAGATGGGTGGCCCTTCTGAACCTACACCAAGAGATGAACCCTTGCCAGAGGCACAACAGGACCTCTTTGAAGTGAGGATGCGGCAATACTTATCAAGCGCAATGACGGCTATGCTTAGCGAGGTGAAGAAGGATAGAAAAACCGAAAGGAAAGAATGGCAAACATCCTTGCGAGCCATGAATCTTACCCAAATTAACCTTGCTAGAGAAATGAGAGACGGGCTAACACAGCTCGAAGCCAGGTTTGAAGAGTTGGAAGCAACTAGGGAGAATGCAGTGGCGCCTCCTCCACAGATACCAAGAGAACCACGAGCGCGAACCATGGAGGGCCCAAGAAAGACTGCCAAAGTGAAAGCACCACCTACTTTCAAAGGAGAGCGTGACATTCGAGTTGTGGAAGATTGGTTGTTTCACATGGACCACTACTTCCGTCTAATGAACACTCCTAAGGAAGAAAGAACTGACTTGGCATTAGCATATTTTGAGGGCTACACTACAAATTGGTACCGGATGGCAGGAATGCATTTTCAAACATGGGACGCATTCAAAGCCGCGTTACGAGAGGAGTTCATACCGAAGGATTCACACATGAGATTGAGGACAGAATTATCGGGGCTCAAACAGAAAGGGTCATTGCGAGAGTACCTCAATAGATTCAGACAGAGTGTATGGGTTATTGAAGATATGTCCGAGGCGGACAAAACTCATTACCTATTGTCTGGAATGCAATCCTGGACCCAACGTGCGATAGACAGCTACATGCCCCATGATTTCAATTCAACTATTCGAGCGGCTGAAATGGTTTGTGATTATGAGAGCACATTGGCACCAGCTGCTCCCGCAACCTCAACAAGAGTATTTAGTGGATCCAGACCGAGTCCGAGCTTCTTTTCAAGGGGGGACTCAGCTCCAAATGGCAACCAAGCCTCGAGTAGCGTGAATAAATTCCCAACAAAAACAGGGTTTGGCAACCAAGGCAACTGTAGCGCAGGCATCCCAAAGGGAGCCGGGAACCACGACTTAGCTTCCTAGCCTTCAACTCTTGCCATCCGAACCCACTTGACATACAAGCAGCCAACTCGCCAACAACGATCAGACTTAACCAACTTGAAGTTCCGAGGACCAACATTGAGATCCAACCCGGCGCCATGCCAGATCGTGGGTCCCGATGTGGGTGACTTCCCTCCAAGCAAGCCGCCCGACATACATCAAACTTAACCAACTCGAAGCTTCGTTACAAACGAGTAACATCCATTCCAAGCAAGCGGTCTGACTTACATCAGACTTAACCAACTGAAAGCTTCGTCACGAGCGCTGGAAGCCAACCTGGCGCCTCGCCAGACTGGACAACCATAAACAGGTAACATCCACCCAAGCAAGCCATCCAACTCAGCCGACAGGTTAGAGCCCATTCCCCAAGAGCTTAACCCATTCACGTTCATGCAAGGCACACTCAGAACCACAAGCCGCGACAGATATGGAAACAACCAGTTCCTGGACCAAATGGTCCCGACAGCATACCGCTGGCGCCACGGACCGAATGGTCCCGACGGCATATCGCTGGCGTCCCGGGATACGAACCTCAGCTATGTGCCAAGTTAAAAATTTTGAAAGCGGCCTTACAACTGGCGCTTTTACCGAACACTGAAACCCAGAAGGTAATCAGAGTCACTTTGAGGAAAATCCCACTTTATTGATAAATCTGAGAAGGTTACATTTCAAGTGTGTGACCGACCCTAGTCTCCGGGGCGCTAGCATGCCAAGGCGAGAGCCATGACAACATTCCAGCAAGGGAGGCTGAGACTTGATTGGAGCTCGCCCTGAGTCGCAACCCGCACTCCCCTATAGTATTGGTGTGATTCGGCACACCCCCTCATACCAAGCACTCTACCCAAGCTGGTAAAGCACGTTTTTCTCTCTCTAGGATTTTCTCTTTCTAGAAAGTCATTTTCTCTCTCTAGATTTTATTGATCCCCAGGCTTCCTTTAATCATGCCTAGATCGTGTGAGGTGATTGCACATCGATCTGAGCTCTCTGGACTTCGCTAGAACCGATCAAAGATTTTCAGCCATAGGAACTTGGCGCCGGCTGGATTCTGGTCACAGTGGCGCCGGGAGCGGCGCCGGGAGCAGCAAGGGCGTTGCTGGCGCCGGGGACATAGCTGGCGCCGATGGCGCCGGAAGTAAAGCTTGTAAAGGTAGCTTTACAACATCCACCCCACCTTTATAAAATCTGATGTCCTCATCAGATGTCAGATTAAAGTAAAGGTGTCTCCCAATTAAAATAACTATACATTTAAGCTACTTGGCACAGTACTCAATTTACTGGCCACTTTTTATTAACATTGAAGCTGGCACACCACAAGTCGGAGGCTCAGCTCTTTGTACTGAAAAATTACATAACTTGAAAATATATCTTTGTCTGGGAAAAGCGTAGATTTGATATCGCTTTCGTAAAACCCGAGAACCTTATTAACTGGTGACAGAGGCCTTTCTTTGAAATGTTCGCCCCTGTCGCTTCTGACTTTCGACTTTGGAACTCTTTTGAGCTCCTGATTTGTCCTTGATGCACTTTGTGTTGAGCTCCCTGAGCTCCAGATTTGTTCAGTTCCGCACAAGTATCAAGGCTCCCTGAGCCGAAGGATTTATCGTTTGATTGCACACTTGATGGTCCACTTCGTGCCTTGTTGCTTCTGCACCTTGATTTCTCTCCTTGTCCCAGCCTGATCTTGATACTTTTTCATCTTGGCTCTTTAAGGTAGGCAAAGATTGAGTACTCCGCAATGCACCTCTCACTTAGCTTGAAGTAGCTCTTTGAATCAGCCCAAATGTAACCATTGACCTCGTGGAAAGCCAAAGGATCGCACCAGTTTGATCCGCATTCGAACTATCTCTTCGCGTTTGTTTGAAGCACCATGTCCGTCGCGCTAAACTTGACTTTCACAATTCCATCACTGGTCAGTTGCCTCACAGTCAAAACAAGAAGTGTACATCAAGCTTGGCTTCAAGTAGTTCTCTTTGAATCAGACACATGCACCCAGAGTTTGCACTAGTCCGATCTCAACGCGAACTGTCCCTTAGCGTCCGTTCGAAATACCAAGTCTCTCATGCAAGACTCAACTTTCTCAGTTCCTTCATTGATCAGGTGCCTTACACGTAACACAAGCCAGCGTACTCATATGTTTCCTCATCATTGTTGGTCCAGAGAAAGCCCATAACAAGCTTTCCTTTCCACAACAAAAACTTGTCAACTTATTAGGTCCAAAGTTCGCCAGTCTCCTCGTGTGAGTATGGCTAGGTCACCTTGAATTTGCCCAACTTTAATTCAAAATTTGCCCCAAGAGAGAGGTGTGTGTGATAGTTCCCCTCCACTTAATAAATCAGCTGATCGGACTTTAGAGTAGAGTTCTTCGGACAAAAGCCTTTCCAACACTTTGCTTCCCATCTGCTAGGATTATGGCTCGATCCAACTTGTTGCCAATCTCTGAAGAGGATCCTAGTCTTTTCCCCTTTGAGGAAAAACCCAACTGATACTGGATATCACCGATGCTCAGTGAGTTTCAGTTCCGAAGGTGGCCGTCCCAAAATGAAGACCAACTGCTATAGAAGATCTCCCCTGAAATGGCCCTTTCCAACTTTTGACTTCCTGCTTGCGTCTGGTGGGCGTTGTCGCAAATGAAACTAACCCAAGAAATAGGCTAGTCATCCATCCTTTGCAAACATTGAGTCATTTCGTTGTCGTTCACGTGCGAGTACTTGAACTGCAAATCCGCCGCACAGATTCTGGATATCGCCCATGCTCAGTGAGTTTCAGTTCCGAAGGTGGCCGTCCCAAAATGAAGACCAACTGCTCCATAGAAGATCTCCCCTGAAATGGCCCTTTCCAACTTTTGACTTCCTGCTTGCGTTTGGTGGGCGTTGTCGCAAATGAAACTAACCCAAGAAACAGGCTAGCCATCCATCCTTTGCAAACATTGAGTCGTTTCGTTGTCGTTCACGTGTGAGTACTTGAACTGCAAATCCGCCCCACAGATTCTGTAGTCCTCTTTGTTTGATGGTATCAGCCTTCAAAAGAAAAGGTTCCTTCTCGAGCCATCAGCTCCTTGTATCACAAGCAATCATGCAAACCAGGCAAAGCACGAGTACTAAGACTCACCACGAATACGTACAAGTAAGACACTCAGGTAGGTTTACTAACAAGTAACAAAGACAAGGTCCCCCTTTGAGATGGTCCTGCCAACGGACCTTTGCCTGGCCGCGCCCATACAAATCGATCACGGAATCAGCCCACATAGGACACCCCTCCAACCATCCGTGCTTTCACCATTAAGCAGCACATTGCCTCAGTCACGCCCCACCACTTTTTGGTCGATAGCCCTTATAGCTAAACGATCGGCAGCTATCCCGCACCGGCAGCTAACCACCCGTGCTTTACACCCGAATTCGAGCAGCATCTCTGTATCAATGGTTAACCCGTACAGTTCGAATATGTCGCCCCGCACCCCACAAGGTACAGACCGTGCTTTCATCTCCCTAGGCAGCACTTTGCCTCATCCGTCCTACGTGCAGACAACGCCAGGCCCGAACCGCGAGAACTGACCGTGCTTACACCTCAAGGGCAGCACCTTGACTCATCAAGTCCCCCGTTCTGCCGACCACCCCGACCGTGGACGCACCCGTGCTTACACTGTGGGCAGCACCTTGCACAACAGTTGTCTTGATGAACCCCAAACCGTGGCCATTTCCGTGAGATCCGCATAGCTGACCGGCCAGTCGGCTCAGATACCACATGTAGCGCAGGCATCCCAAAGGGAGCCGGGAACCACGACTTAGCTTCCCAGCCTTCAACTCTTGCCATCCGAACCCACTTGACATACAAGCAGCCAACTCGCCAACAACGATCAGACTTAACCAACTTGAAGTTCCGAGGACCAACATTGAGATCCAACCCGGCGCCATGCCAGATCGGGGGTCCCGATGTGGGTGACTTCCCTCCAAGCAAGCCGCCCGACATACATCAAACATAACCAACTCGAAGCTTCGTTACAAACGAGTAACATCCATTCCAAGCAAGCGGTCTGACTTACATCAGACTTAACCAACTGAAAGCTTCGTCACGAGCGCTGGAAGCCAACCTGGCGCCTCGCCAGACTGGACAGCCATAAACAAGTAACATCCACCCAAGCAAGCCATCCAACTCAGCCGACAGGTTAGAGCCCATTCCCAAAGAGCTTAACCCATTCACGTTCATGCAAGGCACACTCAGAACCACAAGCCGCGACAGATATGGAAACAACCAGTTCCTGGACCAAATGGTCCCGACAGCATACCGCTGGCGCCAGGGACCGAATGGTCCCGACGACATACCGCTGGCGTCCCGGGATACGAACCTCAGCTATGTGCCAAGTTAAAAATTTTGAAAGCGGCCTTACAACTGGCGCTTTTACCGAACACTGAAACCCAGAAGGTAATCAGAGTCACTTTGAGGAAAATCCCACTTTATTGATAAATCTGAGAAGGTTACATTTCAAGTGTGTGACCGACCCTAGTCTCTGGGGCGCTAGCATGCCAAGGCGAGAGCCATGACAACATTCTAGCAAGGGAGGCTGAGACTTGGTTGGAGCTCGCCCTGAGTCGCAACCCGCACTCCCCTATAGTATTGGTGTGATTCGGCACCCCCCCTCATACCAAGCACTCTACCCAAGCTGGTAAAGCACGTTTTTCTCTCTCTAGGATTTTCTCTTTCTAGAAAGTTATTTTCTCTCTCTAGATTTTATTGATCCCCAAGCTTCCTTTAATCATGCCTAGATCGTGTGAGGTGATTGCACATCGATCTGAGCTCTCTGGACTTCGCTAGAACCGATCAAAGATTTTCAGCCATAGGAACTTGGCGCCGGTTGGATTCTGGTCACAGTGGCGCCCGGAGCGGCGCCGGGAGCAGCAGGGGCGTTGCTGGCGCCGGGGACATAGCTGGCGCCGATGGCGCCGGAAGTAAAGCTTGTAAAGGTAGCTTTACAACATCCACCCCACCTTTATAAAATCTGATGTCCTCATCAGATGTCAGATTAAAGTAAAGGTGTCTCCCAATTAAAATAACTATACATTTAAGCTACTTGGCACAGTACTCAATTTACTGGCCACTTTTTATTAACATTGAAGCTGGCACACCACAAGTCGGAGGCTCAGCTCTTTGTACTGAAAAATTACATTACTTGAAAATATATCTTTGTCTGGAAAAAGTGTAGATTTGATATCGCTTTCGTAAAACCCGAGAACCTTATTAACTGGTGACAGAGGCCTTTCTTTGAAATGTTCGCCCCTGTCGCTTCTGACTTTCGACTTTGGAACTCCTTTGAGCTCCTGATTTGTCCTTGATGCACTTTGTGTTGAGCTCCCTGAGCTCCAAATTTGTTCAGTTCCGCACAGGTATCAAGGCTCCGTGAGCCGAAGGATTTATCGTTTGATTGCCCACTTTATGGTCCACTCCATGCCTTGTTGCTTCTGCACCTTGATTTCTCTCCTTGTCCAAGCCTGATCTTGATACTTTTCCATCTTGGCTCTTTAAGGTAGGCAAAGATTGAGTACTCCGCAATGCACCTCTCACTTAGCTTGAAGTAGCTCTTTGAATCAGCCCAAATGTAACCATTGACCTCGTGGAAAGCCAAAGGGTCGTACCAGTTTGATCCGCATCCGAACTATCTCTTTGCGTTTGTTTGAAGCACCATCTCCGTCGCGCAAACTTGACTTTCACAATTCCATCACTGGTTAGTTGCCTCACAGTCAAAACAAGAAGTGTACATCGAGCTTGGCTTCAAGTAGCTCTCTTTGAATCTGAAACATGCACCCAGAGTTTGCACTAATCCGATCTCAACGCGAACTGTCCCTTAGCGTCCGTTCGAAATACCAAGTCTCTCATGCAAGACTCAACTTTCACAGTTCCTTCATTGATCAGCTGCCTTACACGTAACACAAGCCAGCGTACTCATATGTTTCCTCATCATTGCTGGTCCAGAGAAAGCCTATAACAAACTTTCCTTTCCACAACAAAAACTTGTCAACTTATTAGGTCCAAAGTTCGCCAGTCTCCTCGTGTGAGTATGGCTAGGTCACCTTGAATTTGCCCCCATTTTGATCGACTTTCATTCAAAATGTGCCCCAAGAGAGAGGTGTGTGTGATAGTTCCCCTCCACTTGATAAATCAGCTGATCGGACTTAGAGTAGAGTTCTTCGGACAAAAAGCCTTTCCAACACTTTGCTTCCCATCTGCTAGGATTATGGCTCGACCCAACTTGTTGCCAATCTCTGAAGAGGATCCTAGTCTTTTCCCCTTTGAGGAAAAACCCAACTGACACTGGATATCACCCATGCTCAGTGAGTTTCAGTTCTGAGGTGGCCGTCCCAAAATGAAGACCAACTGCTATAGAAGATCTCCCCTGAAATTGCCTTTTCCAACTTTTGACTTCCTGCTTGCGTCTGGTGGGCGTTGTCGCAAATGAAACTAACCCAAGAAACAGGCTAGCCATCCATCCTTTGCAAACATTGAGTCATTTCGTTGTTGTTCACGTGCGAGTACTTGAACTGCAAATCCGCCGCACAGATTCTGGATATCGCCCATGCTCAGTGAGTTTCAGTTCCGAAGGTGGCCGTCCCAAAATGAAGACCAACTGCTCCATAGAAGATCTCCCCGGAAATGGCCCTTTCCAACTTTTGACATCCTGCTTGCCTCTGGTGGGCGTTGTCGCAAATGAAACTAAACCAAGAAACAGGCTAGCCATCCATCCTTTGCAAACATTGAGTCGTTTCGTTGTCGTTCACGTGTGAGTACTTGAACTGCAAATCCGCCCCACAGATTCTGTAGTCCTCTTTGTTTGATGGTATCAGCCTTCAAAAGAAAAGGTTCCTTTTCGAGCCATCAGCTCCTTGTATCACAAGCAATCATGCAAACCAGGCAAAGCACGAGTACTAAGACTCATCACGAATACGTACAAGTAAGACACTCAGGCAGGTTTACTAACAAGTAACAAAGACAAGGTCCCCCTTTGAGATGGTCCTGCCAACGGACCTTTGTCTGGCCGCGCCCATACAAATCGATCACGGAATCAGCCCACATAGGACACCCCTCCAACTATCCGTGCTTTCACCATTAAGCATCACATTGCCTCAGTCACGCCCCACCACTTTTTGGTCGATAGCCCTTATAGCTAAACGATCGGCAGCTATCCCGCACCGGCAGCTAACCACCCGTGCTTTACACCCGAATTCGAGCAGCATCTCTGTATCAATGGTTAACCCGTACAGTTCGAATATGTCGCCCCGCACCCCACAAGGTACAGACCGTGCTTTCACCTCCCTAGGCAGCACTTTGCCTCATCCGTCCTACGTGCAGACAGCGCCAGGCCCGAACCGCGAGAACTGACCGTGCTTACACCTCAAGGGCAGCACCTTGACTCATCAAGTCCCCCGTTCTGCCGACCACCCCGACCGTGGACGCACCCGTGCTTACACTGTGGGCAGCACCTTGCACAACAGTTGTCTTGATGAACCCCAAACCGTGGCCATATCCGTGAGATCCGCATAGCTGACCGGCCAGTCGGCTCTGATACCACATGTAGCGCAGGCATCCCAAAGGGAGCTGGGAACCACGACTTAGCTTCCCAGCCTTCAACTCTTGCCATCCAAACCCACTTGACATACAAGCAGCCAACTCGCCAACAACGATCAGACTTAACCAACTTGAAGTTCCGAGGACCAACATTGAGATCCAACCCGGCGCCATGCCAGATCGGGGGTCCCGACGTGGGTGACTTCCCTCCAAGCAAGCCGCCCGACATACATCAAACTTAACCAGCTCGAAGCTTCGTTACAAACGAGTAACATCCATTCCAAGCAAGCGGTCTGACTTACATCAGACTTAACCAACTGAAAGCTTCGTCACGAGCGCTGGAAGCCAACCTGGCGCCACGCCAGACTGGACAGCCATAAACAGGTAACATCCACCCAAGCAAGCCATCCAACCCAGCCGACAGGTTAGAGCCCGTTCCCCAAGAGCTTAACCCATTCACGTTCATGCGAGGAACACTCAGAACCACAAGTCGCGACAGATATGGAAACAACCAGTTCCTGGACCAAATGGTCCCGACAGCATACCGCTGGCGCCACGGACCGAATGGTCCCGACGGCATACCACTGGCGTCCCAGGATACGACCCTCAGCTATGTGCCAAGTTAAAAATTTTGAAAATGGCCTTATAACTGGCGCTTTTACCGAACACTGAAACCCAAAAGGTAATGAGAGTCAGTTTGAGAAAAATCCCACTTTATTGATAAATCTGAGAAGGTTACATTTCAAGTGTGTGACCGACCCTAGTCTCCGGGGCGCTAGCATGCCAAGGCGAGAGCCATGACAACATTCCAGCAAGGGAGGCTGAGACTTGGTTGGAGCTCGCCCTGAGTCGCAACCCGCACTCCCCTATAGTATTAGTGTGATTCGGCACACCCCCTCATACCAAGCACTCTACCCAAGCTGGTAAAGCACGTTTTTCTCTCTCTAGGATTTTCTCTTTCTAGAAAGTCATTTTCTCTCTCTAGATTTTATTGATCCTCAGGCTTCCTTTAATCATGCCTAGATCGTGTGAGGTGATTGCACATCGATCTGAGCTCTCTGGACTTCGCTAGAACCGATCAAAGATTTTCAGCCATAGGAACTTGGTGCCGGCTGGATTTTGGTCACAGTGGCGCCGGGAGCAGCAGGGGCGCTTTGGTGCCGGGGACATAGCTGGCGCCGATGGCGCCGGAAGTAAAGCTTGTAAAGGTAGCTTTACAACACCGACCCTAGTCTCCGGGGCGCTAGCATGCCAAGGCGAGAGCCGTGACAACATTCCAGCAAGGGAGACTGAGACTTGGTTGGAGCTCGCCCTGAGTCGCAACCCGCACTCCTCTATAGTATTGGTGTGATCCGGCCCCCTCCCTCATACCAAGCACTCTACCCAAGCTGGTAAAGCACATTTTTCTCTCTCTAGGATTTTCTCTTTCTAAAAAGTCATTATCTCTCTCTAGATTTTATTGATCCCCAGGCTTCCTTTAATCATGCCTAGATCGTGTGAGGTGATTGCACATCGATCTGAGCTCTCTAGACTCCGCTAGAAGCGATCAAAGATTTTCAGCCATAGAAACTTGGCGCCGGCTGGATTTTGGTCACGATGGCGCCGGGAGCAGCAGGGGCGCTGCTGGCGCCGAAAACATAACTGGCGTCGATGGTGCCGAAAGTAAACCTTGTAAATGTACCTTTACAACAACCAATCCTAAAAAACAAAACATAACCCTTGTGAGTTACTTAAATGGCCACCACTCAGATATCAAAAATGTCTTTTAATACTATTATTAAACTTTTCATAGGTATCTAAGTTAAATAAATACGCATTAACTGAATTATGAATTAATTAATAATAAAATTTTCGGAATGGCACGTTCAATTTTCCGTGTATCCGCAAGTTATGTAATAGAGAGATTCCGAGCGACCCAATGGACGTGTGACACGTGCAGATAAGAGCTACTTCCGCCAGTTGGGGGCGACTGCTTCCGTCACTAATTTCTGCGCGTCCCTGCCCGCGGAAGCACGCAACCAACGACGGTTGCGGTTTTGCTGCTGTTGCTTTGCTGTTCTGGTTGCTTCGTGCTTGCATTTATCTTGTGTGTTGCCTTGCACTCTTCCTCCTTTTCGCTCTCTACATCCTGCTCCTGCTGCTTCCATTACTCTTGCCTGTATATATTCTCCCAAAGCTGCCCAATTCTTCCAGACAGCAGCTCTTGTTCTTCCTCTTGCAGATCAAACTGGGCCAATTCACAGTGATCAGCTGCTCTCAATATAGTTCCCAATACTGGGCTGTTGATCTCCAGAAAGAGGAAATAAATCTGAAGTTTCCTCAGCTGATTCATCACCGAGAGGTATGGAGCACTCAAGCTGGAGCAAGCTGAGAATGAAGATAGCAGTTGTTGGGTTTCTGGCTGCAATGGTTGCTTGTGGTTGTGCTTTTGAATCTGCTGATGAAATTCTTGAAATCGTGCCTGAAGTGGACAATGATAGCCAGGCTGCGCCAGCTTGGAGAATTGATCTTACTGCAAGGGATCATTCAGCCTGCCAGGGGATGCTTGAAAGTAGAGGTGACATTCTTCTTGACCGTGTCCATTGTGCTCTGAAGAAAGGAGCGACAAGACTACATAGCATTTCTCTTCGCAAATCCCGCAGAGGAGTGGTTAATTCCATCTCTCAGGTGACATCATGCAATGATTTTGAGACTGATGTAGCACCTGGAGGGGGGGATTATGTGGGAAAGATAGCACTAGGCACCCCGGCAAAAACATTTTCTGTCATTGTAGACACAGGCAGTGATCTGGTGTGGATACAATGCAACCCGTGCTCCAAATGCTTCAAACAACCTGAACCCCTTTTCAATCCGGATTTTTCCTATTCGTATAGCTCTCTATCTTGTTCAAACAGCCTATGTAAAGCCCTTCCTTCAAAAACATGCTCCCCCAACTGCCAATACTCCTACTTCTATGGAGACGGGTCTGGAACAAGAGGAAACTTCGCTACAGAAACTATCACGCTGGCAAAGACTGATGGGAAGCACTTGGCAGTTCGCAACTTCGCATTTGGATGTGGGCATCGCAATAGCGGCACCTTTTCTGATGCTTCTGGGCTTATGGGTTTGGGAAGAGGCCCAGTGTCATTTCCCTCACAGCTTGGATCGCTCTTCGGCCATAAATTCTCTTACTGCTTGGTAACATGGACAGATGCTACGTCAAAGACAAGCCCCATGTTTTTTGGTGATGCAGCTGTGCCCAAAAAGACTGGTGTGAGATACACTCCCCTATTGAAGAATCCTAATCAGGACTACGACACATTCTACTACGTTCAATTGGATGGCATCAGCGTTGCAGGCAGCACGCTGAGCATTCCCCATGGAACTTTTGACATTCAATCGGATGGGAGTGGTGGAGTTATCTTTGATTCAGGCACAACACTGACTTACCTTGCAACCGCAGGATACCAAAAAGTTTTGCAAGCATTGAAGTCCCACATCTCGCTCCCGGTAACTGATTCTTCTGCATATGGACTGGATCTCTGCTACGCTGTTTCTCATGCCCAAGGGAAGCTACAGGGGAGTTTTCCACGCCTAACCTTCCATTTCAGGGGAGCTGACTATGAGCTGCCATTGGAAAACTACTTCATTCCAGTGACAACTGCAGGAGACGTTTGGTGCTTAGCATTGGCTGGATCTTCTGATTTCTCCATCTTTGGCAACATCCAGCAGCAAAATTTCCACATTTTTTATGATCTTGGAAACTCTCAGATTGGTTTTGTACCAACCACCTGTGCTTCCGCCTAAACACTCCATGCTTTGGACGGATTTCTGAGCTTGTTGCTTAGGTCTTGCAAGTGACTTGTAGCACAGGCCCACTAAACTCTAGTTCTCTACAAGCCGATTACAGTCGTAAAGCTCACACTAACTTCCAACAATATTGTGGGTTATAAAACTAATGTGCATAAAAGGATTTAGCACCTGATCTTGTTTGATTAAAAGCATTGATAAAGTAAACTGGGCACTTGTAGGAATTCAAATCCTTGATTATAAAGCAGGCAATGGACTTGTATATCTTTGAATTCCTACACATTGTTATGCTCTTGTGATACATTTACAACTCTTGAATATAATTAGATTTGTTATGGATATTTCTTACAGATCTGCCCTTACTTTGAGGGCATAGAACTCTAGGAAGCATGTATGATTGTTATATACACTTTGTGGGCATAGAATTGTATGATTCTTCTGTATTCTTTTGGAATGATGTATGGAAGGCTTGCTAGCTTGTATGGACATGAATTATGTACAATTGTTATATACACTTTGGAAGTGCCTTGATGCATGGAAGGCTTGCTAGCTTGTATGAAGGACATGTATGATGGCTTGATAAATCTCTCTCTCTCTCTCTCTCTCTCTCTCTCTCTCTCTCTCTCTCTCTCTCTCTCTCTCTCTCATTTGTAGAGTTAAGACCTCAAAGAAGGCATGGACTCGTATGGATTGGGCACCTGAGACCTGGCTTGGAACAAGAGAAGGAAGTGGTTGAACTCAAGTTCATTCAAATGCAACCCCAAAAATGATGTCTAATCCTTACTTATATGCAAAGCCTACGATTATTGTTGGAATTTTACTCCAAAGCCTTCATGTCACAATCACTATGTCTGTCAAATTCGAGTAGAACTTGACCATCTGCATTTTAACTCAGGATTCAAGCAGTAGGAAGTCCATCAAATTCAAAGTTCCAAAAATTTAAAATTTGTTAGAATTTCCTTCAAATATTCCTCGATTCGAATATTGTTCGATCTTCATTCGAATTCAGATTTTATCTAACAGTCATCGAATCTCACTCGACACTCAAATTAGATAATCATACTCTTACTGCACTTTCTAACAAAAGTATCTTCGTCACACACTTCCAGACGACTTTTTGAAGGTGACTATGGATGGATATCAGTAGACATCAAGTGCAATCCAACTACTAGATCCATATCGTATGCAGTTTTTGGCATTTTTTGGCCATATTTCTTGTACCCATCCAAAGATCAAAGACTACATCTTCAGGCTCAGTGACAAGCTTGAAGAAGATCCCACACAAGGAAACACCAATGTCCACTTTCAGAATATTAAAAAAAAACCAAATGTAGTTTGTATGTATTGAATATAATATTTCATTGATATTGGCTTGTACCTGCACAAGGTTGGTGAAGTTGGTGTTTGATTTGGTTTTTAGGAATGGGTCTTAGTCATGGTGCATGTAAATAATGTAATGGTTAAAGGTCGATCTAATAGCATTAAGTTAATCTATGGAATCATCTTCAATTGCAAGAATTTATCCAAAAATAGTCTGGTTGGCTTTTAGGTATTCTTGCATTTGTTGTGATTGTTTGTTTGAGGTTACATTGATTCAAGGGGGCTGATTTTAGCTCTCACCCTTCCCTCACATCAACATTTAACTTTGGGATGATTGAGCATATTTGTAAGAGCTAGTGTTTCTTCATAACTTATGCCTTCGTTTTCGATTAGGCCACATCTTGTATATTGAGCTAAAATCACATCTCTTTACATAGTATAGTTTCTTTAGATAGTTTTTTGTTTTTTCATAGAAGGTATAAATAGTAGTTTGTGTTCAACTTGAAGAAAGCTTTATACTCTATACTCCGTCATATGCTCATTTGGAGAATAAGGAAATTGAAGTTCACCATGATCGTTGATCGATATACTCCTTCAATGAGCATGAAGCATCCAAAAAATGAAAACACAAGAAATAGAGAAGTACGCCAAACAACAATCATGATCAGTGTCACCAATACAAAGATATGATCATAACCTGAATTAGAGCAACGCCTACATAAGATTAACAGATGAGTTGCTTTAGAAGCCGGAATGGATTACCATAGGTGTTTGCTATCTGTGCTCCGCCTCCAAATCCAAACACAACTACAATGATGCAAAAAATGTGGAACACAAAGTGCAAATATCAATCAGGCTCTGAAACAAAACGAAAGGAAATGAAACGAAACGAAACAAAACTTGAACGAGCTCTGATATTGACATTGCTGAAGCAAAATCAAATTAATTACGAACAAAAAACAATTCGGATGGATTTCAGATATGATTGTTGGTCACTGCCGGCTATATCATTCCTACAATCCTCCAGAATGTAGACAGACACTACTGATCCACGTGTCAGATTAATACAAAATTCAACAAAAACTGAACCAGTGTGTGGAATTATACATATGATAGTATGGAATTATACATATGTGTGGAATTTTTTTGATGAAGAGATTATACATATGCTAGTGATGGCATGTTGACATCATTATATATCTACAAAGTCATATCTATTCAATTGAAGTGACTCGTGAAGAGAAAGATTATTTATCGAGACTTGAAATTTCTTTGCCTCGAGTCGATTTTTGATGAAGAGATTATACATATGCTAGTGATGGCATGTTGACATCATTATATATCTACAAAGTCATATCTATTCAATTGGGGTGACTTGTGAAGAGAAAGACATCTCTTAGTATTGAGTTGCACCGATACATACAATAGTAACAAAAACATTACAATATTAAGGTGTTTGGAGAAAACACACATTTATATAATCATCAAATCCTTGCATGAAGAAGATAAGGGACATTTTGCAATGAAAACAAAGGTTAAGAAGATAATGAATTCGAAGCACTAGTGCGTTACTATGTACCAAGATATTCATTTATTAAAAAAAAATTGTGATCCTGTCAAAGGGTTGAAAAACCAAATTCTTCTACCAGTTGGCCACTTGCATACCCTTCTACCTTTGACATTACTTGAAAAATGGAGTGAAGACTTTGTGGGGCTGATTAAGCCAACTACTCCACAAGGAAAATAAATATATACTTTTAGCTACTAATTATTGTATCAAAATGGTGGAGGCCATTGCAATAAAGGGAAGTGATGCAAATATTGTGCTAGTATTTTAATTTGAAATTATTATTACTAGATATGGTTGTTCACTGAGATTGGTTAATGATAGAAGAGCACATTTGATGGATGATAGAATCAAAAAGTTCTTGGAATATTTTTTGATAACCCATAGGAAAAAACACCATTAAATTCAAAATCTAATGAGGCAGCAACAAAATGATATAAGGTAACTTCACCTCTTTTGATGAATTGGGATACAAAGCTGCCTTTAGTTTTATGGGCTTATAGGAATATATCTACAAAAAAGTCCCCATATTACATGGTATATGGTATGTTTCCAATATTGACAATTGAATTTTATATACCTACATATCAAATAGTAGAAGAAGAAAAAAGGTGAATCAAATCAAATGACATAAAGGAGATTACAAGCTGTTGGTGCTCAACGATAGAAATAGTGCCAGTTGTTAGTTAGATGATGTCAGCCATTTCATACTGTTGACCGCCACATGTTAATTCAAGCCATGTTTCTTTATGAAGTTGTTCTTTAAGTACTAACTAGTTAATATGTACAGGTCGTGATATAAGACGTGATAACATACAGTCGTAAAACATGTTTGGGCATAATGCTAGGGTGTAACCTGAACATGCTATATGTACTCGGTTTTTTGGGATAAACGCGATGCACTTTTTGGTGTCAGTTGCTTACATGTTTTTGCAATTCTTTGAGTGAATTATTGTTGTTTTTTATTGTATATAATTTCTGCTGTGTAAGCATTTCTACATTGGTTATGGGCCCACGTGCATACAAAGTCACTGTGGAAAGAGAAACTTGATTGCATTTGTCATATCAATTGCATTTAACACTAACACTAATTAGCTCGTGTGATCAAAATACGTTTTCATCATCGCAGATTAGACAGGGCATCCTTGAGCAACGCATATCAAGAGATGGCGTCAGAAATGCCGATGGAAATCAAGATGATTGATCGACTGATGGGAGATAACTATGCATCTTGGAGTGCCCAAGGGCAATGCGTAGGCAGAAGCAATAGCTTAGAAGGGTGCAAAAGCACATATGATCATGTGCACATTGCCATTTCTTTGGTTAGGGATCAAGAAACATCAAAGGGAGTATGAGATGCCTTGTAGCAAACTTATCAATCGAAAGGGTTTTCAAGCATACTAATGCTTTAAAGACAGTTGGAAAATATCAAGATGATAGAAGGAGAGCCTATCAGAGAACCTATTGAGAAGATCAAGATCTAGGAAGTCCAGCTAGAGGTCTAGTAATAGACATGTGTAGTAATAGACAACCAATAGTTGATTTACACATTGATCACTAGTTTACCAACAAGCTATGATCCTCTGGTAGTGCTTCTAGATGGGCATGAAGGTGTCATGAATATGGATCTCGTCAGCAGGAGGCTCATATAGGAGGAGGCATGTCGGAGAATAAATCCTCCTCAGGATGATGTGGCATTGCTTAGTGGGATCGAAAGGAAGACAGATCAGACAAAAAATGTTTCTACTATGACAAAACATGCCATTTCACTAGAGATTGCAACAAGAAGAGAGAGGACTTGAAGAAAAAGAATGCAGATCAAGTAAACATTGTAGAAGAAGAGACAGAAAAGGGGGATGATTTTGCTATGATGGCAGAAGAACCTCATGTGTCCTTTGAACACTCATACAATAATTCCAGTGAGTGTTCCTCTGGAGCAAGCTTAGAGATGGTGGCTGTCAAAGTGAAGTTCATGGGTTGGATTACTATCCCACCAATGATATGCTAGTAGACATCATGACCAAAGCATTGTCAAAGGACAGATTTGATTATCTGAAAGATGGATTAGACATCAAAGTGATCAAGATAGAAAATGGCTAGAATTGAGAAAGGGATTTTTGGTGCTCAACGATAGAAATAGTGCAGTTAGATTGTGAGAAATTGCCAAAAATTGGCAAATCTAGCTTGATTAAAAACCATGTAGAATAGTGTAAATTGTGTACACAAGTGGGTCCCACACATGTGAGGCCATAGAGCCACGTGGGAAGCCTACTCTACTATAGGTTAGATCAAGTCTAAAGGGTTGGTCATGTCATTTTGGTAGTGATTCCTAGATTATGGGACCTACACCTTAGTTTAAGGTGAAAAATTGACCAACTAGTCACCTACTAGGCATGACTCTAGGAATTAGGCCAAAGTTGCAAATTAGGGCAAGAGAGCCAAGTTAACTTCCTTATTACATGTTGGAAATCCACCTAAATTCACAAAGGAAGTCACATTTGCTATGTATTCTAAGCTCCCATAGTGAGAAGATAGATTATTTTTGGAGCTCAATGGCAATCTCGAGCTACTCCACTATGTACATTGAGTTTTATTGATCCAAATGCAACCAAATTGATTTCTATTTCATTCCAAGTCTACAGGCCGTAAAACAGGCTGTGGCTTGCACATGTGGGCTTAGATTTCAATGTTGATCAATAATTGATTGTTAATGCTTGTTGTTTCTCAGATTGCCAATCTAGATCAACTTTTTTGTGTCTAGTTTTTTGATAGATTGTTAAGCAAGCATCCAATCACTCATGGATCTTTTGTAGATCCATTTATGGTCCTAAAGTATAGTACTTTCACATAGTATCAGAGCCAAGTAGAAGAGCATTAACCATTAATCAAAAGCAAATCAATTTTTAGCAAGCTTTGGTGCTAGAAACTAGTATTGAGATGGCAAGATTTGATTGTAAGTAGATTTCACATCATCTTATCTTCATTCCAACTTGTGAGGGAGTGCTAGAACTGAGATAATAGGTCCATTTGTTGGGTTAGAAATCTAATTCGAGTGAAACACTACAAGTGTGAGACCTTTGTGAGTTTCAAAGTCAATCAAATCTACTTCATATTTGTAGAAATCACTAGTAAGATAGGATCTATTGGAGCATACATTCTAGAAGCTAGGGAGAGATTGAATTCTACAAACTATTCTATTTGGAAGGTTAGGATGGAGTCACTAATGGTGCTCCAAGACCTTTATGAGTTCTTGATTGATGATGAAGATGGACCTCTGTTGGGGGTATTCCCAACACAACGCGAGCAGGTAAATAAATTCAATAATAAATGTGTTGCGAGGGCATGGCTTCTTGCGCCTATAAGTCCATGGCCCAATGAGCACGCAAGGCAAATGTAAATAGAAATAATAGACTTGGGCCCTTTGTAGTTAAAATAAAATTTGAGGCCCAAAGTCAAGTTAGAACTTAGAGTTTACTTTTTTAGAATTGGGTCCAATTTTGGACTCACATGAATCTTGTGATTTGTAATGTACTTTTTGTGGACCCTTGGATCAAGTTGGGTCCAAAATGAATGGATAAGATCAATGTGAATATTAGCCAATAGGATTTTGGGGCAAGGGCCTTCCCCATTTATAAAAAGGCATCGTTTGTACTCTATTTGCATGCTTAATAGAGAGGAGGAGACTCTACTATTTTGGGAGCTCAAGCATCCTCAAGTGCTAATCACTCTTTGCTTATGCTTTTGTGATGATTTGTGTGTTGTTTCCCATTTGCTAAGTTCTTAGTTTATGCTAGTTAATGTTTTTCCATAAGCAATGATATTGAGCATTTGAGCTAACCTCCATCTCAAATCTCTCTCCCTCTCTCTTTTCTACTCTCTCTTCCCTTCACAAAATCATGATGAATGTTAGTTTAGTGGAGTAGAGTTAGGGGTGAGTAGTGTTAATGGTGATAGAGTTAGAGAAAAAGTAGAGAACTATCTAAGAGTAGCATCTTTACATAGTTAGGCACCTATCCAACATTCTAACCCTTGTTGACAGGCGGGAGGGCTACTTCGACACGAGATATTCGACCCTACAGTGGTGCCATTGCCGAGGATAGGCGATCAAAAGATGACCAGTCGGGCTAAGATTAATATGCTAAAGGAGGAATCTCGTCAAGCACCAGTTCACGAGATGCCTGAGAACTTCAAGAATTATACCTCTTGGACGACGTGGTAATTATGATGCCGCAAGCACAACGAGAACCTGATCAAAGTCAGGAACCAGCGGAACAAGTCTTCGAGGGACCTGCACAAACACAATCGATGAACCTTGCCGAGCCAGATAAAGAAGAGAAGATAGTGCACGTGGGAGAGCAGTTAACGCCCACACAATTCAAAAGACTACAGTCATTGTTGGTGGAATACAAGGATTGTTTTTCATGGAATTACAGTGATTTAAAGGGTATCCTGCCAATAGTGGTTCAACATACCATACCCTTGGTAGATGGAGTAGTCCCCAAGTGAGTCGTTACTATCGTTGCAACCCGAACTATACAGAGCTGATCAAGCAAGAGTTGCAGAAGCTGTTAGATGCTGATTTCATTCATGAAATTGAGCACACTGAGTGGGTATTGCCTATAGTTATAGTACCCAAGAAGAACGACAAAATGCGAATATGTGTGAATCTGAAGGCACTGCAATCACCAAAAAGGACCATTTTCCTTTACCCCTTATGGAAAGTGTCCTTGACAGAGTAGCAGGAGCAGAAGCCTACAGTTTTCTGGACAGCTTCAGCGGTTACAATCAAGTGAAGATAGTGCCACAAGATCAACACAAGACAACGTTCGCCACTGAATGGGGGACTATGCCTTCAAAGTGATGCCATTCGGTCTTTGCGATGCCCCAAGCACCTTCCAACGAGTTATGCAGACGACATTTAAAGAGTATTTGCAAAAGTTTTTGTAGATTTTCTTGGATGATCTGTGCGTGCACAGGCCTAACTCAGAGCATTTATCCAATCTAGAGAAGGTGCTGCAAAAGTGCTGCAAATTCCAGATCTTGTTGAACCCAGAAAAATGTCAATTTTGGGTTACACATGGCTTGATTCTTGGCCATATAGTATCTAGACACGGGATCGCCACAGACCTATCAAAAATCAGGATCATTGTTGATCTACCACCACCAGAAACGATCCGCAAGGTCTACATCTTTATGGGTCATGCTAACTATTACAAGATTTTTATCCTAGATTTTGTAGGGTTAGCACAACCAATTCACGAACTCACAACGGATCCACATTGGAATGAGAAAGCCCTAAGGGCTTTCCAGAAGCTTAAGGATGCATTGGTCTCAACACCAATCTTACGCCCACCCAATTGGTCCATTGAGTTTTATGTGTATACGGACGCATCGAAATATGTAGTAGGAGCAGTCTTAACCCAGCCAGGAGAACACAAAAAAGATTTTTTGATCCGATTTGCAAGCCGACAGCTCAGTGATACATAAATGAACTATTCAACCACAGAGCGGAAAGCATTGGCAATGATATATGCGGTTAAGAAATTTTGTCCTATTTGATGGCCACACACTTTGCCTTTTATACGGACAATCAGCCCTTGCTCTATCTTGTTAACAAAACCTGCAACACAGGGAGAATCACTCGATGGTTACTTTTTTGTTGGAGTTTGATTTTCGGATAGTGGTTCGCAAGGGAAAGCAACACTACATGGTAGGACATTTGTCGCAAATCAAGGGGAAGGAAACTGCAACCCAACCTGATGATGAGCTACCCGATGTTGCCTTATTTTAAGTTGACACAGTACCGGAATGGGCCGCTGACATAGTTGAATATCTAATGTGGGGACAACCAGAAAAATCACTACCAAAGGTGAAACAACGGAAGTTGATCTTGAAAGCTAGACCTTATCAGCTGATTGCTGGCGAATTGTACCGAAGAGGACCAGATGGAATTCTTTGATGGTGTATTCTTCCACATGAGGCCACCCAAATTATTTCAATTTCACATGAAGGCATGGGTGGTGGTCATTTTGCATCCGACATTATAATTCGCAAGATCCTGCAATCATGATGCTGGTGGCCAACGATTCATAAGGATATGGAAGAATACCTGAGAAAATGCATTTTATGCCAAAGGACAAGCAGACCAACAAGATTAAATTATAACCTTCTACACCCAGTCTTAGCCCAAGCACCATTTGAAAAGTGGGGATTGGATTATATTGGTCCAATTCACCCTGCAGCAAGAAGTACCCAAGCCCGATATGTAATTGTAGCCACAGACTAACTCACCAAATGGGTTGAAGCCAAGGCAGTAAGAGTAGCTGATGCTAGGACCACTGCCAAGTTTCTTTATGAAAATATCATTGTGCGCTTTGGATGCCCAATGGAGATAGTCAACGATCGCGGGAGTCATTTCATCAATGAGACCATCAAGGTCCTATTGGAAGAATTCTTCGTGATCTATAGAACTAGTACGCCTTAATATCCCGGCGGTAATGGGCAAGCAGATTCATCCAATAAGATCCTGTGTAGCGTACTCACGAAAATAGTTGAAGCTAGTAGATCGGATTGGGAACACAAGTTACATGCTGCTCTGTGGGCATTCAGGACATCATATAAGGGGAGCATTGATCAAACGCCATTTGAATTGGTTTATGGTCAAGATGCTGTAATGCCAGTAGAGTTTTTGGTCCATTCATTAAGGATTGCCGCAACACAACATCTTGATAAATCTAGATCTCTACAATTACACCACGAAGCTCTGCATAAGCTCTGTGAAACACGCTTACTAGCTATACATGAATTGGCAGTTGAAAAGGAACGACGCAAAGCATGGCATGATCGCAGATTACAAAAGAAAGATCTTCAATCCAGAGATCTAGTCTTAATGTATAAGAACAAGGTGATCAAGGGGAAATTAAAGTTCACAGGCGAAGGTCCTTATCGAATCAAATAGATTCTTAATCATGGAGCCATGACCTTGGAGAAGCTAGATGGGATGCCCTTTGACACACCCATCAATGGTAGCCGATTACATAAGTACTGGCCACCTTAGTGAGACAGATTCAGGTTGGTGATGACATGTTATGAAAAGTTCATCTGCAAGGCCATTACATCCAGATCTAGGAAAATCAAGACAAATCAAGATAAATCCACCAAGATTCAGCTAGATATGGCAAAATCAGAGAAGATCCAACAAGATCTAGATCCAGATACAATCAACAGGAAAACAGATCATCAAGTTGCACCAATAAGCCTTCCAATTTGTAGATCAGAGACCTCGATCTCAAGAAATAGTGTAAAAATAAGGACAAAATTCACCAAACTGATGGATCTGTCACCAAATATTTATCAAAACTTCTAGAGAATTACCCACAGTCAGATCTAACATGGATGCAAAAGATTACCAGTTTGCAAGGATTAAGGATCAAAGAATCTCGAGATCTTGCCAAATAACACTCAAAAAGAGCACTTTTTTCATGATTTTTGGAGATCCCCTAAGAGTTAGCTTCTGAAACTTTGACAGTCACTAGATCTAACTTAGATGCATCTATGAAAATCTCTGTGAGAGTTATTGATAGAAAAATTATCATTTTCTAGTGTTTGCGAGGGTTCGAAGGAGCAAAATCTTCAGAACCTTCGCAAAGCATCAAGATCATTAAACCAACCTTTACAAGGGGCATAAATGAAATCAGAGCAATGAAATTAACCTGCCTACATGGTCTGATCTTGAAAATCCAACCATTGGAAAAAGTTGTCGAGAATTCACTTCTTGCGAGGATTGAACCCTCGCAGACCGTTCAAACCCTCGTAGAACCTTTGCAGGGCAGTCAAATCACCTTTTGAACTCTCGCAGACTTCTCTGATGTTTTAGAATTTTGAAAAGAAGGTCAGACTGCCCCAGAGATTCCGATCCAAACTAACAACGGGTACCTGATAGAGGCTATTATGGACCCAATAATCCAGGTGGCCGCGCATTTGTTGAACAAGCTTTTGGTTGTTTCAACATTTTGCAAGGACAGAATCCAGTTCAAGCTACTTAGTCAAATTGTGGAGTCCTTCTTGGGACTTCCTGACCCCACAATAGTTCCATACAATTGGCATAATTTTCTTATCCACGAACTAACAGTCTCCATCAACTCTAACTCTTGTGAGCGTATCGCAGCAGGTCCCCTACTGTGTAACTTCGCCTGTGCACTTCTTGAGATGAGAGTGTGCAGTTTCCATCGTTCCAACATCCTCTCAGCCACCCCATACACTAACTTGTATCCGTCGCAATCAATTGCTTCAATCTCCACCCAGCCTACAGTCACTGATACAACGACCAGGAAGGAAGTGTGGAACTGACCCCTAGTCTTCATCTCCACCTACTACCAGATGCCGCACCACTACCGCCACACCACTAGCAGTTCCTGCTTCTACCACCACCACCTCCTCTTCAACCCTCTACTACTGTTTCTGTTTCTGTTCTTATTTCTTTTCTTCAATCTACAACTGCTGTTTTTGTTTTCATTCCCATCTCCTCTATAGATACTGTTTCTACCTCTGTTCCATCCTCTACCACCCCTTCCATTACTATCGCTTTCTCCATCCCCCCTGCTTTCACCACCGTCTCTCTTCAATTCAATCCTTCAGATTCACAATTGTCTCCCGACACCCTGACATGGATGCAAGTCATTAATTTCACACCGCCAGGCCAGCGCATATCTCCTTCTTCTTCTCCCTTTGTCCTTCACATCACCCTCCAATTCTCCTCTGTTCCACCCATTCTCTCTTTAGACAAACTGTCCCTCTCCTTCTCTCCACTTATGCTTTTCTCACACCCCCACTTCTCCATAAAAGATTGCCGAGGGTGACAAACTTTTGTTTGATGATGCATTTGTACAAACAGTTTTCATTCCATCACTAGATCGTGCTCATCCCACCACACCTGATGCCCAGAAATCTCCAGAGAAGCTGATAGAAGATGATGATGATATAGTACAAGTCGTCGGGGCCACTACATCATAAGCGCCTGCCAGTGTGAGCATACCAGCTGTCCCTACCTCTAGTGACGACCTACCAAACCTTGGGTACCTACATCCAGGATGTGGTAGCAACCAGAACCTCCCTAGACAGCAACGTACTGCAACTTGCTATTGGTGTATGATGGTGGTCTGTGTGGTCTACGATTGATTGCAACTGCAGTGGAGCTGTGATGGCAGAACACGAGAGACGATTACGATGTAAACGATGTCTCTACCAACAGTAAAGAAAAAACAATTATGAACACAGTAGTAACTGCATATTTTAGGAATGAGGATTGATTAGAGAACGGAATCAAAAACTTGTTGTCCTTTTGGATTATCAGAGTAGGAGTGTGAGACTGCCGTAATAGTAGTCCTCCTGCGAGGAAACAAATGTCGCCTGATGTGGATTTTTTTGTATCGACGTCTCTTGCCCAATCTGAGTCTGAATAAGTAATCAAAGAGAGCGCAGCTTCTATATTTCCGTTATAACTCAAGGCATAGTGCTTTGAGGCTTGAATGTACTTTAGAACTCTTTGTAGAGCTTTCCAGTGTTATAGGCTTGGATTAGACAAGAATTGTCACAGTGTGTTTATAGCATATGCTAGATCAAGTCGTGTGCAAATCATAGAGTACATGAGAGAATCTATGATAGATTGATAAGGGTACTTGCACATTTCTTGCTGATCTGCCTTTGTTCTGGGGCACATGTCTTTGGACAACTTGCATCCTGGATCCATATGAGTGTCTATGGGCTTGCAATCCTCCATGCCGTATCTTCGAAGTACATTAAGTAAGTAGGATTATTGGCTTATGGTGATCCTTCTACTCGCGCGATCTCTGTGAATCTCCATTCCAAGTAGGTAATGGACTGGACCTAAATCAATCATCTCAAACTCTGATGAGAGTAAGGACTTGGTCTCTTGCAACAACTGATTTGAATTGCTGATGATTAGGGAATCATCAACGTATAATGCTACAAGAGCCTTGCCATCCTTGGCTTCCCAAGCTGGGAGTTGTTCAGGTTCTGCCAGTCTGGCTATAGAACCATTGACGTATTCTCATAACTCCTTTTCAATCAGGATCATCCTCATTTTGAACTTCCACATGTGGAAGTCATCTCTGTTGAGTTTATTGATCAGGCGGATCTCTGAGGTATCTTCCATAATGATCGAAATTATACACAAACAACTTAGAAGAACTTTTGAAAAAAGATCTTGGACTCTAGTAATCCACTGAACCAATGCTCTAATACCACTTCTATTGGTGTATGATGGTGGTCTGCGTGGTCTACGATTGATTTCGACTGTAGCGGAGAGGTGACAAATGTAGAACACGAGAGACGATTATGATGTAAACGATGTCTCTACCAACAATAAAGAAAAAACAATTATGAACACAATAGTAATTGCATATTTTAGGAATGAGGATTGATTAGAGAATGGAATAAAAAGCTTGTTGTCCTTTTGGGTTATCATAGTAGGAGTCTAACACTGCCGTAACAGTAGAATTGCGAAGCATTAGGTGTCTTAAACAACCATGCGATCCTCTGCCTTTGATAATCGTGTTTGTGTGCAAGAGAGTGAGAGAGACAATTGCATTCAATCAAGAACATAATAATTGAACAGTAGCAAATCTATATAAAAGAGAGAATCAGAACACAATACAGTAGCACTGATAAGCACGTATTCCTACTTACAGATTCTGAAACAATGGCTACAGTTCTAGCTCTCTCTCTCTCTCTCTCTCTCTCTCTCTCTCTCTCTCTCTCTCTCTCTCTCTCTCTCTCTCTCTCTCTCTCTCTCTCTCTCTCTCTCTCTCTCTCTCTCTCTCTATAAAATCACTAACTCTAAGGAGCTAGCTACTTAAGATCTGTTGGTCGTTTGATCGCTCTGTGCATCTATAGATTGTTCAACTCACTACTTTTATTTTCTCTCTATATCTCACTCCTTCTCTTCACTCAGATACATATATATATATATATATATATATATATATATATATATATATATATATATATATATATATATATATAGCTGTCAGAGTCTTTTGATTTATTGTAATTACAGTTTATAAGATGATTAACAGCCATTTAAACAAGATTGGTAGATCCATTATTAAAGGCGTCGTGAAGGAGGAGAAGTACAGAGTAACGTATCTTCCGTATGCGTCGTAGTGGAAGGATGTAGGCTGTGATGGCCGTAGTCGTTTGAACAACTGCTGGTCATTTGTTCAGCTGTTGTACGTTCGTTTAGCAGGTGATCGTTTGAATCCTCCATTGGTACCCGTAAGTGATAACTTACGTAGCTGATCGATGAGATAGGTCAACTTCATTGGCTGATATTGGATGCATAATGCCTCTTCTTTCCACAAAAGAAGCATTTTTGCTAACATTCATCATGATTTTGTGAAGGGAAGAGAGAGTAGAAAAGAGAGAGGGAGAGAAAGAGAGAAAGAGAGAGAGAGATTTGAGATGGAGGTCAGCTCAAATGCTCAATATCATTGATTATGGAAAAACATTAACTAGCATAAACTCTTGAACTTAGCAAATGGGGAACAACACAGAAGTCATCACGAAAGCATAAGCAAAGAGTGATTAGCACTTGAGGATGCTTGAGCTCCCAAAATGGTAGAGTCTCTTTCTCTCTATTAAGCATGCAAATAGAGTACAAATGGTGTCTTTTTATAAATGGGGAAGCTTCAAAATCCTATTGGCTAATATTCACATTGATCCTATCCATTCATATTGGACCCAACTTGATCCAAGGGTCCACAAAAAGTACATTAGAAATCACAAGATTCATGTGAGTCCAAAATTGGACCCAACTCTAAATAGTAAACTCTAAGTTCTAACTTGACTTTGGGCCTCAAGTTTTATTTTGCTTGCAGCTCTTGTACCTTGATGGTCTGCGTCGAAAATGAAATCTGTCAGCCACCTCTTGAAAACTCGTGGGGATATTTAGATAGGAATTCATTAATCTTCTCCTCCACGGACTTTGGGCCTTTGAAGGCCTGGCTAGTAGATAAAGATCGCAAGCCTCGTGATGAGGAGGCTTGACCCTCTCCTTGGCTTTGGGCTATTGGCCCTTGGGCTATTGCATAGCCATCTTGTATGGCTACATCTCTGGATTTTTTGAAGTGTGTGGATGCTCATCTCCTTGACATGAACATGAGGTATCTTTGTGATAATGTGTGTAACTCCCAAAGTTGGATGTGTTGTCGGTATGGTATGAATAATAATAGGAATTATCAACAAAAATGTGTTTGAATGGGTGCTTTAGTAGGTTGATTTTGTTGATTACCTCTCTCGGGCGGTCTCCTTGGAGGCGGACCCAAGAGTGCTAGTTGAGGTAGGTATGGTAGTGGGTTTTGCTTGGGTAGCTCTTGAATTTGTACTGGTGGATTGTTTCGCGAATGATATTGATTATGTGGAGGTCTGAAAACAAATTGAGGCCTAGGAGGCTGATAATGTCCTCCTGTGTGTTCTCGATGGTTGTATCATGGATTGTAGTAGCAATAAAAGGATGAATGGCCCATGAAATCATAGATTTTACATTTGATCAGGGAGTTGTCAGAAACAGGTTGATAGGATGGGCATTCATTACCAGGGTGTGCTCCTCGACAATGAGGGCACGAGGTGTTTTCTCGTCTATGATGGACCTGACCAGCGGGTAGCTGATTAGGCATTGAACTTTGTATATAATTCAATGTATTTTGAAACTCTTTGGTGAGTTTTTCCATCTGCATTTGGTGGTGCTGATTCAGCAATTTCATTTGCAACTTCCAAAGCTGATCCCGAATGTCCTCGGCCAGCTTTGATTCGTGGACAACACGATGTGCTCTCCGTTCCCTGGGATCTTCAACATCTGATCCCTTGTCTTCTTCTCGAATGGCATTAGACATGGTTGTCTTTAAGGATGTGTATTCATCGTTGGACCTTAGCTCATGCCAAATCCATCTGGGAAATCTGACTAAGAATCAGATGATGAGCATGTTCTCGATAGGATGCTCCTGTACTTGACTCTTGAGACGTTTGAAATGCTCAATATAATCTTGTTCTTTTTCATCCTTTGTCATCTTGATATTACTTAATTTGACAAAGGGACTTTCGATCAAATGAAACAGTTTGAAACGTTTGATGAAGGACCCTTTCAGGATAGACCAATCAAGTTTATCATCATGATCAAGGTTGAAAGACCATTCTCGTGCTCGATCGATCATGGTCATCAAGAAATTTTGGACCATTGCTTCGTTTGATGTTTCACCATAAACGTTGCAAGCATTCTCAAAGACTTGTAAAAATCTTTGAGGGTCCATGTTACCATCGCATTTGGGAAGATCAAGCTTTGGAGTACGTTTTTCAGTACGAGATCCGTGGTTGGCAAAAGCCCCATAAGGTGAGTTCTTGCGTGTGAAGATTCGGCAGCATGAAAATGTGCTCGGTCGTACGAAGTTTCGGCTCTTGTAGGTTTCAATCTCTCAAATGGGCTCACGGATGGTTTGTGTACTTGTGATTTGAGTTGGGAGATCCTAGTATGTCTGACTTGCTCAAATGTGGGTGACACCATTTCTGGTGGATAGTCTTCTGTGGAATGGGGATCGTAATGACGATCCATGTGTAAGGTCTAGACTATCTTGGTGGTGTTGTATTTGGTTGTTTAACAAGCATACAAGTACAAGAATCAAGAAATACCCATTTCTTGTTTCTTGAACTTCTCAAGAATATCAAGAACTGAAGAGTAGATCTATGCCACTACTTCAACCTATGTAGCTTACTTGAAGCTTGATCCTACTCTAGAAACAAGAAAAAAGAGTTCTAATCCACTCTACTCCACAATGCATGATGAAAGAAAGCAAGAGATTAATCTAATTCCACAACCACATTCAAAGGGATAGAAGGGCATGATCATAATGAAGTCACTCAAGAAAGCCATCATGAACAAGGAGCTCCAAGAATGTCAAAACTCGTGGAAGATCTTCTTTATTCAGTACAAGAGTATGACATTACAAGTAAAAAGCTCCCTCACAAGAGAGGGGGGATCTTAAATAACTCGATGAGTTGCCTAGATGGAACCTAAGTGGCAATTCCACAATTTAGCAAATTACAAATGGAATTAATTCCTCCACTAGAGGCCACCATCAAAAGGTGGCTCACTCTACTTTATTTAAGAGAGGTCTACAACATTTTTTACAAAACCCTACACATACTAGCTCCTACATGGTCATTCCCTCACTTGGGATTCACCATGAGGCTCATATGATTTCTAACTGTCGGCTCTCATTCTTCATTCTCATTTTCTTCTCTTAGAGACCTCCTAGGTCTAAGGTCAGAAGTGCTCTTAAAATAGCTTTAGCCCAACATCTTGGGAATTTCTCAGAATCAGCCAACAATAGGAAAACTCAACTTCGAGAATAGGGAACAGGCTGTAAAGGTAGATCCAACCACATGGGTGGTGAAACCGATTACACCTAAGGTTGATGACATATCATCTCCCATAGATCACACCATTGATTGCCCAAGGCAAGCCAAGGGAGGTCATTATGATTCTCAATCAGATATTGTGCATTGGATGGACGCTTTAGCAACAGTTCACTGTATGACTAGAATGCATGTCAACCAAATTCAGATACAAACCTAGCACATCATCACCAAAAGGTTACACCCTTGAATGCCAATAACTTATGGGGTGAACATGATCAGGGTGGCATGGCTAGCAACAAAGCCTATCCCAGTAGAGCCTATGCATGCCAACCAAATTCAGATACAGAACCTAGCACATCGTCACCGAAAGGTTACACCCTTTGACATGCCAATAACTTATGGGGTGAACATGATCAATGTGGCATGGTTAGCAGTAGAGCCTATACCAGAGCAAATATTTGGTAGCAGATCCATCAATTTTTGGTGAATTTTGCCCTCATTTTGTCATAGTTACTGAGATCGAGATCTCTGATCTGCAAATTGGGGGGCTTATTGGTGTAATCTGATGATCTGCTTCCCTCTTGATCCTATCTAGGCCTAGATCTCTCTTGGATCTTGCTGGATTTTCCTTTATCTAGCAAGATCTGGCTGAATCTTGATGGATCTAGCTTGATTTGGCTTGATCTTCCTGTGTCTAGTTGTGATGGCCAAACAAATAAACTTTTTGTGACATGCCACCACCAACCTGGATCTGTCTCACTGCGGTGGCCAGTACTTGTGCAACTGGCTACCATTGATGAGTGTGTCGAAAGGTGTCCCATCTAGCTTCTCCAGATTCACAACTTCATTATTAAGAATTTCTTTGATCCGATAAGGACCTTCGCCTGTGAGTTTTAATTTTCCCTTGATCGCTTTGGTTTTATACATCAAGACTAGATCTCCAAAACAGACATCTTTCTTTCGTAACCTACGATTGTGCCATGCCTTGCGTCTTTCCTTTTCAACTGCCAGTGCATGCACAACTAGTAAGCGTGTTTCATAAAGCTTATGCAAAGCGCCGTGGCGTAATTGTAGAGATCTGGATTCATCAACGCGTTGCGTTATGGCAATCCTTAATGAAGAGACTAAAAACTCCACTAGCATTATGGCATCCTGACCATATACCATTTGGAATGGCGTTTGATCAGTGCTTCCCTTACATGTTGTCTTGAATGCCCACAGAGCAACATGCAACTTGTGTTCCCAATCTGATCTGCTGGCTTCGACTGTTTTCGTGAGCATGCTACACAAGATCTTATTGGATGATTCTGCTTGCCCATTACCGTGAGGATAATAAGGCGTACTAGTTCACGAAGAATTCCTCCAATAGGACCTTGATGGTCTCATTGATGAAATGACTTCCGCGATCGCTGACTATCTCCACCGGGTACCCAAAGCGCACAATGATATTTTCGTAGAGAAACTTGGCGGTGGTCCTAGCATCAACTACTCTTACTGCCTTGGCTTCGACCCACTTGGTGAGATAGTCAGTGGCCACAATGATGTATCGAGCCTGGGTACTTCTTGCTGCAGGGTGTTGAACCAATGTAATCCAATCCCACTTTTCAAATGGTGCTTGGGCTAAGATCGAGTGCAGAAGTTCATAATTCAATCTCGTTGGTCTCGTTGCCCTTTGGCACGCATCGCACTTCCTCAAATATTCCTCCATATCCTTATGAATTGTTGGCCACTAGCATCCTAATTGCAGGATCTTGCGAATTGTAATGTCGAATGCAAAATGGACTCCACCCATGCCTTCATGTGAAAGCGAAATGTCTGGGTGGCCTCATGAGGAAGAATGCATCGCCGAAGAATCTCATCCGGTCCTCTTTGGTACAGTTGGCCGATAATCAGCTGATAAGGTCTAGCTTTCAAGATCAATTTCCGCCTTTGGTAGTGATTTATCTGGTTGGCCTCTCATCAAATATTCAACTATGTCGACAGCCCATTCCGATACTGTGTCTACGTAAAATAAGGTAGCATCGGCCAACTCATTGTCGGGTTGGAGTGCAACCTCCTTCTCTTTGATATACGACACATGATCTGCCATGTAGTGTTGTTTTCTCTTGCGAACTACTATTCGAAAATCAAACTCTAATAAAAGAAGTAGCCATCGAGTGATTCTCCATGTGTTGTAGGTTTTGTTAACGAGATAGAGCAAGGGTTGATGGTCCGTATAAAAAGCAAAGTGTGTGGCCATTAGGTAGTGCCGAAACTTCTTAGTCACATATATCATCACAAGTGCTTCTTTCTTTGTGGTTGAATAATTCATTTCTCTATCATTGAGCTGTCGGCTTGCAAATTGAATCGGAAAATCCTTTTTGTGTTCTCCTGGCTGGGTTAAGACTGCTCCAACTGCATACTTCGATGCATCTGTATGCACATGAAACTCAATGGACCAATTGGGTGGCTGTAAGATTGGCGTTGAGACCAATGCATCCATAAAGAAAAATGATCCTTTTTGGTGACTGCATTTAGTGCCTTCAGATTCACACAGATTCGCATTTTGCCATTCTTCTTGGGTACTATAACTATCGGTGATACTCATTCCGTGTGTTGATTTCGTTGATGAAATCTGCAGCTAATAGCTTCTGTAATTTATGCTTGATTAGCTCCGTGTAGTTCGGGTTGCAGCGGTAGTATTGACTCACCAAGGGGACTGCTCCATCCACCAAGGGTATGGTGTGTTGGACTATTGTTGGTGGAATGTCCTTCATATCACTGTAATTCCAAGCAAAATAGTCCAGCAATGATTATAGCCTTTTGAATTGTGTGGGCATTAATTGCTCTCTCACATGCACTATCTTTTCTTCTTCACCTGGCTCGACAAGGTTCATTGGTTGTGTCCGCGCAAGTCCTTCAAAGACTTGTTCCGCTGGTGCCTGACTTTGATCAAGTTCTCGTTGGGATTGCGACATCATAATTATCACGTCATCCAAGATATAATTCTTGAAGGTCTTAGGCATCTCGTGAATTGGTGCTCGTCGAGATTCCTCCTTCAGCATATTGATCTTAGCCCGACTAGTCATCTTTTGATTTTTCGTCATTTGAGAGGAGGATGACGTTGTATCAGAGTTCATCCTGATTGACTTTTAGGAATTCAACACCTTCTTTTTGTCTCTTTTTGTCATATTGGTGGACTCGTCCTTGTTGTTTTCTTCAGAACTGGTGTGACATTCACCTCATGGTTGTGAATATCAACATCCACTGTAGCTATAGCTTCTTCGGGTAGATCACTCCATCGGATCACCTGGTTGTAGTGTTGCTTCAACTGGTTCTTCTTGTTCGCAGGTATCCTTGGTGGATCTATCCTTGAAACTTTTGCCATAGCATAGTTTTGCGGCGGTTGAATTGGTACTTTCTTAATTCCATAACGATCTGGGTCCTTGTGCTGTAGGACCTACTCATCAGTCAGCTCAGTCTCCTTGTTGTAAGTCAGAGCATGTTGCCAAGGGACTAAATCATCGTCCACTGGGTTCTCAATAGATTCCGCTAACAACTATGCTACGTTTATCATATTCACTCCAAATGTAATTGGTGTGTCCATGGTGTAACACTTGTGTGAAGAAGTGCTTGGTTCCGGAGCTGATTTGTATTGACATGCTTGGCAGTCAATCATTGCTAATGCATCCGTCCATCTCACGACATCTGTTTTTGAATCTTAGTGACCCCCCTTGGCTTGCCTTGGGCGATCAATCGTGCGATCTGTCGTGGATGATCCGTCATCAGCCTTGGGTGCAAGTGGTTTCATCGCCCATGTGGTTGGATCAACCTTTACAGCCTGTTCTCTATTTTCAAAGGTGAGTTTCTCTGTACCTAAGTTGTGTACCTTTGCACAGTCCTCACCCATGGTCTTTCCAGGGATATCGGCAACCACACCCTTCGGTTTTACATAGGATTTATCCGCTTGCTTGATGACAAATCTCGTTGGCTTCAATCCCTGTAGACCCCACTTTTGGTAAAAAGTAGTGGAGTTCATATTGACACCTGATCGTCCATCTGCTACTGCTACCTCGTCCTCGAGTCTCTTGTGTTTGATTGGCAGGGTGATATTGTGTTCCTTGCTTTCCCACGTTGTCGTGATGTGGAGGACATTACTAGTCTCTTCGTAGCCCGTATAGTATATGGGCTCTGGTGCTATCGGCTTCGCGTCCACTTTGGCCCATTCAACCAGAAGGCTTTTAGCTTGTGGTGCAATCCGGAGTAATTCTCTGAGGGGTAAACTAACATGGCTCGCCAGCAGGCTTGTGAGCCTTTCAGTGTGTGGTTCCTCGGGCTCCACCATGTGGAAAGGTGGTTCATGATGATGCAGCCGATCATTCTGATCAGTGGTGAGCGCGTGGGTGGTTCTTGTTCTCCGTAAGCAAGAGGTTATGTAGGGTTGTCCTTTTCTTGCTCTGTTTCCTTCGCTTGTGCTCTCTAAATCCAATGCCATATCTTCTGGTACCGTTTTCTTTCTTCCCTCACATTTGGATATAGCGCTAAAGTTGAGGGTTGGTCATTCGTGACCGATGGTGGTGGTGAGGGAGCCATTTCCTTCCTCTTCTATGCTCACGTAATGGCTAACACATGGGCATGGAATTGTTGCCTTTCCGGTGGCATCCCCATTGGAATTGTTGTTGTTGTATTGCAATGAAGTTCAATGGTGCGCTAGTCCCAAGTCTCAATGGACAATTCATTAGCAGTGTCCATAACTGCATTCTCGACATAAGGATGTATATTGTCCCTTGTAAGGACATTCAATTCTGTGTCCTTTGCCACATCTGTAGCAGCCGTAATTGCTTCCATCTTGATGCTGAGTTTGAGCTGCATAAGCCGCAATATATTCATTTATGGCAAGATCCATAAATGGTTCATCCAACCCATACCATTGCTGCTATTCAGGTTGAGGTGGTACTGGCATCTCTGGTTCTGCTATTGTCAAGTTTACGTGGGTCACTTGTTGATTGGCTGGCCCCGGTGGTGCAGGTAAGGCCATATGTTGTTAATTATTCAGTGCGTCATACCTCGGTGTCACATTTGGTGCCCCTTGATGATATGGATAAGAAGTTTGATAAGACTCCTTTTCTGTTGAACAATCTTGGGGTTAAATGGGCAAAATGTCATATCGTGCAATGTTGCGTTGCACAAATGGCAAAATCTATGGGTTAGTCTCAGATTTTGCTTTAGAACTGGACACTCGCTTGCTGTATGGTTTTGAGTGCATACTGAACACCATACATTTTCACATCGAGAATACTATAGCTGGTTTTGTTCCGGTATATTTGGCTTTGCTGCTAGAGCTCCTTGTAAGGCTTTCAGTTTCTGATCAAACTGCGCTGTAAGCTGTTCCATCTGCTATTTGTGTAATTTTGTCAATTGTTTCATCAGCAGTTCTGTGGATAGAGTGGAAGCAATTGATGATGATGATGCTATCGATGGAGTAGGATTATTTGTGGATGGATATTCGTCGTCTGATCCCTCATCCTCTTCCATGATGGCATCCTCCATAGCTTCTTGCAGAGTAGCGTACTACTCTCGTTGTTTCAATTCTCCCCTGATGCTATGTGGTAGTCCTGCTAGGACCACATGATCACCGCATGATCGGGAGTTAGGGATGCGTAGCACTCGGATCGTAGATGTTTGACCTGCTCAATATAGTCCCTGACCCTTTTTCTTTTCCCCATCTTGAGCTTGTTGAGCAGGAAAAATGGGTCTTCTAGGAACTTCCTTGGTTTAAAGTGTGTGATGAGAGCAGCTTTAATAGCTTCCCAGGTGGATTTCTCTTCCTCTGACAAATTTGAAAAACCAATCTTGAGCCATCGATACTAGGGACATGGGTATCAACATCAACTTCTCTGCAGGTGTTCGATCGTTGTAGATTTCACAAGCTTGCTCGTAGATCTGGAAGAAGTGGATGGGATCTAATGATCCGTCGTATTTTGGTATTTTCGTTCGAGGTGCCCTCTAGACTGCTTGCAAGGGAGCGACAAGTATGAGTTGACCCATTGGATCCACGGGCAATGGTTCCGGTTCTACCTCTTGTTGTGCAGCTGCTAATCTGGGAAGGTGTGGTGCTTGATTTGTTGTCCTTCTTGCTCCTGATCATCCAAATCTCAGATTCATCCGATGGTGGAGTCCAAGATAGTTAGATCTTGCTCGTACAATCGGATGCACTCTGAATCTTAAGGATCTGATCAATCTGATTGGCCGGAAGTGAAAATCAGGCCCCTTACGGTGGTTTTTCCTTGATAACTACTTACTCCTAGCACTGATTGACCTGAGATTTTGACAGTAGCTGGATCTGGTGCAGATCTTTCCTCTGATCTAGTTTGTGAGGGTTTTCTGGTGCAAGGGTTGGCTATGCGAGGGTTCTTTAGCTGTCTTGCAGACAAAAAATCTTGATATCTCTCAGATCCTTAGGAAGTAACTCTTGCAAGGATCATAAGAGCTGAATCTGGTTTAGATTTGACTTTGGAATTCTTCGAAAGAGTTAACTCTCACAACAAGTGAAAATTTCACTGTTTGTGAGGGTTCAAAACCACTAATTTGGCTTGATCTTCACCAATACCAGGCTTCACCACTAATAAAACTTGACATTCTAAATCGATTGGATGGGTCTACGAGAGTTTTCTTTGGAAAGATTTGTTGGATCTTCACTTTTTAGTAATTTTATAGCACTTAAACCCAATTTTCTGCTCACTAGAATCAAACTAACTCTCACAGACTCTTCTGTGTCCTAGTCTCATTGAGATGGAACTTCAAAATTCTCTGCGAGAGTTCTTGCCCACTAGAACTGAAAATTTTAGTGTCTGCAAGGGTTCTTCGATATTTTCCAGTCTTTTTTTCACTCGAACTCTCGCACAGACACTTAGACAGTGAACTAACTCTCACAAACCTCTCTGTGTCCTGGTGTCACTGAGATGGAACTTCAGAGAGCTTTACGAGAATTCTGGTAAAGATTTGCATTTTTTTAGACTTTTACAACGAGTTTTTGAATTTTTATGGTTTTTTCTCTGATTTTTGCAATCTGCTTGGAACTAACTCTCATAGGCTTCTATGCAGGTTTGGGACAGTACCCTAGAGCTACTGCCAGTCATGCAAGGGTTAACTCTCACTGGTTTTGGAAATATTAAAATCTGATGAGATTTTAGGCTCTTTTTCCCTCCAAAATACAGATTGGTGTGTTTTTTTGGGTTTCTCTGGTTTTTGTTTGGATGTCAAGCCCTTAGAGGCTGTTCAGGGCCTCCTCTACCCTCTCACACCTCCTCCGCTAGCTGTGAATAGTCCAAACATAGAAAAATACAGAAAACTAACTCTAAGCACCCAAAAATCTACCTAAAACTACTCCAAAATCAAGAAATAGCTAAATTGTAGCATTACTAGTTAGTGGAAACCTATCTCCGGCAATGGCGCCACTGTAGGTTTGAAGATCTTGCGTATTATAGCCCTCTCGCCTGTCAACAAGGGTTAGAACACTGGATGGATGCCTAACTATGGGTAGATGCTACTTTTAGTTAGTTCTCCACTTTCTCCTTTAACTCTACTCACCACTAACTCTACCCACCATTAACTCTACTCCCCTACACTAGCATTCATCATGATTTTGTGTGAAAGAGAAGAGAAGAATAGAAGAGATAGAGAGGAGAAGAGAGAAAGAGAGAGATAGAGTGGAGAGGGAGATTAGCTCAAAAGCTCAAGATGCATGCTAATGGAGAAACCATAACTATTAAAACAACAACATAGAAATGAAAACAAATAGAAACACATAACAAAAGCATTAGGATGAGTGCTTACCAAATGAGGATGCTTGGCTCTCCAATTTGGTAGAGTTTCCTCCTTCTCATTAAGCATGAAAAATAGAGTACATGAGGTGTCTTTTTATAAATGGGGAAGGCCCTTGCCCCAAAATACTATTGGCTAATATGTACACTAATCCTATCTATTCATCTTGGACCCAACTTGATCCGAAGGTCTTAAAAAAGTACATTGGATTTCACATGATTCATGTGAGTCTCCATTTGGACCCAACTCTAAAATAATAGACTTCTAAGTTTAAAATGACTTTGGGCCTCAAGTTTTATTTTAATTACAAAGGGACCCAAGTCTATTATTCTATTTACAACTCAACTTGTGTGCTCATTGGGCCATGGGCTTATACGCGCATAATGCCATGCCCTCGCAATATATTTTATTACCCGATATTATTTATTTACAATATGTTGGGAATACCCCCAACATTGTGATAGGTGAAAAAGGAGACACTGCCCTACAAATGCCAAAGGTGCCCTAATGGAAAAGCGAAGGTACCCTATAAATCAGATTTTAAGGCATTTGTCAAAGTGTCGCATTTTCTGCATCTTCACCAACGTTCATTTCAGCGAAGGCTGATGTCGCGGCCTTCTCACTTTCATCCCATGCACTGTGCAAACAGATTTGACAATGACAGCAGCCACCCACGATCTCCCACAGACAGCACATCCACTTTGTACTTTCTTCATCTGCACACCTGTAAAATTATGTATATATATTGGATACCATATGCGTATTCAGTGTGTGTGTAAAATATAGCATGTATCAAAAGCATATCAAAGATAGACGAAGTAGATGTCTTCACGCATCGATTCTTTGTATTGTTAGTAATAGTTTAATTCCTTTTACGGATTGGATTTGTTTTGTGAAGCACGCGGTTTTGTCTGCTATTGTCTTGTGCTCACCTGCATTATTGACCTGTATATTTCGCTATACTTAATCTGATACAGCACTGTTTGTTCTTCATTTAGATTTGCATCAATTTTGCAATGCTTTTCTATATTCTGTCTGACTTTCTTATTGCTTAATTTGGTAGTCTATTCTTCGCAAATTATTACTAGTCTAGCTGTTCGCGACTAATATTTAGTCTTGTCTTTTGCGACTAATTCGCGACTAACAATCAGTCTAGCTGTTCGTGATGAATTATCAGTCTGATGTCTTTATGCTTAATGTTTGGCTACGTAATCAAATCGAACGTGATTTCTAAGACAAATGCTTTCATGGCTCACATATGATGAGGAAGGTAAGAAAGTTGTTGGAGGTACACACTTTGCTTTCCCAACCTCTTTTGATGAACTCGTAGATGAAGCAAGGAACAAAGAGGAGTGGATCCAAGCAATGGATCTTGAGTATCAAGCTCTTATGAAGAATGAAACATGGAGATTGGTAGAGTTACCTAAGGACAAGAAAGCTATTGGATGCAAATGGATATTTAGGGTGAAAACAAACCAATATGGATCTATCAACAAGTACAAGGCAAGGCCGGGTGACAAAAGGATGTGCTCAAGAACATGGTATTGACTATGATGAGACCTTTGCACTCGTGGCAAAGATGATAAGCAATCGGGTCATCATCTCTCTTGGTACTCTTTATGGATGGGATCTATGGCAATTGGACATTACAATCACCTTTTTGAATGGTGATCTTAAGGAGAAAGTGTACATGGAGCAACCCAAGAGCTACATTTCACCTACAAAGCGAAATCAAGTGTGTTTTCTACAAAAGAGCTTATATGGCCTTAAGCAAGCACCAAGGAGTTGGTATGCTAAGCTTAACACTATTTTACTCTCTAAAGGCTTTGTTATGAGTGAGTATGATCATTCACTTTATTATAGGTTTTCTGGAAATGATGTTACCATTTTTATAATCTATGTGGATGATATCATCTTGAGTGGTGGAGACAACCAAGATGTGGAGGATATCAAGAGTGCTCTTAAGAAGGAATTTGAGGTGCATGATCTTGGTCACTTGCATTACATTTTAGGAATATAAGTGATTAGATCTTCTCAATCTACTTTCATTTGTCAAGAGAAGTATGCTAATTCTATTCTAGAAAAATTTCATATGGTAGATGCAAAATCTTGTGATACACCTATGGAGTCAAATGTAAAACTAACTATAAGAGGTAATAAAAGATTCTTCAAGGACATTACTCTCTATAGGAAGCTAGTTGGTTCACTCATCTATCTAACCATCACAAGACCAGATCTAAGCTATTGTGTTGGAAGATTGAGCCAATTCATGCAAGATCCTAGTGAGGAGCATTGGAAGCTAGGGAAACGAGTTTTGAGGTACATCAACATATTGTATAAGGGTTTATAGCACTTTGTGTTCTTGGAGCTCTTACTTGGTTTGGAGACTTGGGGACATTTTAGTAACATTCGTCCGTTCTATCACTGAGTTCATATTAGTCCCAATTATCTACTAAAATGTCAATGAAGGTTACTAAACTATAGAAGGATCATTATCACCATATTTTTGCCATTTATAGAGTACATACCTAGAGCATCCAATTGTAGATCTCAAAAATTATCTTGACATAATTTATCAATTTGATAGATGAAACTTGGATCAGATAAGACTTAGAACTCCCTAAACTTTAAAGATATATTTCCAGTGAGACCTCTAGAAGTCACTACTCTATTGATTATGAAGAAATTCCACCATATGAAGACTTTCAATTTCAAGAGATGGATCAAAAAATCAAGATTAAATCTACCAACACCTTGTTCCATAATTTGAAGAACACCTTGATTGAAGATACCAAAATATAATGGAGTCAATGATTCTATCAAATTTCTTCATATCTACACAAAAGCTTTTGAGATTTATGGTGAAGTTAATCCAGGGGACAAGTTTAGGCTATTTCCAATGGCACTTACGGGAACAACATTAGATTGGTTTTTTTAATCAAACACTGCAATCTTGAAGGTAATGATAGTAATTTCTTAACGAATATGCCACCACTAATATTATAAGGCACCATATCTCATCATGATGCCTTTAATATTTATTGAACGTACTTTTTTATGAAAAATGGGATAACCAAATCAAAGTTTTATTCCTTGTAATCTATTAGGGAGTAGAATTTTGGTAACAACTAAGGAAGTTTAACAGTTAAAGAGGTAACAATAATCCATGGTAGCAGACTTTCTTGTCAAGAATGCTGGGAAAATTTCCATATTCAAAAGCATGAGACATCACAAAATTTAATTCCATGGCATTATGTCCAAATCTCGGTAGATACTTCAATTGCAATGTAGTTTAGAGTCTACTTTACTGAAAATGGCTGAGGAAATAAAAACATGAATTCTTACTAGAAATTGTTTCCCAAAGAATCCATATTTAATATAACATCTGAGAGAATCTTGTACAGGCGCAAGCTACTTCTTTAGTAGCAATGCCAAGTTGAATATGATCTGTCTCTCCTGTTCAGTTCCACACCATTAACCACGAAAAAATTTCGATAGGCAGCAAATTTCTCCTCTCATCACAACACTCAACACGAAAAAAAAGGCAATCTGGTAATAAAATCCTCCATAACTCCCGAAATTTGGATCATGCACTTTAGAAGAGTCCATGAATTCTAAAAAAATTCGCAGGATGCTGCTATATTGACGCTCTCCGGGCTCTTTGGAGCACAACGGTAGTTCCTCAGCACCCCGGAAGATCAGCAGGAGGAGGAGGTAACGTCTCCAAAGGACCCTTTCCATTCTCAACTATAAACGCCATCTCCAATCCCCACGTATTATGCACTTCAAGGTGACAGTGAAGAAACCATACTCCTGAGGAAAACCAGACAATTAACGTGGGTTAAAATCGCAATCTAGCTACAGCGTCGTAAATTGGAGGAAATAACAGGGCTCATTTTTTTGGGGGGTTGTCACTCTTACCTGGGTTGTCTGCAGTGAATCTTGTTGCTGCCCATCCTCCCGGAGGAACTATAACCGTGTTCCTGATAGGGGGGTCTACAAGATTGAAAGTGCGCGAGTTTGCTGGATGATAGTTGCCTAGTCCTTGGCCAACCCAATAGAAATTGAATCCATGCAAATGGATAGGATGGCTCTCTGCACCCACCAGGTTGGTATCCTGGAGAATCAGCTGGACGTTTGATCCGAAAGGGATAGATTTGAGTCTCGTGCCAACAGATGGCTGTAGATTTTTGGGTGCCTTACCTGTGTAGTTAAATCTAATTGGTGGGTTACTAGGGAAATCAGTTGTATAGATACCACTGAGATTGAAGAAATGGGCTTGCAGGAGAGCTGTTTTGGGTAGAACAAAAGAGACATTATTGACAGAGGCTGAGCGCCTGCCTCCATTGGGTCCTTTGCAAGTCTTGTTGTGATGGCATGATTTTATGGACAACCCAACGGTGAAAAGAAGCTGATGATCAATCTGTGAGGGAACATTGACGGGATTTTGCGCTGTGGATAGGCTTCTTAGGTTTTGGCTGAAATTTGTTGCGAACTTTGTATCGTTGAACTTAGGAAGAGTAGGCAACGTTGGAGAAGACGAGTTTGAGCTTCCAGTATAGCTGAAAATAGCTGTGGTGATGCTCTGATCGAATGGAACACCTTGTCCGGAGACATAGGGACCAGCGGCCATGTAATACTGTCCAACAGGTTGATCGGCTGTCACAAGCACGTTGGTAGTCTGACCTGGTGAGATCAATATCGCGCTAGCTGCGAAAGGCTTCGTGTAAGAGGCATCAATCTCAACCACTGTCAGCGTATGATTTGCGAGGGCAAAGAACATCTCTGTATTTAGTCCAGCATTGATAATCCGGAGTAGATATGTCTTTCCAGGAACTGCATTCGCAACAAATACACCTGCATCGGTAATATGCCTAGCACATTAGTAGCAGTAGTATGTAATTTTAGTGAGTAGAAGCTGCATTGTGCCGTACAACATCAAAACAAAGGCATACCGGATGCTGAACAATTGTACAGGGTTCCTGGCTGGCCATTGATCGTGTAAGCATCAGAAACGTTAGGACCTCCTCCACTTGAGATGTATTCAAGCAGCACATGCTCCACATTGGATTTCCACCATTCTCCTGCAAAGACAGCATGTATTAGTCAAAGGTACGCCCTCTTACTCTCTACATGAATAATGAGAAAATGTTAGCACATTAATCTGATCTTTGTTTTGTTAGTATTGTTTCTCGATTGTACCTATGATAATTGGCACTTCTTCATCTGGCTGTGTAAATGGATAAGGAACGCCTCTTTTAGGATGGATAATGAATGCTCCATACACTGTTGCTCTCATCCACGAGATGTGTGCATGCCACCAAAGCGTCCCGGATTGGCTCAGCACTGTGAAATTATATGTATATGATTGCCCGGTCTGGATAGGGCACTGGGTAACGTATGCAGGTCCATCCGCCCATGCAGATCTCAGCTGCCTGATTCCATGCCTGCGGACGCGTTCAATGATCAAATAAAAGTCCAAATTCAATAAAAGTTAGTTGTCCCAAAGCTGGCAAAGAAAAATGCATGCATGGGCTTTCTGCGACAATGTCTTTGCAATGCTAAGTGCTTTACAGCAAAAATGAAAAGACAGCACACGTCTGACATGATTCAGTGTACATAAAGTATGAATTAGTAAAGTGCTTTAATTCCTAGCTCTAATTAAGAAGGAAGAAAGTACCAGTGAATGGACATATTGTAGAGAACAAAATTGGTCACTTTGACGACAACTCTGTCGCCTTCATTCACGTGGATTGTGGGACCTGGGAACATGCCGTTCACAGAGACGATCTTCTTCATGTGGCAGAGGCGAGTCTCGTTATGATATGTGATCTGACATAAAAGAGATACCACACCCCGTGAGCTATTAGTTTGTGAACGTATGTGCTTCTGGTTTCTGTTCCAAACTACAAGCCCGATCTGGACCTGTGGTGCTTATTTTCATTCATGCATAAGGATTCATTATAATTAAAACCTGCAGTGGCTTATCACTTTTGGATTTCGACGATACTCTGCCTCTGAAAACAGTTTTAGCATATTTGAAGTTCTATTATGAGGGAATCAGTGAGATGCAAATGAATATTGGCATCACGTATTAGTAACAGCTTGAGTCTGTGATCACGGAACATACATTGAAATCGAAGTGTCTGGTTATTCCTGCGTGAATAGCTCCCGTGGCGCCCACTAACGCCAGAAGAATAGCTGAAAGTAGAAGATATTCTGCTTTCCGCAACGTCGTACAATCTGGCTGAGTAAGTCCTTTCATGCTGCACGCCGCCATTGAAAGTGTAATGCTTCTGCCCACACTCAAGATCACTTACAACCACCTGAATTGCATGAATAGAAGCAATCTAAGCTAAGAGCATGAAATAGACGCAAGGTAAGGTAACAGCATGGACGGAGGCAATCTAAGATAAGCTAACAGCACGAACATAAGCAATCTAAACTGCTCATGATCATGACATGGAAATGCAAGCAATGTAGGGATGATATCTGTAGCAACAAATTAATTCAGGACTACAGAACATCCGAGAAGGATGATATGAGACAGGAATGGATTGCAACAACACATTCATATGGTAGTATATATGTATAGAATGATATAGCAAGTCAACCAACAACCAACAACGGCTGATCGATGACAGGTATAGAAAAATCCAGCTGCAATGAAAGGTTTGCCGACCAGCTGGGGCCTCCAGTGTCGCCATGGTCGCACGAATGATAAAAAAGAGAGAAATCTGATGGGTTTGGGTTTGCACCAATCGTGTTGTTGTTGCCAAGCACACGTGGACATATTTGTGTGTTACTACTAGAATTAGAATTAGTTGGAGGTAGGCAATAGAAGGAGCATGGACACGCAATGAGTGGTGAGTGCACCAACTATTTCTTGGGATGGCATGCATATTCAATCTCATGCCACTAAGTAGTAACTAGTAGCTATATTAAGTAGTAACTAGTAGCTATATTAGGGGAAAAAAGTTTAGTGCCATTCCCAACCTATGCCATGCTAATGTGGGGCCAAGGATGGATGTTGAAGCCTTATGGACCATTCTTAACCAAACCCAACGGGGTTGGCTCAATTGGTTAACTTGTTATCCAAAGTTTCTTTGGTCCCAAGTTAAGACTTTCCTTGGAAACCAAGAAACATTCATAACCAAGTGTGGTGGGTGCCTAAGAGAGCAACTAGCATATTCCTCTCCATCGTAGGTGAGAGCTCTTTCCTTGGACCTCTATTCCCCACTACTAATGCCATCTACTATAATGTCATAGACGTAGCACCGGCCATCCTTGATCAAAGTACTCGTCCAAGCCATAGAGAGATGCAAGCATACCATCATTCTTGAGACTTTTTCCACCCCTGGCCCTTGGAAGGGATCCCCTAATCCAATCTACCCTAGTAGTTAATTTGGTCCCACCCTCATGCAAGAGTGGTGGGAGCTTTGAGAGATGCATCACCCCACTTTTCACCACCATTCTTCGATGAAATTTGTAATTGAGAAGACATTTTTCCTTATTAATAATTAGCAATTATTCGACCTTTGATTGTATACTGTAATATTTAACTTTTAGGCTAATATGATGTTCCTCCAAAAACATTTAACCAAGTACATGTGTAGACCAAAAATATTAGGTGGATAAAGAGTGTTAAATTGAATGCCACATACCATGTATAAAAAGTATTTTGAAAGTCACTAAGTACAAGTTTATTATTATTATTTATTAATAAAAATGGCTTTCATCTTGTTTAAATTTTGCAAAGGAGTGGTTGGTAATTTTAGATAATTCCTTGGTAATGGATATTTTTTAGCTTTATAGAAAAGCATTAAGTTATTTGTAATGATGTACAATATGTTAATGTGTCTCTCTTTTGGTAAGTTTGAGGACAAAAAAATGCTCAATATGCTAAACTTCAAGTTGTAAGAGGGCCCTTGTGATTTTAATTTTTTTTTTCCATTTTTTACTCTATGTCCAAATGGATGAATAAACTCCAACTGGACCTCAATGTAATATGCACAAACTCATCGAAAGTGAACACAGACTCTAGTTCTCCACTGGGCCATTAGAAAAGTCAAAAGACATGCTCTTGGCTTGTAAAGTTGCCCATAGCCAAAATTGTTGCCTGACCACAAACTCTAATGTGAATATGAACTAATTGGACAACATTGAGCATTTGTTTAAGTGCATTTCCTGCAACTACAACTATAGAAGCCGAGCAGCCGACACACCTCAATCATTCTGGACTTCATCAGAAGAACCAGAGACCCTAGCCGAAGCAATTAACTCCAAGGATTCTGTGAAGTGACAAGAAGCTATGGAAAGCGAGTACAACTCACTTTTGACGAACCAGACCTGGACACTGGTCGACTTGCCCACTCACAAGAGAGTTATCGACAACAAGTGGATCTTCAAGAAGAAGATCAACTCTGATGGTTCTATTGTTAAATGGATAGCACGGTTGGTGGCTAAAGGATTCACTCAAGTCCAAGGAGTGGATTATCAAAACATTTTCAGTCCTATCATCAAGATGCAGTCAATCAGAATTCTGATTGCATTAGCAGCCGCGGAAGACCTTGAAATGCACCAAATGGATGTCAAGACAACATTTCTCAACAACAACGTCGAGGAAGAGCTATATACTTTCCAACCGAAAGGATTCAAAGTCAAAGGCCAAGAGCACATAGTGTGCAAGCTACACAAAGCAATCTACGGTCTAAAACAGGCCGCAACAGCATGCTTCGATAGAATCTTATCTCATTCAATTGGAATTTGCAAACAATTCAGGTGACTATAATGTTTATTCGAAGCATATAGGCACCAATTCAGTTCATAGCTCTTTATGTAGATGATGTATTTATCTTGTCTAATGACACTTCTCTTCTGCACACTACTCAGGGTGATCTATCAAAGGAATTTGACATGACTGATTTAGAAGCTGTCCATTCTTTGCAAGGAATTCACATTACTAGAAATGGACTTCAGAAGAAGATCTATCTTAGCCAGCAGACATATCTAAAAGGCATCTTAGAAAAATCTCATATGTCTGATTCAAACCAATTGATACTCCAATGGATCCAACTATAGTATTGACTAAACCTACTTGTGCTGATTCTGATAGTGAAGTACTCGACATAGCGAAGTACTCTTATCAATCACTAATAGGATCTTTGATGTATGCAATGCTGTGTACTAGACCAGATTTAGCATAAACTGTTAGCACGTTAAGTCAGTTCATGCCTAATCCTAAGATCTCCCATTGATAAAGCATTAATGAGAGTGATGAGATATATTCAGGGAGGTTTAGATCACATTTTATGTTATGATGGAAATGCTATCGACCCACTCGTCCTAGGAGGCTACTCCGACTCAAATTGGGGAGGAACAGCTTCTACCAGAAAATCTACCTCCGGGTTCTGTTTCTATCTGGCAGGGGGGACGATTTTGTGTTACTCAAGGAAGCAGAAATCAGTTGCACTTTCTTCGACAGAGGAAGAGTACATCGTAGCATGTCAAGCTTCAAAAGAAGCTGTATGGATCAGGTTATTACTTCATGACTTACATCACACTCAGTTCAATGCTACCACCATTTTGTGTGACAACTTGAGCTATATTTCACTGTCACTGAATCCTAGATTTCATGGCAAATCCAAGCACATAGAAATCTAGTATCATTTCATTTGGGAGAAAGTTTTCTCAGGGCAAGTGATCCTTCAAGACTGTTTCACAATAGAGATGATCACAGACATCTTCACCAAAGTGCTTCCCAGGATCAAGCATCAGAAGTTTTTCAACATGTTGAACCTGCATTTCCCTGAAATGCGACATTGTCGGCTTTTTTGCATTTTCTCGAAAAATGTGACACTTGGCTTCATCTTCTTTCTCTCAAATATTTTGAAGAAGTTAAACTGTTTTAAAGACACTGTCGCCTTTCTAAGGACACCTTCGCATTTTTACAGGGACTGTCAATTTTTTGCAAAATCTCGAAGAGAGAGAAAAATCTCGACAATCATCTATTTTCAACAAGGAACATTCCAAGCACTTCCCAGAATTTGCGAAGTGAGAGAATGCCACTTCATGTAAAATGTGAAGTGAGAGAATTTGCTATGTCCTCGTCCGCGCCAACATTCTCTGATTCGTTGACTGTATATACCATGTACAGTTGTCACACAAGCCAAATACTTCCAAGTACAACGACTTACCAAATTAGGTGACAAATATTTACTTTAATTGATACATGGATTAATTCTATAAATGGATCATCCAGGCACACTCTACATGATGCTCCGTCCATGAGACAAATGATTTTGAGCCTCCCAGTTACGCCGTCATTCTGGTTGTAACTGCTATTTTGTTGTGCTTCAATGTAATATAGCAGCAACATGCTTTTCTATCTGTGTATAACGTAGATGAATGCTTGTTGTGATTTGAATGCACTTCATTGTTGTTTGATCACACTTGTTCACTCACTCTGATCAGAACACGAACATCTACGACTCCTCAGTTTCTGATCAGAAGAAGGCTGTAAGGATCACCATATGAAGATATGACTAGATCCCGTTGCAAAACAACCAAAAGGACACCTGTGGAGCAAAATCACCCATCCAAACCTAGATCCCTCCTGGAGTTTCCTCCTGGACCTAGCCCCCAAGCCATAGTGAAGAACCTAAGAGAGAGAAGGAGAGACAGGCTCAAGAAACTGAATTTCCAATAGGAGGATGGGCGAGTTTCCAATAGACATATTCTCCTCATGAGAGAGAGAATATTCTCCTAGGATTTCCATGCAACCTAAATTGAGCTATTGACCTCCTATTCTTGCATTAAAGCAGTCATTCACTATGCATGTGCTCCTATGTCCAATTATAGGTCTGGGCCCTCATATGATTATTAATTACTTTACAAGCCAAGCCCGGAATGACAAGGATGGTCGGAAAACTTGTGATGTGGAGTTATTCACTTCAAAGATTTCCCAGATATGTTATTTACTCATGAGAAATAGAGTTCTTTGGTAGCTGAGTTCAAGATTCTCAGTGAATTATGTGAGTAACATATGCAGAGTGTGGATATCTGTCAGTTTATAGCCTATGTTTATGTATAGGAACATAGTTGGATAAGTTGCTTATGTACATCTTAATCTTGTGGATCTATTATGTGTTTCCTATGTATAGAGTTTATATCGTATACTTAAACTAGTCAAAGTACATAGACATATGAACAAGTAATGTGTGGAACAGTTACTTGTAGGTTAATGTCTCTTTATGTGGAAAGGATAATTCATTAACTTATTTATGGTTTGGAAGAAGATCTAAATGTGGTGTTATACATGTATAATTGAGATTTGCATCTAGACATTTAAGATTTCTGAATCATTTACAATTGACTTGAGTAATTGAATTACTCCTGATTAGAAGTTAATTGGATAAATAAGCAGTGTGAAGAGAATTCACCGGAAACTGTTTATTTTGATCTATATTGCTTATAAGTCACATGATTAGTGAGTCATTTGGATTCATTTATGAGAACTGTGCATAGAATATAGAAGATTCTTGATATAGAATATTTTTGGAAGGAGAAATATCCTAAGTTATTGATTATATCCCAGTGAGCTCATATACATACATTGGAGGACAGAGTCTAACTAATGTCAAGGATAACCACTGAATTCAATTGGAATTCAGTAGAACTTTCTAATCTCTAGATGTGGTTCTAGGTGATTGTATAAAGTTTATATTTGTTAAAGACAAATGTTATAATGGTCTTTAATCACTTGATTGATTGTAGAATTTGGAACTCATAATCTGGTTAAGAATCGAGATGGAAGAATATTCTTGGAATCCAGTAATTTTCCTTGTGGAAAAAATTTCAGAATGTTTCTTATATTTCATGAGTGGTATGTTGTGCATATACTCCAGTATCTCTAAATGATTATGGGTTTAGAATCCGATAGATTATGATTGACGAATCATAAGATTCTAAATGTTTATGATTGCCAGATCATAAATTGATACTTAAAGGTCATTAGATGATTATATTATGATGGTTCTTAAGATGATGAGTAATTCTTGATCAACTATGCGGTAATGCCATATGGGATGGCCTATCGCTATTAATCATGTTACATAGGAAAGATTGGACTATATTTTTACATCAAATACTTTAAACTATTAAGCTGCTAAACTTATTTTGTTAATGGATAACAACTGACATTAAGCGTTGACACCTGTTTTCCTCACTGTGCTAACTTGTGTGGTGGGATGGTGGCAAGTACCAGTTGGATGTCTTGAAATATGTTTCGCTTTACGGTGTCTCAATTGGTGCGGCATGCTCAGAAATGTCTATCTCATTTAATATATAGGCATGGCCTCTGCAAGCAGGCACAACTACTTTTAATGTTATTAATGTAAAAGGTATGACCCAGCGTTCAAGAATCGTTTCTCACGTGAGGGATTTCAAATTTTTTTGTTGTATCTTTGAAGGGTTTTCAGTGACATTTTTGAGAATGTACATTGGCCAATGTTACTCCACTTAATTACACCGATAGATATGAAATCAAAACCAAAACCAAAATCAAAATCAAAATTAAAACCAAAACCCTAAACAAGGACGTGAATCTATGGATTAAAATAATTTATTGTCTGCATGATTGTATCATAAACACATCACTTCCAAGGAGACAAAACTTGCCAGGGGCCTCAATTGGCTTTGTGGGCTATTTATTGATGTTTGCAATGCAAACAAAGTGGATTGGTGGATGCAATTGAAAGGCAATATCAGATGCATTCATCGACTCCAGAGTTAATAGCTCATCAGATGGTATTGTTAAACTATCAGATGTAAGTTTTTTAAAAGCCCAAAAAAACTTGAAAATTTTGAAATTTGAAAAACTGAAGAAAGCTTGAATTATTTGAGAAATTTGAAAAACGGCAAATGCAATCGTCGAATGTAATTTTTGAAGGGCTGGGTGTCGGTTGCAGTGTCCATTCTAGAACTGTCAGTTGTGGTGATGTTAGTTCCCCCTCTGAAAATGGAGTGCGATGGGTACGTGTCAAGGGAGGAGTGGTTTCAAGAAACATTTGGGAGAAGTGTGTCGGTGGTTTTCTTGAACATCTGTCGGTGGTGTTCTGATGCAATTTGAAACTCAAAGACACGATTGAATGCATGCTTGGAAAAAAGGTCATGGCAAGAAAGGAAGTAGACAATAAATAACAGAAGAACTAGAAGATTCATTGTTATAAACGAGTTCGTGGAGCATAAAAGCAAGAAGATTGCTAGCGACAATGTAGCGTCGGATGGAAAATTCTTTATAGAAACTCGAAAAACTCGAAAGTCATGAAATCTCGAGAACGGCAACGGCATCGATGTTAGTTGATAGAGTCTCTGCCAATGTTAGCACATAATCCTCCATTGTTTATTGAGATTCTACTTCTTAGTTAGCACCAACGTTTGTTGGTTCTGCTTGACACAGAACTTGCTTCTCAACCGGCCAATACTAGCACTGAATCTACTACTCAATGATAGTTCGATTTCAACTTGGCCATATGTGTGACTACAAGTTTATTAGGCAATGGGCTCAGTCACGGTTCTCTTCTGTAGTATTTAAATGATAGTGTGTCCCACCTATCAATAAGACACAACTACAACCTGATTTCGGTCCTTTATTAACAATTGTAGCTCATCTTGGATATAGGATCTGTCTGGAACTCATTTTCTACAGTTCTACAAATTGTTTCAGTTCTTTCTTTATTGTTTACAGTCTGTAGATTATTGATAATCTAATCTACACAAAGACAAGGAATTAAACTAAATCTACCTCTACTGAAATCACATAATCAACATAAACAACATTCAACTGAAGCATTGGAAATTTTACAAAGTGCTTGTTACAACTGTCATTCAACAGTTGTAAGAAGAAATCCTCAGGGAGCCAGAAACCGAGAAACATCAGAATTGAGTGGAATAGTGGACCAGTCTCCAAGTCCTGCACATCTACCTAATACTAAACCCAGAACCATCTTAAAAGAAGAAATAAACAACAATCACATTCATACATTAGTACCCGAACTAAATGCATGAAGATGGAGCATGGAAGGGAATGCAGTTTGAAAGATCTTCATTAAACATTTAAGTAGCATTACAATACACACTACATGCTATGAAACTCATGGAGGAGGCCTCTATCTATACCCACGAGCTGGTGAATCCAATTCTATCATATTTTGGATTCCACCTCTTACAACTAAGTGAACCCCATTCTATAAAGATTTGGATTCCACCTCTTACTTGATAATAGAAGGCCCCTTTATTAAAAAAACATAACTCAAGTTGAGGTAGTCTAAATTGCTAGCTCCCACATTGACTATCCATCTTTCGAGAATTACCATGGGGCTCACAACTATACATTTTAGCCTAGCACTAGTAATTCTCGTGCTCTCAGACTCGGCTCTCAACTTCATCTCTGCTGGGAATCCTTTTTGGATGATAAGGCACTACATCGACACGTCAGGGGCGTGGCATCAGCTAACATTATCCTCCTTTTAAAGTGTTGTAGGTCCCACTACAATGTCTCAGCTTTGACGCTTGATTTTTGAAAAGGCATAGATCAGTGTTTGCCTACGTAAAACCAAGATCTTATTGGTTGCATTGTCATGTGTCTTGACAAAACTTCAAACTCACAGCAGCTTATCAGGATAGCCTTGCGTAACCGAGTGTCTCTCGTTTGTCTTTCTTGGCTTTCTTTTTGTTAAGAGACTTCTCATAGCCTATCTCCCTTTCAATGGCTTCGAATGTGATGAATCTCATTTTTATGCCCAACGGAATAGGTCCCAGATAATGCCTAATAACTGGTATAGGCTTGTTTGTATACCAGCTCTCGATCATCTGAATATATTGTCCTCTGAAAATTGCCTTTGGATTTTTTCTTTGGATTTCTCGAACAATTTTCTTGTAAGTCTTGCCAAATATTCACCAATTACCTTGGCACTCTTTGTATTCTCCTTTCTGCTTTTGGGTGTTTTCTTAGTTCTTCTCCCAGTTGAAGTCCCGGCCTCATCGACACTCTTGTCTCGATGAGAAGTGAAGAATCTTCAATTGGTAGGTTGCACAGACCTTGGGTTATCAATCTTCAAGGGGTTATGAAATTGGTGGTAGAAATAGATTTGGACGGACATGTTGATGATGGTAAGGAAACATGATGAGGGGTTTGGTGGAAGGTGAAGGTACTGACAATATTACAGTTGCAGCCTCTTTGATCACCACTTACTTGGTGAGGAGCTTTCTTTGTCCTGTAGGTCCACTATCATCTTCATCTTTTCCTTTTATCCATTATTTGTTGAGACTCGACCAAGATCTTGTCTTGCTTCTTGATCTTTCCTTTCGTATTGGCCTTTTCAGCTGGATCTCTGTGATTCTTTTCTTTATTTGTTTTATTATCTTTTCTTGCAACTTCACCTGCTTTCTTAAATATTCTTTCTGGCTGACCAACCAATGTAGTTGGTATTGGTCTCTGCAAAACACTGTAATGACATTTTAGCTGCCTCGGTAAGACTACCGGGGTCTTAAAAGAGATGAATGGTGAGATGGTGAAATAACAGAAAGATGTAATGGAAGTTGTGGTAAATGGTGTGGATGATATAACAGACATGAAAGTAGAAATAGATGTTGTGGCAAGAGAATTGGATGACAGAAATGTGGATGGTGTGGATGCAGGAGTGGTTGAAGGAGAAGACTTATTTTCCAATTCATGTACTTCCCCCTCCTTAAGGATCTTTGTCTCACCGGTGCTCAAAATCCGAGGTTTATGACTGGGGTGCTCCTCTTGGTTGAGTCCCTTTGGATTGCCCATCTGTCTTCTTAATCTTTGTCTAGGTAGGTTCTCTTGAATGGCAAAACTTTGGACCAAATTGGAGTATTCATCTCCAAGTCCATTTAGGATTACTTGAACAAGTTCATTATCATGAATTTTGTCACCAATAGAAGCTAACTCTTTGTTTAGTGACTTAATTCTAAGCACATATTCTTGTGTACTCTCATCACTTCCTCTCATGCTTTGCAAAATCAAATTTCTTAGCATAAGAACTCAATGTTGTCGAATTCATAGATACTCTTCAATGAATCCCAAGCCTCTTTTGATGAGGCACAAGAAGTCACCTCTTTCAAGAGGTCATTGCCTACATTCATCTTTAGACAATGTAGGGCCAATCTAGCCCTCTTCTTGTATTTCAATTGTTCTTGGGCTGCTTGAGGCTCTTCCTCAACTCCAAGAACAATGTCATAGAGGTCACGGATCACAAATAGTGATTCCATCCTCACTTTCTAAATGGAATAGTTTGTGGAAGTTAGCCTCTCACTAAATTCTAACAAAAATTCACCAATGGATGACATTATGAATGATTGCCTATGAGATGCACAAAGATCTCTTGATAATGAATTATCTAAGATAGAATTCTAGCTCTCTAAGAAGCTTCTAATCTCAGCCCAATCAATCCTAGTTCAAACTTGGATGATGGTGTAATAGATCCACTCAAAAATCCTAGCAAATCACTCCCTCACAAAATTGATTCTAGCACTATTTTGCTTGATATTTCACACACGCATAAGATCTGAACAAATTAACCTCCAATATCTGATCTAATGCTTCAAAATGAATCGGTTCAATGACTCAAATCTCTATTTCATAATTAGCATTCAATGGATTGAACCTAGATCTAGACAATGCACCAAAAATCATGAATTTGATCTTGTGTTATTCTAATTTTACAATTACAAGATCATTAACAGTTTTGTAATTGATCCGTAGATCGATTATTCATTGGAGCGTGAAGACATAGATAGGTTCTGTACAAAGATTCGTGTAGATCTGTAGTATTTCGCATTCCTCGCATTCTTTGCAAACCCTTATGTTCCTTAGTTTGCCTGAAATGTTGAGTAGTACAATTTTGTCGCATTCCTCGCTTGTTGAAGTTTGCGTGTAAAACTACAAACTATGCGAGAAAATCTACATAACGTAACTTTTTGAGTCCACATTTTAATTCCATACTAAAAATGGCATAACTTTTTAGTGGTAAGTCCAAATTTAGTGGATTTTGGTGCATTGGAAAGCGCTCGACAAGGCTTTCCAATGATATGTTACATGACATACTTTTGAGCTACGAGGCAGCATATATTTTTGAATATCTGATGTTAAGCCAACCTAATGACTCTCTGACAAAAGTACAAAAGAAACAATTGATTCTTAAGGCACAACCTTATCAATTGATTGCGGGCCAATTGTATCGACGGAGAATGGATGATATTTAGAGAAGATGTGTGTTGTCTCACCAAATACCTGACCTAATCATGTTCTCACATGATTATGGCAAGTCAAAAGTATTAGTGTTATAATATTTTAATAATAAAAAGTCATCTTGCACGAATTCGTAAAGGGTCTTTTTGGAACTCAAAACTCCTCTAATGATGTACTTGATTAATAAAGAGATCAACCAAATCAATGAGAAGTTGATGAGACATTGGCAATTTCTAGTTTTGCTTGTAATTCTCTTGAGTTTTTATGATTGGAATGCATTTGTATTTAAAAGTACTTCACTCTTAGTTTACAGTCCGTATTGGTACTATCCTCCACACGTGTGAGGCTGCTCTTAATAGTTTTCAATCATTTGATCCAATGGTCTTGCAAAAATCATAGTGAAATGTATCTAGATCAAGATCTAGCACATAGAATTTGATAGATCTTTGGATTTAGAAATCAATAAATCTTAATGATTTTTTTGTACAATTATAATTGCTCATTTTATCAGAAAATTCAAACTCTGGAAGAGCACTTGGTCGTGGCACTCAAGTAGAACATTTGGTGGAGCGCTTGGTTGGAACTGTTGGTTGAAGCACGTTGGACCAAATTTTCACAATTTCTCTGTAGTTGACTCGAAGACCAATATCTCAATTATATATAGGAATCAACTTTGAAACGACATGGATCTCTCAAAAAACTTGGATATGCACATATATCCTAAACTCTCTACAAGATGATCTGGAGATGGATAGATAAATAAAAAATTCATTCTTGAGCTATTCTACAATTATGACTTGTCATTTATAGAGAGTCGATAAATGCAGAGTGCTTGTCAAACAAAGATTTCATGTATCAAGAGAGTTGAACCTCTCGGTCAAGGAGACTCGGTTTGAGTTCCTTAGTGAAGATTCGGTTGAAGAGTTTGGTGGAAGAGAGTTGGTTCAAAACATTTGGATGGAAGCCTCAGCTAAAGAGCCTTGGTTTTGACGTTTAGTTGGTTATGGTGGTATACTACCATCGGATATAGCATCGGATTTAAGATAGGATGATGGTCACCAGATGTATTTCAATCAATATGAAGTAGTTAAGCAGCGAACATAAAATTGGATGTGACGAGGGATTGAGAAGTCAGATATAAAATATGGTGACTCTTGGATGTGCTGGTCGGATGTAACTTTGGTAATAGTTTAGAGACTTGTCGGATCTTCTGTTGATTACAACCTCAGATGTACTTGGTCATGAATGGATATGTCTCAGACGGTTTTGTCTTTGACTGAATCTTATACTAGAATCAGATTAGCAATACGAGATTCTGTATTGATTGTTTCTCAAATATGATTGAACTCATAGGATATGATTTGGATGTACATATGTAGAGACTAGCATAAATAGACTTAAAGGCTTGTAAGATATTTTCTCTCTTGTAAATTTCTATATTAGCTTAAACAAGCTATGTAAGTGTTAATTTTTTAATTCCTCTTTCAATAACAGTTATCTGTAGCCAGCGTTATCATGCTCAACAAGCTGAAGTTATTACTTCAAGCCATTGTACTCACTGTTGATATTTATCAGAGTGCAATTTTTGTCTCACTACTGCATTGTTCATTTGTGCAAACTGTATGAATTCTTCTACTTGAATATTTCTGCTACTAACTGTTGTGTTTCCGTTCTTACACGCCTACTCTCTGAGCAACCGAGCCTCCGCTACACTCACGACCACCGTTTCTGACATGAGAGAAGTCATCAATAAAAGTCAATAAATAGACAATTCCCCTGTGAAAATAGTCTACATATGGCCACAAATGTCCATGTGTACAAGATCTAGCAAATTTATAGAAATGTGAACTGATTAAAAAATAGGTGGACTTCTAGCATGCTTGCTGGTAATATTCTCATAGGTCTCAAAAAGGCTGAATAATAGAGTTGTAACTGAGCCAGTTGCAATCGTATGTTCCATAAGATTTTGAAAAGTGTTGATGTGGCTCGAAACACTTACCGCTTTAGACATTTTCAGGGTGAAAAATTTCTTCCTCAAATGGAGTTCGGAGGAGACATCCCTGATATTGTAGAGTGTTGGCCGGGCCCATACAAATCGATCACGGAATCAACCCACATAGGACACCCCTCCAACTATCCGTGCTTTCACCATTAAGCATAATGTAGCTTGGAAGCTATATTTCGCACTTTGTATAGTGTGCTCAAGATGTCCCAGACTTCTTTCGATATCTGAGCCTCAGATACATGGTCGATCTAAGTATCCGTAATGTTCAAGATGATCAGCGCGAAAGCCTTTCCATCCTTCAACTTCCATCTGGCAATTACAGTGTCGTCTGCTTCGGGTTTCCCTTCTGCACCTGTAACAACGTCATACATTCTTTAGCCATTAGTACAATTTTCATCTTAAATTTTCACATATGGTAATTGGCTCCATCAAGCTTGTCCATGATGGGACTGGCTTTCTCTTGGGAATCCATGTGGAAGATTAGTCTAGGTAGGTCCGTTGGCAGGACCATCTCAAAGGGGGACCTTGTCTTTGTTACTTGTTAGTAAACCTGCCTGAGTGTCTTACTTGTACGTATTCGTGGTGAGTCTTAGTACTCATGCTTTGTCTGGTTTGCATGATTGCTTGTGATACAAGGAGCTGATGGCTCGAGAAGGAACCTTTTCTTTTGAAGGCTGATACCATCAAACAAGGAGGACTACAGAATCTTTGGGGCGAATTTGCAGTTCAAGTACTCACACGTGAACGACAACGAAACGACTCAATGTTTGCAAAGGATGGATGGCTAGCCTGTTTCTTGGGTTAGTTTCATTTGTGACAACGCCCACCAGACGCAAGCAGGAAGTCAAAAGTTGGAAAGGGCCATTTCAGGGGAGATCTTCTATGGAGCAGTTGGTCTTCATTTTGGGACGGCCACTTTCGGAACTAAAACTCACTGAGCATGGGCGATATCCAGAATCTGTGCGACGGATTTGCAATTCAAGTACTCGCACGTGAACGACAACGAAATGACTCAATGTTTGCAAAGGATGGATGGCTAGCCTGTTTCTTGGGTTAGTTTCATTTGCGACAACGCCCACCAGACGCAAGCAGGAAGTCAAAAGTTGGAAAGGGCAATTTCAGGGGAGATCTTCTATAGCAGTTGGTCTTCATTTTGGGACGGCCACCTTCGGAACTGAAACTCACTGAGCATGGGTGATATCCAGTATCAGTTGGGTTTTTTCTCAAAGGGGAAAAGACTAGGATCCTCTTCAGAGATTGGCAACAAGTTGGATCGAGCCATAATCCTAGCAGATGGGAAGCAAAGTGTTGGAAAGGCTTTTTGTCCGAAGAACTCTACTCTAAGTCCGATCAGCTGATTTTATAAGTGGAGGGGAACTATCACACACACCTCTCTCTTGGGGCAAATTTTGAATGAAAGTTGATCAAAATGGGGGCAAACTCAAGGTGACCTAGCCATACTCACACGAGGAGACTGGCGAACTTGGGACCTAATAAGTTGACAAGCTTTTGTTGTGGAAAGTTGACAAGTTTTTGTTGTGGAAAGGAAAGTTTGTTATAGGCTTTCTCTGGACCAGCAATGCTGAGAAAACATATGAGTACGTTGGCTTGTGTTACGCGTAAGGCAGCTGATCAATGAAGGAACTGTGAAAGTTGAGTCTTGCATGAGAGACTTGGTATTTCGAACGGACGCCAAGGGACAGTTTGCGTTGAGATCGGATTAGTGCAAACTCTGGGTGCATGTGTCTGCTTCAAAGAGAGCTACTTGAAGCCAAGCTCGATGTACACTTCTTGTTTTGACTGTGAGGCAACTGACCAGTGATGGAATTGTGAAAGTCAAGTTTTGCGCGACGGACATGGTGCTTCAAACAAACGCGAAGAGATAGTTCGGATGTGGATCAAACTGGTGCGACCCTTTGGCTTTCCACGAGGTCAATGGTTACATTTGGGCTGATTCAAAGAGCTACTTCAAGCTAAGTGAGAGGTGCATTGCGGAGTACTCAATCTTTGCCTACCTTAAAGAGCCAAGATGAAAAAGTATCAAGATCAGGCTGGGACAAGGAGAGAAATCAAGGTGCAGAAGCAACAAGGCACAAAGTGGACCATAAAGTGGGCAATCAAACGATAAATCCTTTGGCTCAGGGAGCCTTGATACCTGTGCGGAACTGAACAAATCTGGAGCTCAGGGAGCTCAACACAAAGTGCATCAAGGACAAATCAGGAGCTCAAAGGAGTTCCAAAGTCGAAAGTCAGAAGCGACAGGGGCGAACATTTCAAAGAAAGGCCTCTGTCACCAGTTAATAAGGTTCTCGGGTTTTACGAAAGCGATATCAAATCTACGCTTTTTCCAGACAAAGATATATTTTCAACTTATGTAATTTTTCAGTACAAAGAGCTGAGCCTCCGACTTGTGGTGTGCCAGTTTCAATGCTAATAAAAAGTGGCCAGTAAATTGAGTATTGTGCCAAGTAGCTTAAATGTATAGTTATTTTAATTGGGAGACACCTTTACTTTAATCTGACATCTGATGAGGACATCAGATTTTATAAAGGTAGGGTGGATGTTGTAAAGCTATCTTTACAAGCTTTACTTCCGGCGCCATCGGCGCCAGCTATGTCCCCGGCGCCAGCAGCGCCCCTGCTGATACCACATGTAGCGCAGGCATCCCAAAGGGAGCCGGGAACCACGACTTAGCTTCCCAGCCTTCAACTCTTGCCATCCAAACCCACTTGACATACAAGCAGCAACTCGCCAACAACGATCAGACTTGACCAACTTGAAGTTCCGAAAACCAACATTGAGATCCAACTTGGCGTCATGCCAGATCGGGGGTCCCGATGTGGGTGACTTCCCTCCAAGCAAGCCGCCCGACATACATCAAACTTAACCAACTCGAAGCTTTGTTACAAACGAGTAACATCCATTCCAAGCAAGCGGTCTGACTTACATCAGACTTAACCAACTGAAAGCTTCGTCACGAGCGTTGGAAGCCAACCTGGCGCCACGCCAGACTGGACAGCCATAAAGAGGTAACGTCCACCCAAGCAAGCCATCCAACTCGGCCGACAGGTTAGAGCCCGTTCCCCAAGAGCTTAACCCATTCACGTTCATGCAATGAACACTCAGAACCACAAGCCGCGACATATATGGAAACAACCAGTTCCTGGACCAAATGGTCCCGACAGCATACCGCTGGCGCCACGGATCGAATGGTCCCGACGGCATACCTCTGGCATCCCGGGATACGACCCTCAGCTATGTGCCAAGTTAAAAATTTTGAAAGCGGCCTTACAACTGGGGCTTTTTGTTGTAAAGCTGACTCGGGTGCACCCAGCGTGCCCTATAAGACTCAAAGGGGTGACACTCCCTAAGGTCCCAGAGCAAGTTAGAACGTCAAGGACTGAGCCTCCGACCTGTGGTGAGCCAGTCAAGTAGTCACAAAGTCATGAGCTAGCTCTGGAGCTCGAGTCATGGCCTAGTCAGAAAAGCAGGTTGATTCGGCTGCCGGGACGGCTCCCGGGACCCATGTCCGGGAGCCAGACTGATTCTGCCAAGCTTGCCAGGCTTAATCAGCAAAATAAAAACTAAGTCCTAAAAAGCGTGCTTTACCAGAAAGCACTATGTTTCAAACCAGAGGGGGTGCGCCGAATCACAGCAGAACTATAGGGGGAGTCCGGCAGACAGAAACTTGGGCAGCTCAACCAGCGCCAGGAATCCAGTCCCCAGGTCTCAGCTCCCTCTACCAGCAAGAACCAGGCACAATGCCCAGCACGTGTTGGTGGCCCCGAGACCGGTCAGTCTATGTATGAATGTAACCTCTTTCAAATCTAATAAAGTTGATCCTTGGGGATGATTACCATTTCGGTTTCGCCTCCGGGATTGGTCCAAGTGGAAGGACCCTTACTACAACCTTTTTGCGTCGCTGGCACCTAAGGGTCCCTTTCATCGACATGGGGCTTGCCGCTATGCCAATTGGTCAGTTTGGCGACCACTATGCCTTGGGTTTCATGTGTGGCTTGTCTTTCCCTTTGGTTACCTTTTGGGGACGGATTCTGAGTTGGCTTTCGGGTTGGTTGGGATCCCAGTTTTCTTAAGTCTGAATGGTTAAGCTTGTTACGTTTCTGAGTTGGCTTTTACGTAAGTACATGATGGATGAATGTTAGATTTAAGCGCGTGTTGGGGAAACCGCTCAAGTCCCAGCGCCCTTTGAGGCACCGGCGCAACATGTGGTATCAGAGCCGACTAGCCGGTCAACTACACAAGTCTCACAGGGATGGCCACGTTTTGGGATTTGTCAGGACAACCGTTGCGCAAGGTGCTGCCCACAGTGTAAGCACGGGTGCGTCCACGGTCGGGGTGGTCGGTAGAACGGGGGACTTGATGAGTCAAAGTGCTGCTCTTGAGGTGTAAGCACGGTCAGTTCTCGCGGTTCGGGCCTGGCGCTGTCTGTACGTAGGACGGATGAGGCAAAGTGTTGCTTAGGTAGGTGAAAGCACGGTCTGTACCTTGTGGGGTGCGGGGCGACATATTCGAACTGTACGGGTTAACCATTGATACAGAGATGCTGCTCAAATTTGGGTGTAAAGCACGGGTGGTTAGCTGCCGGTGCGGGATAGCTGCCGATCATTTAGCTATAAGGGCTATCGACCAAAAAGTGGTGGGGCGTGACTGAGGCAATGTGCTGCTTAATGGTGAAAGCACGGATGGTTGGATGGATGTTTCCCCGTGGGCTATTTCTGTGATAGATTTGTGTGGGCGCGGCTAGGCAAAGGTCCTACGTCCGGTCGCAGGGGGGTTTGTGGCTTGAGAGGGATCCTCTGTGTTTGCTTTGGTTGGTATGTTCCGTTTGTCGTGTGCTTGCTTGGACACAAATGACCTGGTTCCTACTTGGCTCTCAGGTGATGCGGACGTGCTAAGTTTGAGGAAGGGATATTTTCATTGGAGCTGATTTATTAAAGAAGAAAAGAGAGCTGTGGGGCCCGGCTGACAGAAGGGAGAGCTTCAAATATAAAAAGGATTGAGGCGATAATCTGTTGGAAGTACACCTCTGACTATAATGGAGGACATCTTGAAGAGTTACGAGCACTAACGGACGGAGAAGAGCTGACTCGAGAATACAGCTCTCGCATGCATCGAGATGGCACCAGGTCCAAGTCGAGAAAGAAAGAGCGTATGCACTCCACAGTGGCTCCCCTCCATGAAGAGATGGGTGGCCCTTCTAAACCTACACCAAGAGATGAACCCTTGCCAGAGGCGCAACAGGACCTCTTTGAAGTGAAGATGCGGCAATACTTATCAAGCGCAATGACGGCTATGCTTAGCGAGGTGAAGAAGGATAGAGAAACCGAAAGGAAAGAATGGCAAACATCCTTGCGAGCCATGAATCTTACTCAAATTAACCTTGCTAGAGAAATGAGAGACGGGCTAACACAGCTTGAAGCCAGGTTTGAAGAGTTGGAAACAACTAGGGAGAATGCAGTGGCGCCTCCTCCACAGTTACCAAGAGAACCACGAGCGCGAACCACGGAGGGCCCAAGAAAGACTGCCAAAGTGAAAGCACCACCTACTTTCAAAGGAGAGCGTGACATTCGAGTTAAGATTGGTTGTTTCACATGGACCATTACTTCCGTCTGATGAACACTCCTGAGGAAGAAAGAACTGACTTGGCATTAGCGTATTTTGACAGTTACACTACAAATTGGTACCGGATGGCAGGAATGCATTTTTAAACATGGGACGCATTCAAAGCCGCGTTACGAGAGGAGTTCATACTGAAGGATTCACACATGAGATTGAGGACAGAATTATCGGGGCTCAAACAGAAAGGGTCATTGCGAGAGTACCTCAATAGATTCAGACAGAGTGTATGGGTTATTGAAGATATGTCCGAGGCGGACAAAACTCATTACCTATTGTCTGGAATGCAATCCTGGACCCGGCGTGCGATAGAAAACTACATGCCCCATGATTTCAATTCAACTATTCGAGCGGCTGAAATGGTTTGTGATTATGAGAGCACATTGGCACCAGCTGCTCCCGCAACCTCAACAAGAGTATTTAGTGGATCCAGACCGAGTTCGAGCTTCTTTTCAAGGGGGGACTCAGCTCCAAATGGCAACCAAGCCTCGAGTAGCGTGAATAAATTCCCAACAAAAACAGGGTTTGGCAACCAAGGCAACAATGGAGGGAACATGTTCCAGAGAAGAAACAATGTTGGACCTTCAGTTAGTCACAGTAACAGCTCACCAACAGTGGGCAGTTCCATGCGTTGCTTCAACTGTCATCAGCAAGGTCACTCTTGGAGGTCATGCCCCAAACCATTGAATAAGCAAATCATGGCTGCCATTGAAGGATTTGATAGGATGGAGAGAGAGGCATTTGATCAAGAGGATGGTGAACAAGATGATGAAGAGGACCCGAAAACGGATTTGACGGAGTCTGACCTGAATGCCTTGCAACAGATAGGGGCACTTGCGGCTTATTGTGAACATCTTATGGCGACTCCTGCGAGAGGATCCAAGTTATTGTGCCTGAAAGGCTGTATTCAAGGCAGGATCATTCACTTCATGGTAGACCTGGGGGCGTCACATAACTACTTGTCAGAGAAACTGACAGGAGAATTGGACATCCAATGTGAAGAAAATGTGACTCCTATTTGTGTGGAGACCGCGAAAGGTACAATGACCACTTGTAGATTGGCAACCAACTTACCAATCTCTCTGGGAGCCTGGAAGAATCGACTAACGTTCACAATCTTGAAGATGGATGCCTTCGACGCTATTTTGGGATTAAGCTAGTTTAACGAACATGTGGTGGCCTTCTTGGCAAAAGGGGTTAACCTTGTGTTATTATATAATGGCAGGAGACCTTGTGTCGTCAGAGCTGTGCCAGGGGACCAACTAGAAAAGAACGACACAAATGAACCTGAGCCAACCATTCCTCCCAATCTCATTCACCTATTTAACGAAGGACAACCAACAGTGACAGACCAGCTGACACGGGAACAAATGGAGCCAACATTGCCTATAGTCTCTACATCAAAGGTGAATTCAAGTGCCGATGCAGAGCTCAAGGAGCTCAACTTGTGTGACCAAGCGAAAGCTCACTTTTTTAACGAAAGACATCCAACAGTGACAAACCAGCTGACGCGAGGTCAAATGGAGCCAACATTGCCTGCAGTTTCTACGTCAAAGGTGAATCTAAGTGCCGATGCAGAGCTCAAGGAGCTCAACCTGGACGACCAAACGAAATATCTGGAGTCCTAGGGGACTCATCCAGATGTGCGACGACAACGACATATCTGAGGCTTAAGGGAGCCGTGAGTACCTTTTTCTTTCATGCTAATAAAGTAAGCCGCATTTCTCATTGAGGAGTGAGCTTCAGTTTGATGTCTGAGTGCAGCAGCTTCACACAGGTTTTACGTAAGTGAACTAGATCTACACTTTTCCTGTGGTGGGTGTAAAACACAATATCATTACTCTGCTTTACAGTTGGTTTCCTTTGGTCGATGAATCAAGCCCATGCCCTTGTATATGTGACTAAAGTCTGGCCGGTGAATTAAGCCCGTGCCATGAGTCTTAGGTTCTAGTTTGGCCCTGATGAGGACATTAGCTTTCTCAAACGAGGGGAGGATGTTGTAAAGCTGACTCGGGTGCACCTAGCGTGTCCTGTAAGACTCAAAGGGGTGACACTCCCTAAGGTCCCAGAGCAAGTTAGAACGTCAAGGACTGAGCCTCCAACCTGTGGTGAGCCAGTCAAGTAGTCACAAAGTCATGAGCTAGCTCTAGAGCTCGAGTCATGGCCTAGTCAGGAAAGCAGGTTGATTCGGCCGCCGAGACGGCTCCCGGGACCCATGTCCAGGAGCCAGACTGATTCTACCAGGTTTGCCAAGCTTAATCAGCAAAATAAAAACTAAGTCCTAAAAAGCGTGCTTTACCAGAAAGCACTATGTTTCAAACCAGAGGGGGTGCGCCGAATCACAGCAGAACTATAGGGGGAGTCCGACAGACAGAAACTTGAGCAGCTCAACCAGCGCCAGGAATCCAGTCGCCAGGTCTCAGCTCCCTCTACCAGCACGAGCCAGGCACAATGCCCAGCATGTGTTGTTGGCCCCGAGACCGGTCAGTCTATGTATGAATGTAACCTCTTCCAAATCTAATAAAGTTGATCCTTGGGGATGATTACCATTTCGGTTTTGCCTCCAGGACTGGTCCAAGTGGAAGGACCCTTACTACAACTTTTAAAGTCCCAGCGCCCTTTGAGGCGCCGGCGCAACACTTTTTCCGAACACTGAAACCCAGAAGGTAATCAGAGTCAGTTTGAGGAAAATCCCACTTTATTGATAAATCTGAGAAGGTTACATTTCAAGGCAAAATCTACCTATACAAGGTGATAACAATTGTTGGCAAGTACTAGGAGAAAAATTTGAGATCCAAGTCACATTGTTCACCCCTACTCAAGTGTGTGAGTGTGTTTTTTTGGCTTGAATCAAAGTCATAAAGGTGAGTGAGGCATATGTGTTGTGGTTGATCCAAAATTTTCAAGAGATCCTTCCTTTGTAGAGGGCAAGAACTAGTAACTCAATTCTTGACTTTGATGAAAAAATTGTCTTCTTCATTGTGATCAAATCTTGCTAAGTGGCATTAGCTCTTTGTAAGCACATATCTTAGTGAGAGAGACGTATCACATTTCTGAAAATTTGAAATCATTCCAACTCTAAAGAGGTAGAGTCATTGGTACTTGGTGGAGTCCAATAGGGTTGAATGAATTCAATTTGTTGAGCAAAATTTTGACATTATATGTATGAAACTCAAATAAGTTCTATTCAACTTTCTTTGTGAGAGTGTGAGGGTCAAGTTGTGATCCCATTGGGAGTCTAGAACAGGGAGGAGTCCATATTTGAGTGTTCATACATGATTGGGATCTTTGTGAATCTCTAGATGTCTAAATTTTAAGCTTGGTGAAAAATTATTGACATAGATTGTTATCAAACCATTTCATGTCCATTCCAAATCTCAAGAGTAAGATTCTTTGGGTCAAGACGGATTCCAAAAGGGGTGATTGGATCTGATCTTTGTGTGTTTGAATCAAGTATACATGTCAAGTTTTTGTGATCTAGTGTAGATCCTTTTTGTGAAAATTAGTGGTTTAATTTGCTGTCAAATCAAATCAAATTCAATCCAAATCTCAAGAGTGAGATTATTTGGGACAAGACTGAATCCAAAATAGGTGACTAAGTTTGATTTTCAAGTATTTGAAACAAAACCCATACTTTGTTCAAGAATCTCAAAAGTTGAGAGAACTAGTCAAGAGAAAAGGAAAATCTAGGTGCCAAATCTTTTCAAATCCATTCCAACTCTCAAGAGGAAGATTCATTGGTATTTGTTGAGTCCAATAGGGGTGTTTGGATCTGTTTTTTGTGATTTGATAGAGTGCTTTTGTCTTAGTGATCAAAGCAAATATTTCCAATTGACTAGGTTGAAAAAGATATGATTCAAAATTTGTGGTCTAGATCTTGTGTAGATCCTTCTAGATTATTGAATGTGTTCAAATCTAGTTTCTTGAGAGTCACAAATTACATTTTTGAAAAGTCATATCACTAGGTTTTACTTCCTCATCATGGCATCAATAGGTGGCAACCTATTGGAGGCAAGTAAGGATCCTAAATGCAACCTTTGTGGCAAGAGAGATTGTTTTGTCTCAAGATGTTACAAAATGAAGACCAATCCATCCAAGGAGAACCAAAGCAAGGGGGCCGAGGTGAAGGATGGAGCTTCAAGTTCAAAGTGCAAAGGCAAGAAGGACAAATCCAAGGAAAGGTGTTTCCTTTGTGGAAAGATGCATGAGGCTTGGAGTCTCAAAAGGACTTACAAGATTGGTCTTCAAAAGTCCATCATCACACATTTCAAACCTTTTGAAGTTTTGCATTTGAAAGTGAAATTTTTGGTTCAAGAGACAAAGATAGATGTCACTTTCATTAATGTCACTTGGATCTATTTCATGTCCTTGGAAAGCATTTTGCTTAGAACTTTAGAAAAGTTCAAATTTATTGTTATGATCCAAGAGAAACCAAGAAAGATTAAGGAGGAGCAATCACAAAATGAAATTAGTTTCATTAATGCTCTCATGAAATCTTATGAAGAACTATTTTGCTTTAAAGAGATTTTTGTATCTCAAAGGTGGATTACGGCAATACTAGTTGGGTGTGATGCCTTAATAGATAGCAAGGCATGTTTTCCTTGTAAACTTACATTGAATATGAAGTCAAGGAAATGGAAATGTCTTCATAATGTATTTTTTGTTATGAGCCTAATCCTCGAGATCTTGGTAACATGATGTTGGATCTTTGTGATCCTCATGAGTCAAGAAGGACTCTTTATTTTCTCATGGAGTTGCAGCTATTTTCAAGGAGGAGGAGCTTTTGGATCAACCATATGCTTCAAGGATGGAACAAATCAATGAAAGAGGTGCTAGATGGTGCAAAGCTCTCAAGTTCATAAAAAAAGTCAACATCAAAGAGGCATTATCATGGATATGGTGATTTCAGATCGACATCAAGCTCATTGGCTGATCTTCACACCTTTGAACGAGAAAGGATCCATATTTGAAGACCAATTCAGCCCATGGAGTCAATCTCAATATCATCATGCTTTAATCAAGTTAGTTTTGAGGAGTGTTAAAATTGGCAAAAGCTAACTTGATCAAATCTCATAAATACCATTATGAGTAGTATATATCATCATTAGACATGTGTGGAGCCTGTTCGCACATGTGAAATAAATGCATTTATCATTTAGATGAGTCCCATTTCATTTGAGATCTAGTAGCTAAAATGGCCAAAATCTAGCTATATGCCGCTTGGCATCATTTTATTGGTAGAAAAAGCTATTTCACATGGATAGGAGTGATCTCACACGTGCAAAGGACTGCTCACATGTGTGAAAACATCAGTAGTAGGTGAGATCCAACTTGTAGTAGATATTTGTGCAAGTCCCTATAAATTAGGAAAATTGCCTACAATCACGGGAGGTGGCTATAAGTTAGGAAACTTGGTCCATGTGCCATATTGATGATTATTGGTGGATCCTTTGATGAGTAGGCACTCTCACACGTGCCAAACCAGCTGAGTAAGCATCAGCTCTTGTGTATATATGGTGGCTCATTTGGCCATAATTGACAAGAAAGCTAAATCTTGGTATTGGTGCATTTCTTGAGTAATCTCTCCATTTGTCTTGTGATTTTATGCTTCTAATGGTTTCTAAGCTAAGTGTACTTCATTATTTGATGGTAGTCCGTACTCTGACAGGTATTCACATGTATGAAACCAGCAAGTACAAGTTTTGATCATATTTGATTGTTCTTGTTAGATTTGTTGATGTAGATTTGATCTAGTGCTATCTAATCTTGTGTAGATTGGTAGATGAATCATAATCTAACACCCAATCACACTTGTGGATCTGATTTGGATCCATTCTTGGTCCTTTTTGCTGTACTTTCACATTATTTTCTCTCAGTCAAATTTCCTTATACATTATTTGCTTATTTTCAAATCCTCATAACTTTTCCGTCTGAGCTCAGAATTGAATATTGTAAAAAGCAAAAGTGCTCAGTTTTATATGACCTACAAGTTTTTGCCTTTTCAATTTCACTCATCATAGAACTCTGATTTTTAAGTGGGTGGAGAAAAGAGCATTCAAGCTATTTATTGAAGTCCATTGCATATAAACTTCAGCTCAGAATACAGTAACTTGCAAGTCCTTCGATTCTCAATATGGGTGCTGACTCTGATTTTGAGTACATAGACGACGGTGACTCTTAATACAAAGATCAATCTAACTATGATTTTGAAGATCAGTATTATGAGCACAACGATAGCGAATCCAATCCAATCAGTGCGGCAAATTCAATCAGTGCGAACAAGTGTCATATGGAGACTATCTAGAACATAATGAAACACATTATGATGATTATAATGATTGACAAGTTTACCAAATCAGTCAACATAACCCAAGTGGTGGTGTTTATAGTAGTGACAGTGACAATGAACAGCTGAATTCACGTCATCATTACCAATTACCTTACATGGACCAATCTTCCCAGCATATGGTGGAAACAATTTTTCACAAGTTTGATGGTAGAATTGCTCATATGGATGTGAAAGCATGGATAGACAACTTTCACAGGTATTTTTAATCACATCCAAGCAGTGACCATGACAAGATTCAATTTGTAGGAACATACCTTGATGGATCAACATATATTTCGTGGCGATATTGGATACAGTGTGAAGAACCTCATGTTACCACTGATAAATGGCTAGCCTTTGTACAAAAGTGCATCAAAGATTTTGAATGTACAGACCGCCAAGTATGGCATTCTTTCCAATAGACATCTACCGTGGAGATCTATTTTAATAACTTCCAATAGATAATGGACCAATATGGTTATTCGGTGGAGGAATTCAACACAATGCACTTAATTTTAGGCTTGAAGCCTAAGATAAGAGCTTGTTTATCTAGGGATATATATCATGATACTTGGATAACGTCACTATCTAGCATAAGATCTCAGGTTCATACCATAGAACACGATCTGAACAATGGTCAACGTGAAGCTGGTACAGAATACTCAACACCATTTATGCACTTTGAATATACGCGGGACATTAGCTTTCAACAAAGTGATGGGACAGTTACAAAAGTTGAGGGATCAGGACAAAACGCCTAAGGTTCAAGTGGGAAAAACTGTTAATCCAAGAATCCAGAAAAATGATAGGCCAAATGATTGTGATGAATCATCATCAACATCATCAAAGGATGAATTGGAAGTACGAAACGATGATAAAAATAATTCTTCACCTCTTTAGGCACTCCAAAGTCATTAATAAGGATAATAGGCCAACGAGGGCCCAATATAGTTTAAATAATACTTAACAAGGGCTAACTATCCCTCAAGATAGTTAAGTTAAGTTAAGTGAGAGCATTGTCTATAACTAGGCAAGAGACATCAATTTGTGAATCTTTTGGCTCATTTGCAAGTGATAGCTTCTAGCTTTCTCCTTGTGAATATGTGCTATGGGGATTTCCTTTGCTTGGTCTCATGTGCCTTATCTACATGAATCCCTGCTCATTTACATTGCTTTGTACTCTTCATTTCATTTCTATTGTGATTCTATGGAGATCCTTGTGTTTCTAGCTTTCTATGGATATGCTATCTTTAATGCTTTGTACTTTTCTTTCTCTTAGTCTTACTTCCAGTGTAATTGCTAATTGCTTAGATTTGGCAAATGACAGGTCGGTGCAAGATTTGTTTAGGAATGGTTGTGGTTGGGACTTCTGCTTGGGCTCGGACTTCCATTGGCCCCTCCGTCATGCCGCTAGTGTTTTCTGTTGCATTAAAGCTACAAACCTAGGATCTCTAGCATTTTGTTTTGTGCTTGCCATGTCCTCAGATATGTATGTAGGTGAATGAGAACACGGAATATATGCTGGTAGTGGGAGCGCTAAGCACGGGCCTAATCTCATTCAGATCATAAAAATAGCATGAGCTATGAAACCAAAAGGGTGAAGTGTAAAAATGAGGCTCCATGCAACCTTTTATTTGGAAGATTTCTAATTTTACTAATGAGTGTTAGAAAATTAGATTTTTCAGAAATAGTAATGCACCATACATGCTTACATTACAATAATTAAAATCCTAAACCCCATTCAATCATAGAAAATGTACAGATGTGGCATAACAACTCATTTCCATTAAGGTTTCTTGATTTCGAAACTTTACTTTAAATAGACTTTTTAGGTCAAGTACATGCATATTCCAAATAAATTTACGAAGATTGTTATCGTAGTACGATGATATATAAAAGCATCTCAATCCCATTGAATTTTTAATGAAGCATAATTTACAAGCGAATTGCAAGCATGGTCCTTTTCCGCACGTCTCCTAATCTACAAAATTAGACACTTGTATTATGCAATGTATTAATCGTTGCCACACATTTTAGACATCGTGCACAGAATTCCAAACAAAGCAGAATATAGAAAAGTAATTGTAAAGTCATACATTTTGTTCATCAATATTGAAGATTAAATTTGTGGGCACATCAGCAAATGTCAATTCAAGCAAAGCTCGTAAACCTTTTAGATTCCACCCACTGCACTTCACGTATTTCATCATGTGGGAGATGGATATATAGTTCCAACATCTTGTTGGAATTTGATGCTCAGCCTCAAATCCATTTATTAATGAACATCCTGAAAACTTTACAAAACCCAGAAAACAAGAGGCTCGAGTTTTTCAGAAGATCGAAAAGTCCAATATTGGATTTTGCCAACCCAATATCAAGCCTAACAAACAGAGATTTTCCGACCCTAGATCGGATCGGATCGGATCGAGGCGGCATTATTCGGGGGTCTTTAACCCTGGATCGGTCAAATCGGGTCTGAAATATCCGACCCCATGCATATTATTTGACTTAGTATAAATTTTTTACCCAGTGTAAAATTTTTGATCCTTTGTATATTTTCGATACATTGTAAAATTCTGATATTGTCGATCTAAAATCCAACCCAACGACTTCGCATTGATGTCCGCCTACTTTGTACTGAAATGAGGCGGTTGTAATAATTGTAAAAAATATCAGTTATAGATATTTTGAGTAGGATATCAATCCCAGAATCTTCATTAGAAAAATTATTCTAATTTTCTTATATCTAAGACATCTGATAATTATATCTATCAATTCATTTAGATAGTTCTGTTGCATGTGTTATCACACACACAATCAGAGTTCTCATTCTGTAGCCAACTGAAGTTTTCACTCCATGCGATTGTACTCCTTGTGGATATAAATTAGAGTATATTTTTGTCTCCACTCAGTTGTTTTTCCATTGTGCATTCCTAATTCCTTCAATTTGAATATCCTGTAGCTAACTATGGCGTTTCTAATCCTACACCAAGCCCGCTCATCAGCTTCCGCTCATTCCCACTGATTTTGGACATGGTATCAGAGCCTCTGTTTTGATCAGAGCTCCTCTAATCCGATATCAGTCAATCATCTGTGATAAACCATCAATTTACGACATGGTATCAAAGTGGGCAGTTCAATAATCTGCATTTCTATTGCGGATAATCAAGTCTTGTCTTTATCAAGGCATTGTTCTAACAAGTGCGCAACCAACAATATTCTGAAATTGTTGTTTCTATCAACGATATCACTCAACCAGAATAGATTCGTCTTCTAGTTCTTCACTTATTGACAGACTCGATGGGAGTAACTACCATCTCCGGAAGTTCAAAATGATATTCATACTACTAGCCAAGAAACTATGGGACATCGTTGATGGCACAGAAATTAAACCTGAAGGTGATGCAGTCATTATCACCAAATGGAGACTGAAAGATGGCAAGGTTTTTACCATGATCACTCTCAACATCAAAGACAATCAAATCAGTCACATAAGAGCTGCTCAGACTGCTAAGGATGCATGGGACATTGCCTCAGTCACGCCCCACCACTTTTTGGTCGATAGCCCTTATAGCTAAACGATCGGTAGCTATCCCGCACCGGCAGCTAACCACCCGTGCTTTACACCCGAATTCGAGCAGCATCTCTGTATCAATGGTTAACCCGTACAATTCGAATATGTCGCCCCGCACCCCACAAGGTACAGACCGTGCTTTCACCTCCCTAGGCAGCACTTTGCCTCATCCGTCCTACATGCAGACAGCGCCAGGCCCGAACCGCGAGAACTGACCGTGCTTACACCTCAAGGGCAGCACCTTGACTCATCGAGTCCCCCGTTCTGCCGACCACCCCGACCGTGGACGCACCCGTGCTTACACTGTGGGCAACACCTTGCACAACAGTTATCTTGATGAACCCCAAACAGTGGCCATTGCCGTGAGATCCGCATAGCTGTCCGGCCAGTCGGCTCTGATACCACATGTAGCGCAGGCATCCCAAAGAGAGCCGGGAACCACGAGTTAGCTTCCCAGCCTTCAACTCTTGCCATCCAAACCCACTTGACATACAAGCAGCCAACTCGCCAACAACGATCAGACTTAACCAACTTGACGTTCCGAAAACCAACATTGAGATCCAACCTGGCGCCATGCCAGATCGGGGGTCCCGATGTGGGTGACTTCCCTCCAAGCAAGCCGCCCGACATACATCAAACTTAGCCAACTCGAAGCTTCGTTACAAACAAGTAACATCCATTCCAAGCAAGCGGTCTGACTTACATCAGACTTAACCAACTGAAAGCTTCGTCACGAGCGCTTCCATGCCAGACTGGACAGCCATAAACAGGTAACGTCCACCCAAGCAAGCCATCCAACTCAGCCGACAGGTTAGAGCCCGTTCCCCAAGAGCTTAACCCATTCACGTTCATGCAAGGAACACTCAGAACCACAAGCCGCAAGAGATATGGAAACAACCAGTTCTTGGACCAAATGGTCCCGACAGCATACCGCTGGCGCCACGGACCGAATGGTCCCGACGGCATACCGCTGGCATCCCGGGATACGACCCTCAACTATGTGCCAAGTTAAAAATTTTGAAAGTGGCCTTACAACTGGCGCTTTTACCGAACACTGAAACCCAGAAGGTAATCAGAGTCAGTTTGAGAAAAATCTTACTTTATTGATAAATCTGAGAAGGTTACATTTCAAGTGTGTGACCGACCCTAGTCTCCGGGGCGCTAGCATGCCAAGGCGAGAGCCATGACAACATTCCAACAAGGGAGGCTGAGACTTGGTTGGAGCTCGCCCTGAGTCGCAACCCACACTCCCCTATAGTATTGGTGTGATTCGGCACCCCCTCATACCAAGCACTCTACCCAAGCTGGTAAAGCACGTTTTTCTCTCTCTAGGATTTTCTCTTTCTAGAAAGACATTTTCTCTCTCTAGATTTTATTGATCCCCAGGCTTCCTTTAATCATGCCTAGATCGTGTGAGGTGATTGCACATCGATCTGAGCTCTCTGGACTCCGCTAGAACCGATCAAAGATTTTCAGCCATAGGAACTTGGCGCCAGCTGGATTCTGGTCACAGTGGCGCCGTGAGCAGCCCCGGCGCCGTTGGCGCCGGGAGCAGCAGGGGCGCTGCTGGCGCCGGGGACATAGCTGGCGCCGATGGCGCCGAAAGTAAAGCTTGTAAAGATAGCTTTACAACACAACTACAATGATGCAAAAAATGTGGAACACAAAGTGCAAATATCAATCAGGCTCTGAAACAAAACGAAACAAAACAAAACAAAACTTGAACGAGCTCTGATATTGACATTGCTGAAGCAAAATCAAATTAATCACGAACAAAAAACAATTCGGATGGATTTCAGATATGATTGTTGGTCACTGCCGGCTATATCATTCCTACAATCCTCCAGAATGTAGACAGACACTGCTGATCCACGTGTCAAATTAATACAAAATTCAACAAAAACTGAACCAGTGTGTGGAATTGATAAAATGAGTGAATGAGATACACAAGTAATGACAGACAGTAATTCATTCAAGATAAAAAAAAATTAAGAGAGATATGTGCGTAATAGCTATAGTATCATCTATTGATCCTCTTGATTTTGAGTGTTGTATTACAGACCCACACAATGCATTGGCGTGAGAGAAGCGGTGTTCTCCCACGAGTTATGTCTCGCTTACTAGTAGACTTCCTAGATCTATGTGGATCATGCTTACAAAGCTTGTCTCACTCGCAGGCAGACTTCTATTCTGTAGTCTGTATATTTCTATATGCTACTGTATGTATCTTATACATTCAGAGTAGCACACCAGATTAGATAGATTGAACAATCAATAACTAATCACAGATTACAAGAGAGGTGGGTTAGGCACGACCTAACACTCTTCTGCTGACGTCATCATATCATATTAGGGTTTCTGTACTTCATAGTACTTGCATGATTCCTGATCCTTTGGAGCGTGAAGGTCGAAAAGTGTCGCGAAGATTTTTGTCTCGCTTTGAGCCATTTGACTTTCACGTCGTCTGACTTTCTCCTGCTGTATCACGAAAAAAAATTTTTTTGCAAACTTTTCGCGTTCATGTCTCTTCGTCAAGGTGTTTGCGAACATTTTTGCTTCATGTCTTTTCATCAGACTGGGGTTGAAAGCTAGCAAAGCTTTGGTAATTAAAATGTTTTGTTTTTTTAGCTCCCTCTCAAAGTGTGGTAGCTTAATGACTCTAAGATTGCTCCTCTGTTTCTCGAACAGACCTTTGTCTAAGGCCTTTGTAAAAATGTCAGCCACCATCTCCTTTGTTCCAATGAAAATAGTCTGCAGCATCTTCTTCTCGATCAGATCTCTTATCAAGTGATACTTGATTACGATGTGTTTCATCCTTGAGTGAAACACATGATCCTTTGTCAAAAGTATTGCAGATGTATTGTCCATCTGCAAAATCAGAGGCTCACTCCCTGTTTCGCCCAGTTCGTCAAGGAACTGTTTGAGCCAAATGATTTCATTAGCCATCTTTGCTACTGCAACGTACTCTGCTTCACAGGATGACTGAGCCACAATGGTCTGCTTCTTGCTTACACAGAGAATTGTTGTTCCTGACGTGATGGTGCATCCTCCTGAAACACTTTTGCAATCGTCCTTGAGAGATTCCCAACTAGCATCATTGTAGGAAAGCATCTGGATCCCTGCATCACGAGAATAACACAAACCAAAATCTTTTGTTAACTGAAGGTATTGCAAAATCTGTTTCGTAATCTTCCAATGAGTTGATCCTGGATTTATACAGAATTGGCTCATCTTGAACATGGCATAAGCAATGTCGGGACATGTGTTATCTGCAAGATACATCAACGATCCGATCAGCTTCTTGTATGGTGTAAGCTATATCAATTCTCTTTCTTTCTCAGTCTTCGAACAATCTTCATTCGTCAAGACTGTTCCTGCAAGCATTGGGGTATTTGCTCCTTTGCAACTCACCATCCCGAAATCTTCTAGGATTTTCTGGATATATCTGGACTGATGAAGGTACAACTTGTCTCCCTCATAGTCTCTGTCAATCTGTAAGCCAAGATAACATCTGGCTTCTCCCAAGTCTGCAATCTTGAAATGTTTCGAGATGTCATACTTCACTTCAACAATAAGCTCTTTACTTTTGCAGAGTATCAAAGTGTCGTCCACATATACAGCTACGATGATGATCTTCCCATCTATAATTTTTTCGCTTATCTGGTAATGGTTGCAACGTCCATACCTGATTCTTCCTCATGGATTCCATCTCCTCGTTCATGGCTTGGATCCATTTGTCCTTCTCTGGACATTCAATCACTTCCTCGAATGTTTGTGGTCCTCCACTGAATCCACAAAACTCTTCTGATGTAGAAGCTGAGCTTCCTGGCACAAATCTTGTTGGTACTCTTAGTTCTCTTGTCGATCTTCTAGGAGATCCTTCTGGGATTGCAATGCTCTTGTCTTTATCAGCTCTACTAGGTCAGAAACCATTTCGATTTATAGGTACTGTAGCAGTAGGTTGGCTTGCGAATATTTCTTCGTCTGATTTGTCACTCGAATGAGGTGTGACTCAAACATATTCATCTGAGTGTTTGTCCACTGCTCCCTCTGTCACAGTTGGTAGATAATAGTATTGTCTACCAAGGACTTCATAACTGACAAAATCACCATTGGTCATCGTTCTGCTCTCATCAAATTTGACATCTCTAACTGTCTTCATTGTGTTTGTCTCTAGCATATAGACTCTATAGTATGACGAATGATTGTCATATCCTACAAGACATCCTTGGTCTACTTTCTCATCAAGCTTCTTTTGAAGCTTATCAGAAACATGTGCATAAGCTACACAACCAAAGATACGTATGTGAGTCTGATTGGGTTTCCTACCCCACCATAATTTGTGTGGTGTCGTGTGAGGAACACCAGACTTTCCCATCATGTTCTGAATGTAAGCAGCTGTGGCTACTGCTTCAGCCCACAACACTCTTGGAGCCTTTGAATAGGCCATCATGCACCTAGCAACTTCCATTAGAGTCATGTTCTTTCTTTCTGCAACAGTGTGTAAGATGCAGTTCTTCTGTGAATGATACCACGATCATTGCAAAAGTGCATCACTCTTACGAATGGCCTTAGGATAAGATTTACAGGGTGCCTTATCTATTAGGGAACCTTTGGCATTCAGTAAGGTAGTGTCCCCTTTTTGCCTGTCACCATGACCTGTGTAAGAACACAGTGTCGTGATTCATTCGCCTTTTCTTCGTCTGTGCGAATTTGCGTGTAAAAGTGTAGACTGCGTGACAACGTTAGAAAAATATGCAGCATGAATGGAGGCAGATTAAAATTGGGATTTAGGAGAGTAGGAGGAGTAAATCCAACACCCCCCCTTAATCTGGATCCGTGAATGCCTTGATCTTCAGACTTAGCAATGCACAAAATCTGTTGAGTGCATTAACACTGAGTGCTTTCGTAAAAATGTCTGCAACCATGTCCTGCGTTCTGCAGCACGTTAAGCTCACCTCTCTGTCGAGAACCTTGCCCCTGATGTAGTGATATCTTATCTCAATGTGCTTACTCCTAGAATGAAATCTAGGGTTGGCCGATAAGGCAATAACACTTTGGTTATCACAAAACAAAATTGTAGGGCTGTACTAATACAGATTGATGTCTGACAGCAAATTTCTCAACCAAAACGCTTCCTTATTAGATTGCGAAGCAACAATATATTCTGCTTTAGTAGAAGAAAGTGCGATAGAGGTTTGCTTACAACTGTTCCACGAAATGGGACCACCATTGAAGAAGAATGTAAATCCAGATGTGGACTTACGATGGTCTGCATCTCCTCCCCAGCTTGCATCAAAATATCCACTAAGCTGATGAAGATTGTTGTTGCTGATAGCTCCATAGCAGATGCATTGGCCATGGTAGCTCGAATATATCTCATGACTTGAATAAGAGCCTTCCAATGGTCGTTGTTGACATCTCCATAGTAGATGCACTGGTCCATGGTAGTTCGAATATATCTCATGACTCGAATAAGAGCCTTCCAATGGGTAATTCCAGGATTAGCCATGTATTGGCTGAGTGAGCTGACAGCAAAAGAGATATATGGCCTTGTACAAATCATTGCGTACATGAGAGATCCGAGTATTGATCGATACGGGTATTCTTTCATCTGCTCCTCTTCCTGCTTTGTCTGGGGACATTGGTCTTTTGACAAATGCAGGCCTAGATCCATTGGTGAGTGAGCTAATTTACAATTCATCAAATTGTATCTATTAAGAACATTATGAAGATACCTTTGTTGAGTGATGTAAATCAGTCGATTTGCTCTGTCTCTATGGATTTGAATTCCAAGACAGAAGTGAGCTTCGCCCAGATCAATCATGTCGAATTCTGAGAACAACATCTGTTTTGAATCCTTGACCATATCGGCATGGTTGTTGAAGAGCAATGTATCATCAACATACAAGGTAATGATAATGAAGGATTGTTGTACTGACTTTGAATAAACGTTGCAATCAGCAGTGTTTGGTTTAAATCCATGTTCAATGAGGAATGTGTTGATCCTCTAAAACCAAGCTAACCTTTGCATGACTAACAGTAGCTCCAGGGTACTGTCCCAGACCTGCATAGAAGCATGTGAAGGTGACATCCCAACAGATTTTGAAAAATAGAGAAAAAACCATTAAATTCCAAAAATCCCTTGTAAAAATCAAAACAATTTCAAAAATCAAAACTAACCTTCATAGAACTCTTTGAAGTCCCATCTCACTGAGACAAGGACACAGAGAAGTCTGTGAACGTTAGATCCCAAAAAAGGTGCCTCTACGAAGATTCTCCAATATCAAAAAGATGAAAAACGAAAGCCGAACCTTCTCAAACAACAAAATCTTCAGTTCTTGTGGTAAGTAACCTTCACAAACAATTCTACAGCTCCATCTCAATGAGATAGTGATACAGAAGAGCCTGCAAAAATCGGTTCCCAGAAAATCTAAAAATTTTGCCCAAAAAACACCAATAAAATGCACTTATTTCATGATTTTTTGAGTTTATTTGGGAAGTAACTTTTGTAGCTTTGTAAGGAGATGGATCTCACTTAGATAGAAGTACATACTAGCCTACGAAGGTTAGTTCCCAGAAAATCTCAAAATTTTGCCAAAAGACACGAAATAAATGCATTTATTTAATGATTTTTTGACTTTCTTTGGGAATTAACTTTTGAAGCTTTTGTAAGGAGGTGGATTTGACTCAGATACAAGTACATACTAGTCTGAGAAGGTTAGTTCCTCAAATTGTGCCATGTGTCAATGTACGATGCCATGAGATTGAGAAGTGTGTGAAATTGTCAGGTCACACGTGTGTCATAGTACAAATGAATAGGGAGGCAATACATGTTCTGTTGACCGTTGACTCGCATGTGTGGAAAATAACCTATAAAAGACATGCAATAATATTATTTTGTGTCTTTTTTTTGTCAATTTTTGCACATACCGCTCTTATGCACAACACTACTTGTTTGTTCTCCAGTAGCTAGTGGTCTATGTGCGCACAAGTGCGATATTCCAAGTTCTAATTCCTTACATATCGCTCAGGTGCTTGTTCTTAACAACCATTTTTTTTCCAGTTTGTTTACCTCACACACATAAGCAGTATTTGCCAAAGATGGCGTGATTGTTGTCCGATTTTGGAAATGACATGGAATATTCTAGAATATGGCAAGAGGCATCTACAATAAGCCCAAACACTACATAACTAAAGTAGAGAGTCAGATGTATTAGAAACAGACGACCAGTTGGCATCCTGCATGTGTGAGTCCAACATTGGGCCTTAGGCTAATAAGTGCCATGGAGCACAGTTACTAAATAAAGTATTTTGAACTTAGCTTTTATCAAGTTTCTAAATTGGAAAACGCAACTTGTTCTCAAGAAACACAAAGTGATCTTAATGGTCAAGATCGTGATCATGATGGAACTTCAGTACCAATCATAGTGAAGGGGGCTCACCTCTCAAACCTATAAGAGGGAGCCATTTCCTTTGTATTTGATCATCTTTCTATCTATCCTAATAACACTTTGTTAGTTTTACTTTTGAGTCTCTCTCTCTCTCTCTCTCTCTCTCTCTCTCTCTCTCTCTCTCTCTCTCTCTCTCTCTCTCTCTCTCTCTCTCTCTCTCTCTCTCTCTCTCTCTCTCTCTCTCTCTCTCTCTCTCTCTCTCTCTCTCTCTCATGGACTCTTCTTTATTTTAAGGCACCGCCCCTGGTCAAATCACGAAAAAATATACCTGATCTTAAAGTCCTAAGCTTTTTTACCAACCCAACCATTTATTGCACTTTTTAAAAAATAGTTTCCCACCAAATATGGTTAGAAGGGCTCTTCCATGAAGCTTCCTTCGGAACTGCTATATATCACCTGTCTACGAATGAGACTTCTCTACGATATTTTGAGAGGAAAGTTTGGAGATCTGCTCATGGCAGGGAATGCGCCCTATCTGGCTTGAAGTCATCCTTTTTTGCTTTACGGTATGTGACTTGTCTCATTTCATATCATTGCTTTCGTCTCTTTATGATATGTGAATGGTATCAACCTTTCTTGAATGATAAACAAGTAAGTGTTGATCGGTTGTCCAAGCAAGGGATCACACTCTCTTGTGTGGCTTTTTATGATAAGAACTGGTCTGTTGTCTAGCGAGGAAGCACACTCAATATAATGTAGTTTATTTGAAAAAGTATTGCGCCTACATAGGTATATACATAAAACCACTCGCTCCCAAATTGATATAAGCGGTTAAGTGAAAGGCTTTCTTCGAGATACTAATTTGGTTTTTTACCTTATTTGACAATAACATTATGAATGATTGATTCCAAAGAAGGCCAGAGCACTCGAAGGAGTAATATGGCATCCTCACAAGAAAACACATCTACGATCATCCAGGTGTGAGTTCTTGCAACAAAATTGAGACTCTGCATACGCCGCTTACACTAAAAGGGAAGATGTTTTTATATGGACACATTCAATTCTCTTTGACATGTAATGACTCTAAATGCTGAAATAAGTCTCTTTTCACCTATTTAGATTCTACCATTTCGTAAACGGTTTAACAACTCTGGTAATGATGACTCTTTGTCATCCCGTACCAAGGTTTTTCTTTAAATTATCTTAGACATGATGGATTTGTGTAAGATAAACGGTTCTTAAAAAAGGATTAGAATGGCACGGATTTTCCCTGATACCTTGTAAAAACCATGAAAACCTCACCGATCAGATATGTAACCTATCCAAAACAATGTCATAAACACCACGGGTTGAATACGGAGTCTTGATAAACGCAAGGTTATTCAAAATGACATTATTCAAATCATGGCTTTTACAAAATTAATATCCATTCAGTTGTCATATCAGAGCATGGTGAGATACGACTTAAAAGCATGGATTTGCTCAGGAGTATGGACAGTAGTGCATGATTTGTTTTTTGAAACTAGAGTCACTAGAGTTAGCATAGCATGGATTTTCTCTAACACATGCACACGTGTCCACACCATATCTTTTAACGATAAACAATATATACAGTGAAAACTATTCATACTTATGCATAAAACAAAATGAACTGATGTGGACCAATGCCCAAGAATTGATCAACATGGCACTCGCCCTGACACAATAATGTCAGAGCTTGGCCTATCGCTAAAGAACATTCTTTTCATTTGGGAAGACTGGACTATGATTTAAAATGCTATTTATATTGTTAAGTAGTATAGTTACAACTAACGCTCAACTCTCACAGGACTTTCTCACTATACTAGCTCGTGCGGTCTTGTGTTGTGGGATGGTGGCAGGTATCAGTTGGACGTTTTGAGAGTGGTTATGCTCTATGATGCTTTACAGTACTGTATTTTACTTTTCAACTATAATGTACCTTGTTGGTTTATGAATAAAGGCTTCAAAGGGTCTAGTTGTGCTTTGTCAAGAGAAACTATGTGAAATTCTCTCTCTCTCTCTCTCTCTCTCTCTCTCTCTCTCTCTCTCTCTCTCTCTCTCTCTCTCTCTCATGAAGTATTTCAAATCATTCAAGATCCAATCCATGTCCCTGATCTTTGGTTACAAAAAGGAGCAAACCAACAATCCTACCAATGTAAAAAAATCAGCACCTACACACAAAATGAGATGCAAACTCTAAGAGATACTAATCAAACATGAACCAAAATATAAAATATGGTTGTATTCCGTACAATTATAGTACCTTACTATATTTCGCACATGTGGAACGAAAAATAGCAATAAATGATCATTCTACACACAAGATTGCAAGATAACATCACGAGAGTGCACCCAAAGAAAAGCATGTATAATGATGAAATGAGAGAGAGAGAGAGAGAGAGAGAGAGAGAGAGAGAGAGAGAGAGAGAGAGAGAGAGAGAGAGAGAGAGAGAGAGAGAGAGAGAGAGAGAGAGAGAGAGAGAGAGAGAGAGAGAGAGAGAGAGAGAGAGAGAGAGAGAGATTTCAACTAGTTTAGTCATATTTTGGTAAATTTTCAATTGAGGCCAAAACTCATTTTAGACTTAGAGATAAACTTTTTGAGGTTATATTAGTTTAAAATACATTCAATAAACACTTTTTGAAAGTGTGGGAAAGTTGGTAGTCGAGTTTGAGAGGGATTCAAATTTGAACTTTGGGTACTTTGAATCTAGACCCAAAAATAGTAGGATTTACATTTTGGAGGGAAAGCCAAGTGGCCAAATAGGGTTTGGACCTGTTATATATTGTTGTAGCTCCAGTTCGCAATGGTGCCCTGAAATCCATCCAACGGCCATCGCTCCACCTGTAATCTGCATCGCGATGGTTCCCTTGAAATCTGTCCAACTCTCTGACAGATTTACAGTGATTTATCTGCACCCTGCCTACATGGATTTGCAACGGACATGAAGCGAGGCCCTGTCTGCATTCTCTGATACTTGTGACTATCCTGGAGCACAGCGACCTATTTTCGGACCCTTTCTACCAATGACCTATCTGTACATTGTACCTACAATGAGCTGTACGTTTATACATTAGTTACGCTCAATTTGGAAGACCTGTTTTCTCAGTGTTGTGCCACCCGCAGGTCTATGCTTAATGGAACCAGACTGGGTTACTACCCATCGGAAAGGAAAGAAGCAAACTGCTCCATCACCGCCTCTTTCTGCCTCATCTCCAGCTCCTGCTTCTATGACACTCCTGGGCGATCTATGTGATACATGCAGTGCACCACCCCTTTCCGGTCTGATGTCTCTCATAACTAGTATGCACACGGATCTGTTGGCTCTTCAAGAACGAGTAACTACACTTGAAACGGAAAATGCAACCCTCAAAGCTCAAATGGATGCATTTAGCAAAGCTCCAAAAGTGAACCCTAATCAGGTCAAGGCACTGGAGGAGAAAATTCAGACCTCGACAAAAAGTTGGGTCAACATGCTCAAAAATACCGAAGCAAAAAGTAATTAGATGGTTTCACAGGCGATGGAAGAACAAGCCAAACGAGAATACAAATCTCAAAACGTCCGTGTTAGAGGTCTTTCCGAAATTGACCCCCTGCTTGCAGCCAAAGAACTTCTGGCCTCACTTTTCTATGAGGAAGAGGAAGGCGTCGTGGAAGCAGCTTGTCATAGTAAGTTCGACTCTTTAGTTGTCTTCATCCGTTTCAAATACACTAATTATCGTAATGAAGTTCTTAAGCGTCATGGATGTCTTAAAGGCGATAACGTTTTCGTTTATCAGGATCCAACTGCCTTACAGTGGAAGGAACGGAAGTAGCTCATTGAGGAAGCAAATGCAATAGGAAAAAGGGTTATTTTTCAACATAGAATTTTTAGACTGTATTAAAAGTTGCCTCCTGCGTGAGAGCCTTTCATTGAAGCTTATTGTTCGGAGTTAGGTTGAGAGTTAGAGCATTGAAGAGATTTTTCTCTTCTTAGTTAGATTGGTTTTAGTTTTGTTGTTTTGACGGCATTGCTCCGTCTTGGTGCCATCCATTTTGATGTACTTGTTTCGTCTTATATGCCTTTGGGCATGAAAAAAGACATTAATAAATATTTCTATTTCTATTTCTTCTCTCTCTCTCTCTCTCTCTCTCTCTCTCTCTCTCTCTCTCTCTCTCTCTCTCTAAGAAAACTATGGAGCGATCATTAAGATCCTTTGGTTTTGTTTCATTGTTCACCTCCCTTGAGAAGACCAACTTCTTGACGAGAAGATCTAGAGCCAAGGATGCCATAATAAGAACCAATAAAAGAAACCAAGAAAAGACCAAAAAGAGAAAAAGCATCAAAGATGAACCGTGCATAAACCTAGGCTATTCCACGCTCAGATCCAAAGCTAAGATTGACAACCTTAGCAAGCCTAGATCCCCACTCCTATCACTGTGTTTACCCTCTCCCCATTGGATCGAAGCTTGTACTACACCGATACTCATCTGGTTGGAGATCCAAGACTCGTCTTGCCCTCTTGATCACACCGATTAGGGAGGCACAGAAAGGGTCCAAGATTGTTTTGGCGTCGTTGCCGAGGAGACTATGCTAAATAGTCTTAGGAGTGGATTTTAGTTTGCATTCTTTTGCTATTTTTTCTCTTTTTTGACAAGTTTTTCTTCCTCAGGAGTGTTCATTAGACGGAAGTAATGGTCCATGTGAAACAACCAATCTTCCACAACTCGAATGTCACGCTCTCCTTTGAAAGTAGGTGGTGCTTTCACTTTGGCAGTCTTTCTTGGGCCCTCCGTGGTTCGCGCTCGTGGTTCTCTTGGTATCTGTGGAGGAGGCGCCACTGCATTCTCCCTAGTTGCTTCCAACTCTTCAAAACTGGCTTCGAGCTGTGTTAGCCCGTCTCTCATTTCTCTAGCAAGGTTAATTTGGGTAAGATTCATGGCTCGCAAGGATGTTTGCCATTCTTTCCTTTCGGTTTCTCTATCCTTCTTCACCTCGCTAAGCATAGCCGTCATTGCGCTTGATAAGTATTGCCGCATCCTCACTTCAAAGAGGTCCTGTTGTGCCTCTGGCAAGGGTTCATCTCTTGGTGTAGGTTCAGAAGGGCCACCCATCTCTTCATGGAGGGGCGCCACTGTGGAGTGCATACGCTCTTTCTTTCTCGACTTGGACCTGGTGCCATCTCGATGCATGCGAGAGCTGTATTCTCGAGTCAGCTCTTCTCCGTCCGTCAGTGCTCGTAACTCTTCAAGATGGTCCTCCATTATAGTCAGAGGTGTACTTCCAACAGATTATCGCCTCAATCCTTTTTATATTTGAAGCTCTCCCTTCTGTCAGCCGGGCCCCACAGCTCTCTTTTCTTCTTTATTAAATCAGCTTCAATGAAAATATCCCTTCCTCAAACTTAGCACGCCCACATCACCTGAGAGCCAAGTAGGAACCAGGTCATTTGTGTCCAAGCAAGCACATGACAAACGGAACATACCAACCAAAGCAAACACAGAGGATCCCTCTCAAGCCACAAACCCCCCCTGAGACCGGACGTAGGACCTTTGCCTAGCCGCGCCCACACAAATCTATCACAGAATTAGCCCACGGGGAAACATCCATCCAACCATCCGTGCTTTCACCATTAAGCAGCACATTGCCTCAGTCACGCCCCACCACTTTTTGGTCGATAGCCCTTATAGCTAAACGATCGGCAGCTATCCCGCACCGGCAGCTAACCACCCGTGCTTTACACCCGAATTCGAGCAGCATCTCTGTATCAATGGTTAACCCATACAGTTCGAATATGTCACCCCGCACCCCACAAGGTACAGACCGTGCTTTCACCTACCTAGGCAGCACTTTGTCTCATCCGTCCTACGTGCAGACAGCGCCAGGCCCGAACCGCGAGAACTGACTGTGCTTACACCTCGAGGGCAGCACTTTGACTCATCAAGTCCCCCATTCTGCCGACCACCCCTACCGTGGATGCACCCGTGCTTACACTGTGGGCAGCACCTTGCGCAACGGTTGTCCTGACAAATCCCAAAAACGTGGCCATCCCTGTGAGACTTGCGTAGCTGACCGGCTAGTCGGCTCTGATACCACATGTTGCGCCGGCGCCTCAAAGGGCGCTGGGACTTGAGCGGTTTTCTCAACACGTGCTTAAGTCTAACATTCATCCATCATGCACTTACATAAAAGCCAACTCAGAAACGTAACAAGCTTAACCATTCAGACTTAAGAAAACTGGAATCCCAACCAACCCGAAAGCCAACTCAGAATCTGTCCCCAAAAGGTAACCAAAGGCAAAGACAAGCCACACATGAAATCCAAGGCATAGTGGTCGCCAAACTGACCAATTGGCATAGCGGCAAGCCCCATGTCGATGACAGGGACCCTTAGGCGCCAGCGACGCAAAAAGGTTGTAGTAAGGGTCCTTCCGCTTGGACCAGTCCCGGAGGCGAAACCGAAATGGTAATCATCCCCAAGGATCAACTTTATTAGATTTGGAAGAGATTACATTCATACATAGACTGACCGGTCTCGGGGCCACCAACACGTGCTGGGCATTGTGCCTGGCTCGTGCTGGTAGAGGGAGCTGAGACCTGGCGACTGGATTCCTGGCGCTGGTTGAGCTGCCCAAGTTTCTGTCTGCCGGACTCCCCCTATAGTTCTGCTGTGATTCGGCGCACCCCCTCTGGTTTGAAACATAGTGCTTTCTGGTAAAGCACGCTTTTTAGGACTTAGTTTTTATTTTGCTGATTAAGCCTGGCAAGCCTGGCAGAATCAGTCTGGCTCCCGGACGGGTCCCGGGAGCCGTCCCGGCGGCCGAATCAACCTGCTTTCCTGACTAGGCCATGACTCGAGCTCCAGCGCTAGCTCATGACTTTGTGACTACTTGACTGGCTCACCACAGGTCGAAGGCTCAGTCCTTGACATTCTAACTTGCTCTGGGACCTTAGGGAGTGTCACCCCTTTGAGTCTTACAGGGCACACTGGGTGCACCCAAGTCAGCTTTACAACACATGGCAGCCGTCACTTATAGAGCAACAATGGGGCCATAGAGACTATGAATTAAGCGTCAAGGTGTGGCCTCCCCCTTGGGCTAGGTTGTCTAGAGGCCCCCACTCACTACTTATACCAAGAGATGCACAAGATAACAATGGCAAATTATGTAGTGGGAGTATAGTCAACTCTATTTTTTTTTGTTAGTGTGAAATTGTGTATATGGTGAGAAAAATAATTCGTAGAGTTAGCCTTCTAGCACTTGATCATTTCATCAATGATTACATTTGGCATAAAAATCCACATTGCACCAATAATAACTAACTGGGCAGCAATAAGATTAGTCATTTTCTAGTTCAACTAGCTCTCAGCTGATTTCACAAACTAGTAATTCGAATGAAGCATGTGTGGGCAAAGTAGTGCTAAAAGTAAGATGGATTCAAGCCAACAAACCGAAGATTGATATGATCGTTTACCTTCTTTGGACGTAAAGCAATAAGAGATGAACTAAAGACTTGGAAAGTCATATTTGGCGTTGAGAAGAAGACTAAAAGAGTTTCTCCTCCCAAAGTGAGTTAGGCTAAACAAAAGCTTTACCATGGCTACTCCCGATTGGGCTCTTATGCCTGCGCTTGATTACCCATCGCTGGGATTGCCTGATTGGGCTCTTCTACTTGTGCTTGATTACCAGTCAATGTTCGAAGTCTCTAATAGTCTTCTCGCCTTCTTCTTGTTCAGTGACCTGCGGCTTTTAACCTCAGGAGTGTCTTTGTCGGATCCCACTAGCAAGGCCATCATAAGCCCCAGTACTGGGCTTTGAACATTTCCAAGGGACTGCAAAGGTGTTGAATCCCCAAAAGGTAGTCCCATCCCCTGTGAACTAGCCAACGGATCTAGTGGACCGAAGAAATCAATCGGCAAAGGACATGAAGCTCCTAAACCTGAGTCTAGGAAATTTATTTCCGCTTCCCATTGGTTGTGTGTTGGGGAGGGACTACATGATTGTTGTTGTTGGTGGAACTATTTCTGTTGGTTTGGCTCCTGATGTGGGACCTGGGGAATTGTCTCCGCAACTCCCACCTCCATATCCCGATGTTGCTCTTGCTCCAGCTGCTCCAGTTGCTCCAGCTGCTGTGGCTCACCAATCTGATGCTCATATTGCTGCTCTTGCTCATGTTGATCTTATCCATTGTAAGCTTTATAGGCCCAAAAGGAGCCCCTCCAAAGTAATTAATAAGGATAATAGGCCAACAAGGGCCCAATATAGTTTAAATAATACTTAACAAGGGCTAACTATCCCTCAAGATAGTTAAGTTAAGTTAAGTGAGAGCATTGTCTATAACTAGGCAAGAGACATCAATTTGTGAATCTTTTGGCTCATTTGCAAGTGAGACTTCTAGCTTCCTCCTTGTGAATATGAGCTATTATGGGGATTTTATTCGCTAGGTCTCATGTGCCTTATCTACATGAATCCATGCTCAATTACATTGCTTTGTACTCTTCATTTCATTTCTATTGTGATTCTATGGAGATCCTTGTGTTTCTAGCTTTCTATGGATATGCTATCTTAAATGCTTTGTACTTTTCTTGCTCTTAGCTTTACTTCCATTGTAATTGCTAATTGCTTAGATTTGGCACATGACATTTCTTGGTATCATGGCATAGATCCATGTATATAGATTTTAAATACATGATGATGTCATTTGTCAAATCTCAAGCAAATAGCAATTACAAAAGAAGTAAAGCTCATAGCAAGAAAAGTACATAGCATTCAAAATAGCATATCAATAGAAAGCTAGAAACATGGAGATCACAATGCAATCACATTAGCAATGAAAGAAAGAATACAATCAATGCAAATGGAGCATTGATTCATGTGGATAGGGCACATGAGACCTAGCAATGGAGATCCCTCTGGCTCACATTCACAAGGAAGCTAGAAGCTCTCACTTGCAAATGAGCCAAAAGATTCAAAAATTGTTGTCTCTTGCCTAGTCATAGACAATGCTCTTACTTAACTAAACATAACTATCTTGAAGGATAGTTAACCCTTGTTAAGTATTATTTAGCCTACATTGGGCCCGTAGTGGCCTATTATCCTTATTATTTACTTTGGAGGGCCTAAAGAGGGAACCGCCTTGTTCTTAAGACTAATAGCTCCTTTTGGGCCTACAAAGCTTACAATGGATATTCTGTTGCATTGATAAGCATGGATGTACTAAAAGTACATGACACTTTCCTTACTTAAACATTTTTGTCCTAAAAAATGAAGGCATTTGTCTAGTAGCTTTAGGGATACATTTCAAATTGTATCGATGGAGAATGTCGTTTCCAACAGCTTCATGGTAATAGCAATTTGCCATCTATGCCAAATTTGACCCTATCAACATCCTACACCTAGATGCTTGTAAGTTCCCATTTCGAAATATCTTGTCCCGATATCCAACGATTTTGGCTGGTTCCAGAACCATATGACCCTCATGATCCAACGGTGGTAGAATAGCAGTTGCAGATAAGTGTTCTCCCAAACTCCTCTTTAGAAGAGATACAGTGAAACACACGTCCTCCGTCTTTTTTCCACCTTTTTGACATCTTCTTGACTCGCCATTATTCCAGTGAGTAGACTAGACTTTCAGGTCTATTCTATGATCTTGGTGAGTCAAGAGCCTGACTCGCACTAACTCGTCGACAAGGCTTCTAACTCGCCAACTTGAATTTTTGCATTTTTACTCAACCTTTTGACTCGTAATCTACAGAGTGTTCAGTAGCCTCAGAACTACCATTCAGGAGTTTGACGAGTTAACGAGCTGACTCGCACTAACTTTCCAATTCAAATTTCTCGCTCATTTTTAATTTCTCATCTTTTTCTCTTGACTCGCCATCTCTGAATCGTGCCATGACTCGCCATCTATGACTCACGCTATGAGTCGTGCCATGACTCGCCTGAAGAAACCTTAAGTTTCTACATTTCAAAGCTTTAGTATTTTTGGTCTTTCCTTACATTTTTTTTGGACTGATGCATATTTACACTAAGTTTCGCACAGTTTGCACCTTTTCGTATTTTTTGAGAAAATGCGACACTAAGTCTAAAATGACTAAGAATATTTTTCTAGTTCATTGTCAAGTTTTTCACATTACCCTAAAAAATGCGACACTTAGTCTAAAAGGCTTAAAACATGTTCCTCTAGCCTACCTTCGGCTTTTTGCACTTTTCGAGAAGGACCAAACAACTTGTAACTTCACGCTACTTTGCAAAATGAAACTCAGACGTAAAGACACAGAGGCGGCTGACAAAAATGATTGGCAGCTAGAACCAGCTATAATTAGCACAATGCTATCTTTTGATTAGTCCAGATTAGATTAATCATGTCTCCTCATCCTTCTTATAGTCACTTGGCTGTGTCAAAACTGATCCAATGGCGTATTTTGAAGCATTCGTATGAACATGAAATTCTATCGCCCAATCTGGAGAATGCAGTATTGGTGCTGAAGTTAATGCTTTTTTTAATTTTTCAAAGGCTTCTAATGCTTCTACTATCCAGATAGGAACAGTAGTCAGTTTGTATATAGGTCGTGCTAAATCCGCAAAGAAGATAATAAAGATTCGATAGTAGTTCGCATGACCCATAAACACTTAAGCTCCACGAATTGTTGCTGGCGGTGGCAATTCCACAATGACTTTGATCTTAGAATAATCTGCATGAGAGACAATATATACACAAGAGATGCTGACGAAGCACGATGCACAAATGCACAACAGTGACATGCCAAAGATATAGAACATTAGCAGTAGCTAGTTTTACTCATGAGAGAAAACACCTCTCTTGCACAGATGTGCTAATCTGGGAAATAGACAACGCTCACAAATTGTTGTTGTACACTTGATTTTGATAATATAGACAAGTTGCAGCACTCTGCCTATTGTGTGCATAATCCATGAATGAATTGTGATGTCTGCTAGCAGTAGATAAATCTTTCGATGTTTCTCAGTCATTATATGCTAATTAAACATTATTTGTTGTTTACAAAATTAGTATCGGATCTGTAGTAGCAGTTTGTAGTTCGGAGGGTGATTGATCGCAGCATGAAGCAGTAGCTTCGCCTGCCCAAATCAACTCCACCGCGCAGCTTCTCTCACGCCAACGTGCTGTGTGGGTCTGTCATACAGCACACGAAAAGCAAGAGGATCAATAGATGATATTGTAGCTATTACACACTTATCACTCTTATCTTTGTCTGATCTTGAATAAATTACTGTCCGCCATCGCTTGTGTATCTCATTCACTCATTTATCAATTCTACACACTAGTTCAGTTTTTGTTGAATGTTGTCTTAATCAAAAAACGTAGATCAGTAGTGTTTATCTACATTCTAAAGGATTGTAGGAATGATATAGCCGGCAGTGACTAGTTCAGTTTTTGTTGAATGCTGTCTTAATCAAAAAATGTAGATCAGTAGTGTCTATCTACATTCTGGAGAATTGTAGGAATGATATAGCCGGCAGTGACCAGCAATCATATCTGAAATCCATCCGAATTGTTTTCAATATCAAGGCTTGTTCGTTTCGTTTCGTTTCATTTCGTTCAGTTTCATTTGAGAGCCTAATTGATATTTGCAATTAGCGTTACCCACATTTTTTGCATCAGTGGTATCAGAGCCACACCTGTCATAGTCTGACATAGCCAGAAAGCTATCAGATCCAGGAGGCTAAGCATTCAAACAAAGAACCATCAACAAGTGAGAACACAATTCACAGCAATGGCTTCGATAAGCAACATACAATTCAAGATTTGCAGAATCCTCGATTCATCAGGATCTAACTTCCTAGCATGGAAGGTTAAGACCTCCCTGATATTAAAGGGAGAAAAATTATTTCCCTGGGTATATGGCACCGAGGAGATGCCTACAACAATAGGCAAGGAGCTACGCGAATGGAGGGAGAAGAATGACAAGGCAGTAGCCGTGTTATAGGACAGCCTAACTCTTGACCGGGCTACAATCTCTAATGCAAAGGAGATGGGATACATTACTCACAAGATTTCAGACAAAATCACGCAGTCAGTTAATGTTGCTCGAAAATCAGTTGACAAACTTGTAGTGAGATGGTAAAGACCTCACTTCCTTCATTAGGAAGATGAAAGATCTATTCCTATCACTACACAATTCTGGAGTAGAAAATGCAGTATCAATAGAGAAGCAGCTTACATATTTGTTGAGAGTCTTATCAAGATCCTTCCAGACAACCAAAATGCTGCTAGCAAAAGATCCTACAATGACACTCGAAAAAGTTGTTGTCGAGATTCGAGAAGAAGTCGAGACTCGAGAGCACCTTGATCACAAGGACGCTTCTGACCAAGCTCTCTACATCAACAAGGAAAAATCAAAGAAGCAATTCAAGCCTAAGAGGGAGTCAGATCGAAGGCAAGATCGAGATCAGCAAGCAGAAGGAGCCAGCAAAGGCAAGTGGAAGAACAAAGGAAGGTCGAAACATCAGAGTGGAGACAAGAAGACATGCATGAGATGCAAATGCGAAGGACATATTGTCGATTCATGTTGGCTTAATCCGAAAATTGTGTATCCACTATCATAAGAAGGGTCATGCAGCCATGGACTACCGCCAGAACCCAAGAAACAAATCAGCTCAAAGCAGACAAGAGAACAACAATAGTTCATCCTATGTCGAGGAGCTAAAGAGCTCGAAGATGGGCGAAGAAAGATCGAATCAAGGGAATTCGACCGCCTACATCTGTGTAGATATGTGTGTCGTGTCAAAACCTGACACACAGGAGTAATCCTTGATTCAAGATCTACCTTGCACTTTGTTACATCAAGGCGGATCATGTCTGATTTCTGAAGTGTAGATCCATCAAGATTTATCGTTCTTGGAAATGGATCCAAGCATCAAGTGAATGGCATTGGTTTACTGTGGCTCAACACAAACGACAGAGACAGACGACTCAAAGATGTTCTGTTCGTGCCTACACTACAGCAGGACTTGCTATCAGTGGCAAGAATAACTGATGCAGGAATGCGTGTGATGTTCTCAGATGAAGCATGCAACGTTGTTGATGCAAGTACTAATATGCTTATCACTCAAGGAAGAAGAAAAGACAACCTGTATCACTTGAAGGTATGCCTACCTGCAAATCAAGTGCATCAGACTCATGATGATTCGCCAAATACTCTATGGCACAGGTGACTATGCCATATGAATTCAATGGCACTATATCAGACAAGCCACCATGGAGCAATCACAGGGGTGAGCATCTCGAATGCAACCAGTTCGATGACCTGTGATGCATGTTTGAAGGGTAAGATGTCATGTACACCTTTTGTAAAAGACTCCTACAGAACTACAAAGATTCTGGAGCTTGTACATTCTGACATCTGTGGCAACATGATCTCAGTAGGAGGCTCAAAGTATTATATAACCTTTATTGATTAATACAGTAAATTTGCCAGAGTCTATTTTATTCACAATAAATTAGAAACACTTGACAAGTTCACAGAGTATGATGTACTGGTAATAAAGTGAAGCAAATCAAAACAGATCGAGGTGGAGAATACTCGAATCGATTTATTGACTTCTGCAATGATTTTGGAATCATTCACAGAGAACTGCATCTTACACACCACAGCACAACAGTGTTGCAAAAAGTGTGAAAAATGCAAAAATAAGCTTGGTAGAGGCCAAAAATCTTGTATATAGCACACATGTGTGGAGCCTGTTCTCACGTGTGAAAATAGTGTACTTGTCATGTACCATAATCGTATAGGTTCTACATATGATTTAATTCAAGTTCTAGTGGCTAAAAAGGCCAAAAACTAGTTTTCTACATGTATGACACATGGCATTAATCTATTGATTGCATGAGCCAAATATTTTGGTTAGGTGTCATATCCCATGTGTAGAGGACATCTCACACGTGTGGAATAAGCTGAAGTAGGCGAATTTTGAATTCTAGAAGATTTCCAAGTAGATCTCCGTATAGAAGGAAAATGGACCAAAAGTGCTCAAAATAGAAGATTTTGTCCAAGTGTCAGTTTTGCATGATGAATCATCATATGACAAAGCACCTTCACACATGTGGGATCAGAGGGATGATCAATACCACGAGCTCCCACTTATTGTATATATAGAGCCACATTTGGCCATAATCATTGTGAGACACCAATCCTGGTTTTGGAAGCAATTTTGAGTGATTCTCTCCATTTGTCTACATTTGTTTTGATTGTTTTGACGTTCTATCAATGTGTACTTGATTTTCAGGTTGGAGTCCGTACTCAGACAGTGTTTCACACGTTTGAAACCATAGAGTACACTTACCTTCAGTTAATGATTGTTCTTGTTAGGATTTTGTGTCTAGAATTGATCTAGATTGATCTTAATCTGAAGTAGATTGATAGATCAAGTAATCTGACAACCAATCCCTCTTGAGGATCAGATTAGGATTCACTCTTGGTCCTTTTTTGTACTTTTTGCACATGGTATCAGAGCCAAGTACAAGAGTTTTTGTTGAAATTGATAGGGTTAATCCAAATCAAAGCCAAAATTAGCAGTTTTTTGGAAACTAGTCAAAGTTTGTGTAGCGAGTTGGATTTGATAGCTATCCTCAAAATTTTTGGTCCAGATCTTGTTGTGGGCTGTAGAAACCCTTTTCACACGTGTGAGGCCGTACAGCTCCGGTTTTGGCTGAGAAAATTCAAAAATTTGTACAATTTGACTCACACACCCAATTTGAGAGATTTTTAGTGCAAAATCAAGCATTTTCTATAGAGAATCTAATCCTTTGATTAGTTCTTGGATTAGATCAGCCCAAAAATTAAAATTGAAGCTTGAATTAGGAGCAATAAATGATTTTCTCTGATTTTTGAGTGTATGTTGAAGTTAAGAGAGATTTTGCTAAAAATCATAGATTAAGGAGTGATATGCAAGGTGAGAGGTTGAAATCCATTGTACCATCACTCTAGATTTGTTCAAGAGTGATAGGGTCAAGTTTAGAAACATCAATTTGCTAGAAAACATCTTTGGATTTGTCCTCCAAGTGAAACCTTTGAGAGTTTCTAGTGCATATAGAGCATCTATGCAAATCTTTTGTAGAATTTGACACAAATTGGCTTAAATTGAGAGTTCTAGAAAAGAGATTGAGATCCAAGTAACATTGTTCAACCCTACTCAATTTGTTTGAGTGATTGTAAGGTTTGAAAAGAGTCATTAAGGTGTCTATGGCAAATGTGTAGAGAGAGACCCAATTTTCTAAGAGTTCCTTCCTTTGTAGAGGGCAATATCTAGAAGCTCATTATGTGTTGTTATTGGTGGAGAGTTTGTCTCTTCCTAGGTGATCAAATATTTCTAAGTGGCATTAGCTCTTTGAAGCACAATATCTTATTGAGAAAAATCACCACTTTTGATTTTGAATTTCATTCCAAGTCTTAAAAGGTAGAGTAATTGGTGGAATCCAATAGGGGTGATTGAATCAATTTATTGAGCAAAAATTGACATAGTATGTATGAAACTCAAATTAGTTCTATTCAAACTTTCTTTGTGAAAGTGTGAGGGTCAATTTGAGATCCCATTGGATGTCTAGAATGAGGAGGAGTCCATAATTGAGTATTCATGCATGGTTGAGATCTTTGTGAATCTCTAGTTGTCTAATTTTTTAAGCTTTGTGAAAAATTGGTGGTATAATTTGTTGTCAAATCAAATCAAATTCATTCTAAATCTCAAGTGTGAGATTATTTGGGTCAAGAGTGAGTCCAAAAGAAGTGATTAAGTTTGAATTTCATGTATTTGAAACAAAACCCATCTTTTGTTCAAGAATCTCAAGTGTTGAGAGAACTAGTCAAGTGAAAAGGAAAATCTAGGTGTCAAATCTCTTTCATATCCATTTCAACTTTCAAAAGAAAGAGTCATTGGTATTTGATGAGTCCAATAGGAGATTGGATCTGATTTCTTTAGTGATTTGATTCAAAGATTTTGTGCTTTTGTCTTAGTGATCAAAGCAAAGTTTCCAAGTGACTAGTCATTACTGTGAAGATTGATTCTTAGGTTTGTGAGCTAGATCTTTTGTAGATCCTTCTAGATTGTTGAAGATGTTCAAATCTAGTCTCTTGAAAGTCACAAATTACATTTGTAGAATCATATCACAGGTCTTTATTCACATGGCATCAATAGGTGGCATCCTATTGAAGGAAAGAAAGGATCCTGAGTGCAACCTTTGTGGCAAGGGAGGATATTTTTTCTCAAGATGCTACAAAAAGAAGACCAGTCCATCCAAGGAGAACCAAAGCAAGGGGGCCGAGGTGAAGGATGGAGCTTCAAGTTCAAAATGCAAATACAAGAAGGACAAGTCCAAGGAAAGGTATTTCCTTTGTGAAAAGGTGAATGAGGCTTGGAGTCTCACAAGGACTTGCAAGATTTGTCTTCAAGAGTCCATCACAACACATGTCAAATCTTTTGAAATTTTTCATTTGGAAGTACATTGTTTGGTTCAAGATACAAAGATAGATGTCACTTTCATGAAAGTAACTTGGATTTATTTTATGTCCTTGGAAAGTATTTTGCTTGGAACTTTAGATAAGTTCAAACTTATTGTTATGATCCAAGAGATATCAATCAAGAATAAGGAGCATCAATGACAAAATGAAAATAGTTTCATTTATGCTCTCATGTCAACTTATGAAGATCTATTTTGCTTTGAAGGGATTTTTGTATCTCAAAGGTGGCTTAGGGCAATGCTAGTTGAGTGTGATGCCTTAAAAGATAGAAAAATATGTTTTCCTTGTAAGCTTACATTAGTTATGAAGTCAAGGAAATGGAAATATCTTCATAATGTAGGATCTTTTGGTTTCAATAAGATCATGAATGATGTGTTCATTCATAAAGATGAAAATTGTATGTTTTCAATCTTAAAGGCAAGTTGTAAACTTCTTATGAGAATAAGTGAAGCATCCAAAGTGGACATTTATATCCATAAGCAAGTAGTTAGCCTTATTGAGATGGGGATACCTTTTGATTTCAATATTGGAAAAATCATGCGAAGTTGTGGTGATTTTTGGACTTATGTTTCTAGCATAAGTAATCTTGATAATCATAGGAAGTACATATTGAATGGTCATACTTGTTGTGAGCATTATGAGACATGGAGGTCTCGGATTTCCATCAAGAAGGAGCATCATGAAGAGGATCTTAAGGAGTCATCTCAAGGTTCAAGTGTGCCAAGGATTGAGGAGGAGAGACCTTCTCAAGTTGTGATTTCAAAAATAAACTCAGGAAACATGGTTGAACCCATGTGGCTCACATTTCAAGGGAAAGAGGAGCATATCTCATGTGAAGTAGCAAGCCTCAAGGTCAAGCATCTACATGAAAATTGGAAGGAATCAATTTTGGAGGTGCTAGGATGGTGCAAAGCTCTCAAGCTCATCAAAGATGTCAACATCAAAGAAGCACTATCATGGATATGGTGATTTCAGATTAACATCAAGCTCATTGGCTGATCTTCACACCTTTTGAACAAGCAAAGACCAACTCAGCCCATGGAGTCAAGTTCAAGATCATCATGTTTTCCATCAAGCTAGATTTACCAAGCTAGATTTTTGAGGAGTGTGAAAAATGCAAAAATAAGCTTGGTAGAGGCCAAAAATCTTGTATATAGATAAACACACATGTGTGAAACCTATTCCCATGTGTGAAAATAGTGTACTTGTCATGTACCATAATCATATGGGTTGTACATATGATTTAATTCAAGTTCTAGTGGCTAAAAAGGCCAAAAACTAGTTTTCTAGATTATATGACACATGGCATCAATCTATTGATTGCATGAGCCAAATATTTTGGTTAGGTGTCATATCCCATGTGTAGAGGACAGCTCAAACGTGTGGAATAAACTGAAGTAGGCGAATTTTGAATTCTAGAAGACTTCCAAGTAGATCTCCTTATAGAAGGAAAATGGACCAAAAGTGCTCAAAATAGAAGGTTTTGTCCAAGTGTCAGTTTTGCATGATGAATCATCATATGACAAAGCACCTTCACACATGTGGTATCAGAGGGATGATCAGTACCACGAGCTCTCACTTATTGTATATATAGAGCCACATTTGGCCATAATCATTATGAGACACCAATCTTGGTTTTGGAAGCAATTTTGAGTGATTCTCTCATTTGTCTACATTTGTTTTGATTGTTTTGAGGTTCTATCAATGTGTACTTGATTTTCAGGTTGGAGTCCGTACTCAGACAGTGTTTCACACGTGTGAAACCATAAAGTACACTTACCTTCAGTTAATGATTGTTCTTGTTAGGATTTTGTGTCTAGAATTGATCTAGATTGATCTTAATCTGAAGTAGATTGATAGATCAAGTAATCTGACAACCAATCCCTCTTGAGGATCAGATTAGGATCCACTCTTGGTCCTTTTTTGTACTTTTTGCACAAAAAGAAAGAACGGGTTCTAATGGAAACTGCCAGATGCATGATGGCCTACTCAAAAGCTTCAAGAGTGATATGGGCTGAAGTAGTAGCTACAGCTGCATACATTCAGAACAGGACAAGAAAGTCTGGTGTTCCTCACACGACACCACACAAATTATGGTGGGGTAGAAAACCCAATCCGACTCACATCAGAATCTTTGGCTGTGCAACTTATGCACATATTCTTGATAAGCTTCGAAAGAAGCTTGATGAAAAATCTGAACAAGGATATCTTGTAGGATATGACAATCATTCGTCATACTACAGAGTCTACATGCCAGAGACAAAACAGTGAAGACAATCAGAGATGTCAAATTTGATGAGAGCAGAACGATGGCCAATGATGATCTTGTCAATTATGAAGTCCTTGTAGACAATACTATGATCTACCAACTGTGATAGAGGGAGCAGAGGACGAACACTCAGACGAAGATGTTTGAGTCGCACCTCATTCGAGTGACAAATCAGACGAAGAAAGATTTGCAAGCCAGCCTACTACTATAGTACTTGTAAACCGAAATGGTTCCGGACCTAGTAGAGCTGATAAAGGCATAGATTGTAGTCCCAGATGGATCTCCTAGAAGATCAACAAGAGAACGAAGAGCGCCACCAAGATTTGTGCTAGGCAGCCCAGATTCTACATCAAAAGAGTTTTATGGAATCAATGGAGAACCACAAACATTCGAGGAAGCAATTGAATGTCCAGAAAAGAACAAATGGATCCAAGCCATGAATGAGGAGATGGAATCTATGAGGAAGAATCAGGTATGGACGTTGCAACCATTACCAGATAAGCGAAAGACTGTTAAATGCAAGTGGGTATACAAGCTAAAGTACAAACCGAATGGAGATATTTCTAAATATGAAGCAAGACTTGTAGCGAAGGGGTTTTCTCAGAGATATGGTATTGATTATGCTGAGACCTTCTCTCCTGTCATGAAACATTCGTCCCTACGTTTACTGTTTGCATATGCAGTTGCTTATGAAGCCTCTAGTTGCTGATTTTAATGTTTATGTAAGAATAACAGACGGGAAGATCATCATTGTAGCTGTGTATGTGGATGACACTTTGATATTCTGCAAAAGTGAAGAGCTTATTGTTGAGGTGAAGTATGACATCTTGAAACATTTCTGACAAATAGGGCCGACATAGTCAATGCCCCATTTCTCAAATGTCAACGACACTCTATCCTTTTTCTAGATCCTAGAATCTCTGGCAAATGTCACACCTCTTAACCTGATAATGATACCCTTGAACATTGTGGGTCACCACAGCCCATGTTGCAGTACTTTTTTGTTGGTAGCTTTGGTAGCGAAATGCCCTCCGCCTATTCCTTCATGGGTGATACTCACCACTTGGGTACTTCATGCATTAGGACACATCGACATATGATAAAATTGTTATACATGTGATATAGTTGTCCAACTATCAATGTATAGGAAGCATATTTGATAATCAACTTGCGTCGCTTCACTTTGTTCATCTCCAGGTGAGGATGTCCCGACATAAGCTATCCAACTATATCGGCTGCTCATAATGGTATTAATGTCATCATACTTAGAGAGTTTTTTCTCAACTTTGATAGGAGTAGATGATATCTTACTATCTTTCATGTGAAATCTCCTGAGTAAATTAGTAACATACTTCGTTTGGATAAGTGCAATTTCTTGGCCACTTTGCCAAACTGCCACACCTAAGAAGTAATGCATCATGTCAAAGTTTTTGTAGAGATTTGATTTGACTTCACCAAATAGTTAGTACTACTAGCAATGATCAAATCATCCACATAAAGTACATTCAAGAGTATGGAGCCATCCCTACCAAGCGTATATAGGTTGGAATATGATGAAGTATGGACAAAAACCTAGCTTATAAAGTACTCATTAATGTATCCATACCATGCATGAGAAGCTTGCTTCAAGACATATAAAGCCTCCTCTCCTTGGATCACAAAGCCATCAAGTTGTGCCATATATATTTCCTCATCTAGAGTGCCATTAATAAATGCATATTTAACATCCATTTGATGGACTTTCCATCCATACTTAGTTGCCAGGGCAAACAAGAGTCTGAAAGTGATCCACTTCACAATTGGTGCAAATGTCTCCTCATAATTTATCCTTTTACTTTGTGCATAGCCTTTTTTTGGCAATAAAATTGTCCAAAATGGGCATGTTATACGTCACAAATTTCTTGTACACCTTGTCATTTCTGTGTTTTTGTATGTTGTATGCCATATTTTGATAGAAGGTCGCATAATTCTCCTCCCATTGTATATACAATTTCCACAATTCGAGATATAGCATTTGACATCGATTAACAAATTATTTTTCTCAAACCTGTCAAAATTTAGCACAGCCGTAGGCTTAAAAAGTTTGAATTCGGAATACTTTTGAAAATAGTCTTGTTGTACTAGATTAAAATTATAAAAATATATTTCTTTATGTCGCAAATAATCTAATGCATATAATAATGTACACCCTACATATAGCTCCAAACTACCATATGGTACAATTGTAAATCTGTCTACAAAATTGCCCAAGCTAAACAATTCTTTTGTCGAATTGTTAGTTGATTCCATAAGGCATAAACTTTGTTCTATCCCAAGGCTTATCCCAGTAGCCCATTAATCCTAGTAACATGCAATAATGCACACACCATTGCATCTCAACATCAAATGACATGGGGATCCATAGTCAACTTTTCTAAACAAAAATTCGAAATTCTGGTGAAAAATTGTCAACTAGTTAAGTTGTCTAATTTGGCAATTTGGAGGTCAAAGTGAATTTTCAACAAAGTGAATTTTCAGCTTAGAGATACATTTTTTTATGTCAATAAGGACTAAAAAAAGTGTCCCTACTATTTTTAGCAATTATATAGGTGGATTAGATTGAATTTGGACCTACTCTGATTGGTTAGTAGAGATACATTGAATCTAGTCATGTTAGATCTAGGTTTTTGGCAAGTATCTAAAAACTTACATAAGTTGATAAGCTTGGGCAAGTAGTTCAAGAGGCTGTTATAAAAAGGCATACAAAGTGTGGGAGAAAATCCATCTCCCTCATTCTTTTTTATTCTTATGAAAGATATCTCTTTGGTTTTTACATCCATTTTTGCATCTTGGTGGTGATATAATGAATCTTTGTGTGTAGAATGTTATTTTTATTATGTATATGGATTCATACATGTGAGTAATGTTGTACGGACAGGGACAATAAAATATCATATCTAAGTGTTTACGACAAGTTCTAATTGAGTTTTCATCTTCTATGGGTAGTTGATGCATGATTTTTGCATTTGTAATAAAGCTGGATGTGCTCTCTAAATTTGCCAAAGATCAAGGGGCATAATTAGGTCATTTGAATCTGATTGTGTCACAATTCTTTACTCAATACCTAATCTTTTTGTTGAGCTTGTCGAGATCTGGTACAAGCTCTTTTCGCAGGAACTTCTTCAACCTCGTTCTTTTCATCAACAGCTGCCGGCTCATTGGCCAAAATAAAATCTTTGAACTACTACTAAAGATCATCTCATTCTCTTGCTATTCAGTCATTTTTAACGATAGCAGTCAAATACTGCTGATGGCTATCGACCCTAGAACAATTAAGAATAGTGGTCAGAACTATAGGAGTTTTAGCCACTTCTTTTTGTCTCTCCATCATGTTGATTTCATCCTTCAATTCTTGAATTATCTGATCTGCCTCAACAAATTCTTCATGTGCTTGTGGTCTTGTGGGAACATTGTCTACTGACAATTCTTTAAGATCCATCATCTCTTCTTTAAGCTGATCCCTCTGTGCATAGAGTGGTTCAAGCAGCTCCCTTTTAAAATTGTCCATTGGGATTTCTTGAGTTGCTTTCCTCTTTCTTGCATCAACTGTCAGAATTCCCTTCTTATCGCAACAAGAATGTGTCACTTTGGCCATTACTCGCTTTTGTTTCTCTATATCAATTGCGGCTCGAAAAAATTGGCTCTCCATTTTGAAATGCTCGGTCTTCTTTAGATTTCTCTTCAGCTCCTGATTCTCTGCTTTAAGGGAAAAGAATTTTGCTTATATTCGTCTGTTGTCAAGGCCTTCTGCTTATTAAGCTCTACTTGAATTTTCAATACACCATCTTTTGATTTTGTATATTGTCCCTCCAACTGTGCATTCTGTGTAGATAATCGATCATACTCAACCTCTACCTGTTCGTTGTCTTCAGCCAGCTTCTCCATTTGAGTTTGTAGCTTGAGATTCTTCTGTCAAATTGTAATCAGATCAGCATCTGATCCTGATATGTACAATATCATATCTTTCACTGAATTCGAAACATTTTTGAACCAAGTTGGTTTCTCATCCTCAGAGGATGTCGAATAATCTTTTTGAAGATTATCTGCCTGAGGGTTTTGATCTTCAATTTCTTCTTCTTTGTCCTCCACTTCCATTTCTGAAAGAAGGGCCGCAGATTCCAAAGTCTCAGCTTGCAAGCTCTCTAAAGCATCTGCCTGATTGTGAGGTTGCTGAATCTCATCCTCTCGTCATGGTGATCAGTTATAGTGTGGTTGGCACTCTGTGACTGTTCCGCATGAACTATCATCGCATCCAAGGCCGATGTCGATGGTGTTACCAGTGTTCTTCGTCCTTGCAGCGTCAACTATTCATCATTCTTCAATAACTAAAAATGTCAACATAAATGAGAGATGTGCTGTCCGAATGCTGCATAATTATAGTTTTTCATTAAATGAATGAATGCTCGGTAAGAAATGTAGCCAAAATTGATTTTATCTCACATGGAAGGGAGCTTCTCTAAATGATAGACATGTTTTTTCTAATTTTCGGATGTCAACTAAGATATCATTAAAAAATACCAAAATGAATGAATATTGATGTGGCTTGAAATGTAGCCAATGAGCTTGTTAATCCAAATCGCATAACCTTGAACTAATAATGCCCTCTGCCGGTATGAAAAACATCTTTGTGTCGATCCTCCTCACTTACCTTGATCAAGTGCTGAACGGAGCGAAGATCAATCTTTGAGAATACTTGTGTCCCTTAAGAGCAACCACTGATCATCCACTCGAGGAATTGAAATTCTAGCCTTGATGGCAATTTTGTTTAGTGCATGATGATCAAGTGCCATCTTTCTTCATAACAAGAAGCACTCGTGAGACAAAAGGTGATATGCTCAAACTGATAAACTCCTGATCAAAGAACTCCTAGACCTTTTTTTGAACCTCTTCTCTTTCCAACATGACAAACTTTTTGGCAAAATATCAACAAGTTTTGATCATAGTTCCAATTTGAGGATACGGTCTACAAATCTTGTCGGAGGATCTACTCTTGATAATTTGCTTGAAAACACATATTTAAACTCATCCAACACTTGTTGTACCTTTGAGTTTATTAGTTTCACATCCACTTCTTTTATTTTTCCATCATCCATCTCAACCTTTTAAAAGGAATACATCTAACTACTATAAACACTTTTCCTTAACTCAACCAAAGTCTCTATGCCTTGATGCATGACAGAGTTGTGTTCTCTCTCTATTCTTCATATCCTGATGTGTTGTTATTGCTCATTGACATGTCATTGGTTATTATGTATGTTCCTCTCACTCATTTATAAATATTAGCAAAAGATCCACCACCTACCTAACCACCCACAATTATATATCCCCATTACAATTCCCTGTCCTACATATGCAAAACATCTTGTTCATACGATAGTAGATTAGCTTGCTATAATTAAGCCCTTAAGCTAATACATGAACAATGGAGCTTTCATACAAAACCTTTACCATAAAAATTACAAACGTTAGTATATTTTCATTTATATCATGGATGACAAAAACTTTGAACTTGCATGGTATGATAGGGAAAACATTCATAAAAATCACAACGATCATGAATCCCATGTTGTCATTCATTTAACCAAAGTTGCAGCTTTATGCTACTTTTATCCATCCGATTGGCTTTTGCCTCAACAAGAATGATGCTTCTCACATCCATGATACAAAATAAGAATGAAATATATACAACACATGGAAATACATAAGCTAAATTCCAAGGAACAAAAAAACTACATAACTTTAAATCTCTGTTTTGCCCCAAATTTCATAGCAAAAGATCTTACATAGCAACAAAATGAGTGTCTACCACGCGAGTGGCTACTTCCCTTTTTCTCTCGTCTAATGAAAATTTGCACACAATCCTTGCAAGAGCACTCATGAACATGTTGCTAGGTGAGAATATTAGAGTGTGAGCTCTCTTTTGTTCCATTCTCTTTCTTCAATTTCTCAAATGTTCCTTGTGCTTGTTTGCCTAGAGGCTTGAATTCTACTCCTTTGCAAAAACTCATGGAATAAATTATTGTCAACGAATTTGTCTATTGTGGAATGGGAAGGAAAAAGCAAGAGGCTACATGCAAACAGAAGAAAATCTGCAATTTAAGATGAAAGAAATATGACTTAAACTTGTGATTTCATGATTCGAGAGCACTGTTCATGAATAACGATTCATCTTTATGATCAAAAACAAGCAAAAGAGTTCTTGTTGAGCCACGCTTCCATATTTTGTAAAATGAGACAAACTCAACACTGCCAGTGGTAAATGAAACATTGATCTTAAAAGATAAGACGAGACCTGAAAAATGATTATGACTAGATCCTTTGCAAAATGAATCTACATTGAGATATTGGAGCGGAATTGCTTACCAAAGCCCAGAGAAATTAGCTAGCAGTAATGCCATGGTGCTTGTGGAAAATTCAGATCTTAAAACGATACCAAACTTTGCATCTATGTGGAGATTTCAGCCAGCTAATTTGTTCCATTGCTGTAAGAAAAGTTTGAAACTTCAGATAATCCAAATTTCCCATTATTGAATTTAATCGCCTTGACATATTCGACATTTTTGACAAGTGTATCAAGCATTATTCAATAAAAAATTTACGAAATATACAGCGGTCAAATTATGGCATCACAGCAGCACGATGAGAGCGCGCCAGAGAACAAGAGAAATGGGAAACAAAGGTGTTCACGGAGGTCAGCTCATGTGAACATCCTTGCAAAAATATGTACCTGCAGACTGCACCGCTCCTAGAAGGGTAGCAACAGATGCCTAAATTCTTGTCTCTTGTCTCTACCGCTGTACCAATTTGCAGAAAGTGTAGAGTTACAAGACATTTAGATTTCTTTTGGAATCACAGCACTCAATTTTGCTTGAAGACATAACAGCGTACTAGTGACAAGGGCAGCCCATTTGTAGGCAGAGCCAAGGATTACTGTCGTTAAACGAGCTTCAGGATTTGGAGCTCGAGTGAGTACCTTGAACAACACCTCGAAACAAAAACCATTCACACTTGGAACTTTGGCAGGTGAACTATGCACACATGTGACTGACATGTTATTGAGACATGATACAGGACACATGCATGTAGCAGCAAAAACCTTTTCTGCATAGCGTGTATTGATTATAACACCAGGTAACAGAAAAAGAAGCCAGAAAAAATTTCACTAAGGTACCACAATAGGACCTTGGTAGGTCCCTTGCCGAATCACAAAGTCATCTGGAGGCTGAAACTCTTCCAGCCATACTAATTTTGGGTCATCAGTATCTGCACCCACGTTCTGTTCCAAACTGAAAGGACCACCTGTGCAGCAATGATCCATCAAAAAACGTTCCAGACATGTCAAATATCACTTCAGAGAAACAAATCAAATGGAGGGGGACCCAGTAAGCCTGAGAAACGATCTGCTCTGATAGCAATATGTTAAAGCAAAAAAAGCTTGTTAGACACTACCTGATATGCTCGAGTAGGGAAATTCACGATAATATGAGCAGTTCCGTCCATCTTTAGGAGAGTATGAAGGAGCCAAGACGTCAAGCACAGCACAAGGTGTTACTGCTGTGAAAGCATGGATGTTCCCGTCGCTTGTTGGATATAATATGGAAACTTCACAAGGAGCTGTAAAAACTCGATCTGTAACTAGCTTCGCCAACCTGGCTGTCAATGAAATATCACATATGTGCTTGGTACCGGTTAGCTCAAAAGTTTCTTCTACAATTTGGGTCCTCTTACATAAAAAAACTCCAACTAATCTCATTTCAACAACAAGCCAAAATCATACAAACACAGTGCCATTTCCCAAAAAGTCATAACAAGACAAAGAAAATACTTTTTGGCACTGCCTACAGCGGGGTACTTACATTGGACTTTACAGCTCCTGGTTCAGATGTCTATAAAGTGCACTTTCTAAGTTTTATCTTGCCAGCCTTTGGAGCTGCATTTTTTTCCTGATTTTCTTGGCAATTTTTAGGGAGTTTACATCATTTGTTCTTCCTACATTAGGGTGTTCCTAATGCACTTGAGCAATTAAGACTCTGTCAACATTTCCTCTCTTTCAGGCATTGTCATACCCTTTTCACGATCTCTTTGCCTCGATGGCTTCTCTCTAGTAAGTTGTAGTACTGTCCATTTATAGCTTCCCTATTAGATATCTATCGCCTGAGCCATTGTCGTATCATTCTTTGACCATCACCATGTCCATATCTGAGGAAGAATATGCCATCCTTATGGACTGGTGTTCTCAGTTCCAGAGTTGATGGGATGAGAGTTTCAATTGCAGAGACAACAGGGTGAGAACATTGCTCATTGAGTCACTATATGTTTTAGTCTACTTAGTTCAAAATCAAGACAGAATCTAGAGGGCCGACAAAAGTTAAAACTTAAAACCGTACGTAGTAGTAGTACTGCTATCTAGTATGATGTATCTAGTATCTACACATTTCAAATTATAATGTGTTTAGCTCTACCCTGAGCACTTCGGATACTATCCTTAGCCACTTGCAACATTTCTTGCATATCATGCAAAAAATCAGCAACCTTCTGGATCTTAATAGACTTCGTCTCAACATTTACTGGAGATCTAGGTTGAAAACCGTACGTAAGCATAAAAGGACTGTAACCTGTAGCAGAATGTTTTCTACTATTATATGCAAACTCAACCAGTGGGAGATATTCTTCCCAATGAGATTGCATGTAAGAAACATACGTCCTCAAAATATCTTCCATAGTTTGATTAGTCCTTTCTGTCTGGCCATCTGATTTAGGATGATCAGAAGAACTTAAACTCAAAGAAGTTTCCAGTTTATGGAATACTGCTGACCAAAAGTGACTTGTGAACTTAGGATCTCTATCACTAACAATGTCACTTGGCAAACCATACAGCCGAAATAATCTTTCAACAAAGATCTGGGCTGAATCAGAAGCCTTTATAGTTGACTTGACTGGTATGAATGCAACTAACTTAGTTAACCAATCCACTACAACCCAAATAGAATCATTTTGTCGTTGGGTCTTTGGAAGTCCAACTACAAAATCCATAGATACGCTTTCCCATTTCTTATTTGGGATATCTAACGGATGTGGTGAACTGTTCCACAATCTTCTTATCTTTCTTAGTTAGTTGAGTCCCCTGTGTTTCTGACTCAACACTGTCCACATTTCTTCCGATCTGAACAATGTTCCAAATGTGACCAAAATGGAAATCTGATTCATATTTTCCTCTCAGTGAAAAATATAGATCCGTAGAAATCTGGGTGAATGACAACTCGTTCGGTTCACCGATCCGACTAAGAGCATTTGCAACTTTATTAGAGCTGTCTCTTATGTAACAGACTTCATGATCGAATTCTTGCATCAATTCAGCCCATCGAGCTTTTCTCCCCCGAAGATCATGTTGATTACAAAAATACTTAAGAGGCTGGTGATCCGTATACACTACAAACTTACTACCATACACGTAGTGTCTCCAGGTTTTAAGTGCATCAGCAAACAATTCCTTTTCCTGCGTAGTATAACGCAACTGAGGACCAATGAATTTTTTGCTCTCAAACGCTAGTGGCCTATCCATTTGTAATAGAACCGCTCCAACTGTAACATCACTTGCGTCCGTTCTCACGACGTAAGATAAACCTGGATTTGCAATTTGTAATACGAGAGCTGAAACAATCATTGTTTTAAGTTTCTCCAAACACTGATTCAATTCCTCGTTCCAAACAACAGGCGGATTAGATTGATTCCTCTTTTTCTTTTTATTAACAATTCCTTTTGTCAGATTATTAAGTGGTGCTGCTAATTTAGCATAATCCTCAATAAATCTCTTGAAGAAAAGTGTAAAACCTAAAAAAGACCTTACTTGCCTCACAGTTCCCGGAATTGGCCACTCACTCACAATCTTGATTTTATCCTCGTCAATCTTGATCCCATTTACTGTGATCTTATGACCGAAATAAAGCAACTCTTGCTTAAAGAATTCACACTTGGACTCTTTAGCGTAGAGTAACTCCCGACGGAGTTTCATCAAGACGATTTTTAAGTGTTCTACGTGTTCCACCAAGGATTTACTGTAAACGAGAATGTCGTCTAAGAATACAATCACAAACTTCCCCAAATATGGACGAAATAAATCGTTCATCATTTGCCGGAACGTTGCTGGAGCATTCGTTAATCCAAATGGCAACACTAGAAATTCATAATGACCAAATCTAGAACGAAATCCTGTCTTTTGGACATCTTCCGACTTAATTCTTATTTGATGGTACCCTGTCCTAAGATCTATCTTGGTGAAATACCGTGCTCCACCCAAGCGATCTACAAGGTCATCCATCTTGGATATTTATTCTTTATAGTCACTTTATTAAGCCCCTTGTAATCCACACAATTTCCGGAAACCTCCATCTTTCTTCGCTTTAAGAAGAACATGAGCGCCCCATGGTGATTTACTAGGTTGTATATGTCCCATCCTCAGATAGTTTTCTATTTGATTTGAAATCTTTGTCTCCTCTTTCTGGGAGAACCTATAAAGTTGTCACAGTGGAAAACCATGAGGTAATTCAGATGGAAAAACATCCCTAAATTCATTTATGATCTGTTCTTTCACTGCTTGTTCACGATCTAAATTTACTGAGTTAAGAATTGCTGAGAATTCACAACCATTTAGATTCATTTCAAGAACATCCACAACTGGAATAACATAAATTGAAAAAACTTCATACTCAGAATAATCCAATGTTTCCATTTCATTAACTATAGAAATCTGATCCAACGGACGTACAAAATTACTGCCAAATAATGTAACTACCTTATTACCCTCCTTGAAAGTGAGAACATGCTTCTCAAAATCAATTAACAGAGAAACCATTCGTAACCTAAGATTAAATCAGTACGAGCTAGGTCTAAAACATGAAAATTAACTAATTCTATGTGTCCTTGCATCAAAACTGGGAGCTTCGGGACTTTCACGTTCCAAGTTTCCAACTCTGCTCCTGAAGCTAGATAAACTTTATATCTATGATTGTTGGCTTCAGTTTCCAAGCTGAGTTTCTGCACAAGACGAGAATTAATAAAATTATGAGTTGAACCACTGTCCAATAAAATACTCACTTCTTGATCTTTAACTGTGCCAATTAAACGAAAAAGTTCATTAGGCAAGAAAGAAGTAGTACTAAAAGAACAGTCAGGTTAATTTCCAAAAGTTCATTAGGCAAGAACAGTCACACTCACAATCAGTCAGGTTAATTTCCAAAGTCTTACCATTGCCTCCTGGGATTTCAATCATGTGAGTAAACACTTTCTTCCTTTCTGGACAAAATTTCATCATATGTCCAGGCTTCTTACAAACAAAACATAAGTTCTCTCTTTTAGCCTTTTCCCGCGACATAGATTTCTTGAATCTCTTTCTCTTCGGCTTCCTGGGTTCTGATGCTGCTTGATCTAATTCGTCAAAATATTTTGCTTGGCCTGGACCGCGCTTCTTACCCTTCTTGGTTTTCAAAGTGGTTGGAATTTGTGCAAACTGCTTCCTGGATGCCACTACTGTGGAATCATATGCTTTCGTGATCCGAAACGCATCCTCGAGGCTTTGAAGCACATTTCGCCTGCATTTGTTCTAATAGTCGGCTGACAAACCTAGGACAAACTGCCAAAGTGCCAACTTCGCATCGAATGATGGAACCTTATTCCATAGGTCCATGAATTCCTGGATATAAGAGTCTAAACTCTTTGTACCCATTTTGCAGTTCACGAACTTCAGGTAGTAAGTAGTCCACGTCATCAGCAACTACGAAAGCTTTCTTGAAAACTTCCGCAAATGCCTCCCAAGTAGTTGGCTTCACCAGTAAATCTCGCCACCACGATGACGCTTTGTCGCGTAAGAACAACACGACACTTTCAATTTTCTTCTCATCAGGAACACCGTGCAGATTGAAGTAACTACTCCACTTGGCCAGCCAGTCCTCGACGACCTCAGGTTTCTTCTCCTTCTTCTCGCCTGCATAAACCTCCGGTTGAAACCCGAGATTGGGTGAAAACATCAATTTGACTTTGATTCAACAAAACCTCCATTTGTTGATCTCTCATCAGATTACGATTATTCATATCATTGAGTGTCGTACTCAACTACTGACAAATCACCATATAAGATGGCGCATCTGGATTTGTAGCTTGATTTGAAGTTTCTTCGAGATATCTACCCTGGAAATTACTAAATTAAGTTAATAACAGATTAACTCATAGTGAAGTATTGTTGACCAAAAACTGACTGAAATTGACTCCAGCATGGTCAAATCACTATTTTTAGTAAATTTCATAGACATTACAAGAAACTGGAAAAAACTAAAAATTTCAAGTTTTCGCACTTTTAATTTTTTTTTAAAATTTTACGTTTTCTAAAATTTCATAAAAAAATCACAGTCAGTTATTAAGCAATCGAAATCGAAGATTCAATTCACTTGTTCGATTTTTAATTTTACTCTGTTAATGTCTCTCAGGCATGCAAGACATGCGACATTAAACTGATTTTTTACTTTACGGAATTTTACGTAAAAATTCAGTTCTACGGAAATTGTCAACTATAAAATCCAGTTTTGTATCTAACCGTCAGAGTACATGCATATGACCACTCAAAATAGATCTAAACTACTCATGCATGTCAGAATCACTTTGAGAAACCACATGCATACATTCCATGCAAGCATAGTACCTCCAAAAGGACTTCAGAAGTGTCGCATGTGATAACATGCACTTTGCTGATTCAACTAAGGTTCTATTCTTTCTCTCATGCATGCAATCAGAACAATTGGAAATTTTACCAATTTTACTGACAAAATTGCAAAACTTCGCTACAGGACACCAGATTGGGTGCTGTAAAGCTCAGTACAGAGGGAGACCCAGTGAACAAGACACTTGCCACGTCAGCCTGCCACCTAGGACTCACACGTGCGAGTTCAAAACAACCAATTAAGCTGTAGGAGGGCGCACTTTTTCAAGACCAATATGTCCAAAAACATGCAAACACTCAACCAAGCCTAAAAGTGATGATCCAAACAGTCTTAAATGGTCTCTAAGAGTTCTATGAAGCCTTCATACAGATCCTATGAAGCAGTATGGGCTGAGAACCATGAATTCTTGGTTTCTAGAAGTCAAAATTGCTACAAACTTGATGGAATTGAAACATAAGCCTCTACCCATCAAATTACAGGTCTGATAGCTTGCTGGGAAGGTAAAAAGGAATACAAAACATGCTGGAAAAAATCCAGAATGATCCCCTTATGGATTTAGAGAAATCCATCCCCTAAAATTCACCAGAATTGGTCAATTTTTGACACTTTTTTACTTCCTACAAACCCAATTCTTGGAATTCTTGGCTCTAACTTCTAGGACAGCTTCAAAAGACTATGATTCATCTTTTCCCAGTTTCAATTGATGTTCAACAACCTCCTACCATCCAATTTCATGAAAAAAACAAGCAAAAATCATGAATTTTAGCCCTTTCTAGGTTTTTTCACCATGCCCAATTGGAAATTAATGGCAAGAACGTTTTCCAAATCCACATGCAATCCAAAATACAGAGATACAACCAATCAATTAATCTGATCTTGCTGGATTTTGAATTATACCCTCCATTCTGTGCCAAAATCATGGAAAACAAGCCAAATTTGGCCACAAAAGAGCCTAGAATCCAAATACATGGGAAGATCCAACATGCAAATTGAATTTCAACTACTTCAAAGTGTATTAACTTGTTGAAAATTTCAGATCCTTAGCTAGTTTTGAACTACACATGCTAAAACTCCAAAAAAGACACCAAAATTGATTTCCTAGCACAATTCTTCATAAACCACAATGAATTTGAGAGAGATATGGAACATGCAAATTGAATTTAGAAAGATCCATCAACTTGCAACCTTGCTCCTCTCCTTGGATGAGAATACTAGTTGAATACCACCAAACTCCAATGAAAAGCACCACCTCTCCAAACTTGTAAGCCTTGCTCTGATACCACTATAAGGAAAGCTCCTTAGATCTTGCTTACAAATCCTAAACACAAAGGATAACACACTGTGGAGAAACCACTCAGCCAAGTAGAAGCATCCAATCAATTTCTAGAAGCCTCACCCCCAAGCCAAGGAACAAGAAGCATGAATGTAGAGTGAGAGCCTGGCAATGAATCAAGAACCATGATGAGGAATAGGGCGAGTTTGGACCTCTTATATAGAGCCAAAAGCATCCTGGGCACATAGCCATGCATAGCCCTATGTTCCCTATACATAGATTCACCTAGAATAGAGTCCTATGCATGGACCAACTATTCATAAAATTGCTATTGGTAACTCTACACATGCATACACTGTCTCATACCTTGTTTAAACTCCATTTAGTGTGTTATGGGCCTCACAAGGATATTAGTTACTTTCGGGTCACGTCCAGTATGATGTGGCATAACTAAGAGCTTGTTTCACTGGAGTGCCGTGTATCCAAGACTAGGAGTATACTATATCCTATGTACTGGTCAAGGACATAACAACAACCACCTTTGAACAATTTTCCGAAACAAAACGCATAATTCCTACTCCCATCACAATATTTCATTCGCTATCTAAACCTTAAAATTTCACCCTCACAGCTCATATAAACCAAATACATTTATTATCCTGTGATTAGCATAGCAAGGAACCTCAACTACCTCAAAAATACAAGGTTGATCCTACACATAGGCCTAAAATTGCATTTTCAAACACTCTTTCTCTGGCCTCTCTTTGTCTCTCTAGCAATAGATGCTATACAACCTCCCTGGAATAAAAAAGGTCAGATCCAGCTCCAAAAGACAGCCTCCCCAAGGTTCTAAGATCAAGTATAACCCTTTCAGAAAAGGAAACATAATTTTGACTATGTCGTAAAACAAAGACTCCTACGCAGTGCTGCAGATTGAAGGGCAAAATGCCCGTTTTAGGCCTTTTGCCCTTCAAATGAAGGGCATCTAAATCATGCACCCTTCAAATATCAAACTAAATACATGAGCATTCCTTGAGTTTTAACAAGAACCTATTTTTTTGAAGGGTAGAGTTGCCCTTCAATCTGCAGCAATGCTCCTACGCTAAATAAATAAACTTACGTTTTGAAGAGAGGTCAGCTCCTTCGTCCACTGGATTAAGCCAATCATAAGCCTTGACATGCATAGAGCCATAAAGAAGTTTGCTGAAGACGGTCATCCCCGGATGGTTGTGCAAAGGTATGACAGCCAGAGTTGGCAGGCAGAATATTCCCATCTGCACATGAATCTCAGTTCAGACTCATCAACAAGGAAGCACAGTTCTCGCATTCTGAAAGTAATGCAAAATCCAAATGTGACAATTAAACACTTTTGAATGAAAGCTTTACAACAGAGGTTACGATATATCATTAGTTCTCAAATACGATCCTTTTTCTGCTTATTCTACTTGTAATGTGTCTCAACTACTTACAGAAAAGTTATCACTCTCGTATATATGGAGATATGATATGGGTGGTGTCCATCGAGCTAACATAGTAGAATGTTGTCCCCCGTGCCCATTTGCCCCAAAAAAGCCAAAGCCTCTGGCATGCTGCTGTAATGCAATTTCTGTCAATCCAAGATCCCTGCAACTAATTTTTTCTGCCAGATAAAGACATCAATCGAAGTGTCAGATATGAGTACACATACAGCACCTCTATATACACAATGAGATGTCAAAGCTTTTACTGAAACAGAATGACAAGATTCGTGCTAAGCGAGTCTATGATATGATATGCCAATCTCTTTCTTTTATCAGAAATGCCATTGGCACAGCCTTTGAAGCAAAATGGCTACTCGGATATCATTCCAACGATGCGAAAATCTAATGTTGGTTGCAGACACATTCTTATAGAAGACTGTTATGGACATGTAATTAGGGCTTAAACTATTGTTCTGTGACACATGGGGTTTCTGTAGACCTTAAAGCACTTCATCGATCATAGTAGACTTCATATGGTCACTAATGATTATTTGGCACAGACCTGACACACAAAAATCGACCCTTAAATGAATTCCACAGTACAGATCAATCGCGCCTCTTCTCATTTTGGTAATTGATAATTATAGGAATTGAGAGTTTCGGAGAAAAAAATCTCCATGGTGGTGTTTTTGTAGGAGGGCCTTCAAGTGCCCGTTCTTGATGTCTACGTTGGAGATTGATACTCTTTTGAAAATTTACAGTATGCTACTATGTTATACACGATGTTGTGTAAATATTATCTAAGTATAAAGCATTCAGGAGAATAAATCATTAATAACCTCCAAAATGTCTGAAAACAATGTCAGCATACACAACCTTCTTCCTGAATTGCAATGCTTAGAAATAATTAGATCAACAGCTAAAATAGCTGCTAGCAAACTGATTCTGCATCGTATAAGAACTCACTAAATGATTGACACAACGCTAACAACTGACATTTCACTTATAGCTCTCAATTCTGTCACGACTGCAAAAGCAGTAGATGCATGGACACTACCACATGAAAAAAAAGGTATAACAAAACGACAAATTCACATCAGGTAAAGATTGAGTTTGATAAAAACATGAATTGAAGCTTTATTGCTTGATGTATAGGACCCAAATCCTGTGCACTATTTATGCACGATTAAAAAGGCTGTTCACAACTTGAAGCTTAGCTTTGATTCCTATTTTAACTGAACGCGCAAGAACAATCGAATACCTACTATAAGAAGCCAGTTTATGATTAGTATGATTTGGTTCGATAACTGGATAATTAGAGTTATAGATCATCTACCCATTGACAGCCAAATAAGCAGAATTAACAATTGATTGTTATGTAAGCATATGGTGGAGTCGACTCGTGTGAAATCGTTATGTAAGCATATAATAAATTAGAAAAATCTTAATCGAGGCCTCAATGAAACAAGAGAGATTGACAAGAGACAACAAAAAAAGGCGTAATCTGCAGTCGCCTACCAATGACTCCTCGAACTCGTTCAACTGCTGTCTTTGCAGGATGCTTCTCGGGCGATGTGAAAGAGGACTTGCAAATATCATACAACTTCTGCACGACTGGCGTTTTGGAGATGTTGTTCTTGCTTTTCGATGGAAGCTCTTCGATTTGATCCCCCATTTTTTCTCCAAAAAGGGCTTCGACTGGCGTTTTGGAGATGTTGTTCGTACTATTTGATAGACGCACTTTTCTCTGATCCCTCATTTTTTTCTGGAAGAATCTTCGAAGGCATGCCTTTATTACAAAAATCTAGAATATTTAGCCACTCACTCAACCCCTTCGGCGATCCTGGAAAAAAATTCTTTACTAGTCATCTCCAATTCTGGAAAACCACACCAACAGAGATACGCTGTAGCTGTAAGGACGTAAATATGTTGACCCTTTTGCAAGAACTATGGGAACCCAAGCTAACTATTACTACTGGTCCTGCAATAACGTCTTCCTATCAAAAATATCGTTTTGTACCTGCTATGAAAAAACCACGCGTGATCCGAATACCAAAGAGCAAATTCAAACCAAACTATTCTAGCTTTTTCGGCAGTCCATCTTACTTGTACTTTTTGTCTACTTTCAGAACTTGATTATAGATGATTGTGCTATTCCACTTAACCATTCCTGATTTCACTCTTTAGATGTTCAACATCTATTACTGCCCCTTTCTCAGCCCATTCGTAAATGGCATGGCAGAAATCAAAACTGCCCACGGAATAATCCTTGACTGACGCCTGCTCTGAACTAAACCCCACATGCCTGGATGCAAAACCAAAAAGAGTAAAGCATAAGATTCGTTTATAAAACGTGGGTGCTGATGATCTTAGCCTACATTCACAGAAAAAGCAGAAAAGAAGCATAGTTTGAAAAGATAAGATTCTACCTTATCGCATCCAGAAAGATCACAAAAACAGAGCAAGCAAGCCATGCTCCATGTTTTGGATCCATCTCAGATCTGATCCGACCAAAATAAAAGCATCACGATCAAAAGTGGTACGGCTCAGGAGCTTGGAAATGATTCTCCCCCAATTAAAAGAGGCCAGGCACCAAAAGCTAGCTAAGGTGGATAGTAGTAGGGTAAAGTAGGGCAGAGCAGAATATGAATTGAATTTTAAAATACTGGTGGCAGTGAGATATGCAGAAACGTGGCCTTAAGTCTCCCACGTGCTTTCAAACTTTCAAAGGTGGTTTCACACACGAGGCTAGAGTTCACACAAGTAGACCAAAGTAGGGTGGTTTACACAAGGTACTGAGTGCATTTCAAAAGGATGGATTCAATCATTCACCCCCACACCCCCAAGTGCTTGAGAGTAGCTGGGCATTGGTTTATATGAATTTCAATGACTTATTGGGTCTCCATTAACCTACATGGCACATGCATGGGGACCTCCCTTTGCAAGGCAACTAAACTTGGCTTCCATTGGAGTTCCATTCCTAATGAGTGCCTAGGGAGTCCGTGGCCAAAAGTGCATCTTGGTTTCAAAGGGGGTTGTAACTTGGGATCAAAGAAAGTTTGGCATTGGCCAAAAGTGATTCTTGAAGGGAAGGTTTGAACTTGGGAACGAACTTTGGATGCCAAGTTAACCGAGTGAGCCAACCCCATTCACTAGCCAAAAATGAGAGAGTGGCTTGAAATCACCTCAGCCAATTAACTAAGAATATATTGGGCCCTCTGCAATTTCTAGTCTCAAATTAGTTTAGCAAGTGAGCTTCGGAAGAGAATGGGAACATGGATGTTGTGGTATAAAGCTACAATGGATGTCTTATGAATATGTTGACTATTTTTGTCAAATGATAAGATTCAAGCATGTGCATACTCAATCTCTAAGCCTTATTAGTTTATCAAATTGTAGGAACCTTTCTGGTATGTGAGAGTGTTCTTGAGATACTAGGACTCCTTGTGTCTTTTAGGTGGCTTTGAGTTGAAAATTGTGTTTTCTTTATTTCCTTTTAAATTGCAAAGATTGCCTCTTTTTTTATTTTCCAAAATACACAACAAAGTGGCTCACAATTTTTCATATCATTTTTTTTTCTTGCTTTGATTGATATGCTTATTAATATTAACCGATGTACGTAGTATGTAACAATTGATATACACTATGTGAGCTTCATTGCACTTTGTCACATTGTGCATGGGACTTACCAAAAATTGTTATAATATACCACAAAAAATACAATAAATGGTTGCTACCAACTAATATCACAGTTTGGTTTAGTAGTAGTTTTGTAACTCTAGAATGTAACAAACACATGTTTTTATTGTAGTTCATGTTGGGGACATGCATCAATATCCCCACTATGTAATGAGGTTTACTCTTTGTAAGATGCTTCTTGGTTTCGAAGGGGAGCCTCAAACTTGGAATCAAAGAAACTTTGGATGCCAAGCTAACCAATGGATCCAACCCTATTTGGTGATATTCTTTGTAATATGACCATTTTCTTTAAGCTTTTGGTATTTTGAGGTGCTTTCATCGTTAAAACCTTGATCAACGCTAGATCATTGATTGTGCATAAATTCAATCCTCAATTTTCTAGGATGTTATCGAAGGTATGGTGGCTTCATCTTATGTGTTCCGCACCGTCAAGTTGTAGTGACTACATTCCTAAGTTAAACTTTGGAGAATCAACAAACCTGGTGGAATCATCACAGGAAACAACAAAGTAGACGAAAAAGTTGATTTTTAGCTCAAGCTTAAGTGTTCTAATGTTGGCGAATTAGGCAAGATAATTTTTCCAAGCAAAATTGACATTGGTGAGGAGAGTGAATCAAATAGTGATCAAGACGTTATTGGAGCTTGATAAAACTTTGTGTACATCACTGTCAGGTGCAAACACATGAAAAGTCACCTCTAATTACACATGTGTACTTTGTGTACCACAACAAGCTTGTTATGGCTTCAATTGGAGCATTTCTTTTGGAAGTTAGTGAGAGGTTGACTTCATCAAACTATCCAGTGAGGATGGAGTCAATTCTAGTTCTTCAAGATCTCATAGATATAGTGATGGTGTTTGAGGAGGAGACTCAAGTCCTTCAAGAGAATGTGAGATTCAAGAAGAGTTTAGAATGGCACTTCATTGCATCAAGATAAATGTGTCCAATGAGATTCTTAGGGAGATAGGATCATGTATATCTCCCAAGGATGCTTGGGATACACTCAAAACCATTAATGAGTCCAAAAATATATCTGGATTGCTCACATTGAGGAATCAAATTCTCCAAAGTTACCAAAGCAAAGGAGAAAGTGCTCAAGCGATGTGCTTTGAGTAAAGGACTATAATAGGGAGCTTGCTTGCGTTGGAGAGCCAATGAATCACTTAGGCTTGTCCAAGTGGTCTTGAATGGACTCAATGAGGACTATTCCAATCTAGTTCAGTCCTATGTCATCCAAGAGAGCCTTACTCCAATGGAAAGCCTACAAGGAGTCCTTGAAACCGAGGAAAGTAGGCAAGCAAATGTCATGTCTAGAATGGGACAAATCTCCCTCAAGGATGGAGGAGATGAAAAAGCACTTTTTATTCATGGAAAGGGCAAGGCGAAAGGCAAAAGGAGCATTCAAGAAGAAGGCCGAGCATCTCAAAGAGGATGGTGAAGATCAACAACCATCTTCATCATCAACAAAAACCAAGAAGGATAAATCCAAGCTAAAGTGCTACTTTTGTTGCAAAGAAGGGCACTTTGCTTTTGAGTGCTTCAAGAGGAAAAGAGCACAAGAAAATCAAGTCAACATCACAAATGAAAGAGAGGAGAGTGATCAAGAGAAATCACTCACGATGTCCATTTTTTCATCCTCAAGCTTCAAAGGAGAGAATTGGTAGTGGGTCTAGCTCCCACATGACCACTCAAAAGGGAAATTTCTCTCAACTTTCCTCCTATAATGCATCTAAGAAGCACATGTATACATCAAATGATCATGAATGCAAGATAGAAGGGGTAGGATGTGTTCCTATGGTGCTTGGATCCTCCAAGATCTTGAAACTTGATGATGTATTGTTGTTCCTAGCATCACTAAAAGCTTGTTAAGTGTGGGAAAACTATGGATAGTAGATTTCAAGTTGAGTTTGATGTGAATGCTTGATTTATTAAGAGGGATGGAGAGATTTTTGCAAGGAGAACAAAATGTTTACACTCTATTTTGGGGATTGAGGTAGTTAGAACTTGTAGTTATGGTTGCATTTGTCAATCCAAATATGCTACTTCAATTATTAAAATTTTCAACATCGATATTTGCCATAAAGTAGAAACTCCAATGGAGCATCACGTAAGGTGATGAAAGATCCTTCAAGGACATCACCCTCTATAGGAGTGATCTCATAAGCTCCTTGATTTCACTCATAGTTACTAGACCAGAGCTATAGTGTCAATAGGTTGAGTCAGTTCATGCCTTTCCTTTTGATTCATCATTGGAAGCTAGTCGAAAGAGTGCTTGGATACATTTCTAACATACTAGATTTTTGCATTCTCTATAGAGGAGATCACATTGGTTTGATTGGTTTTTCAAATTCAAATTCTACGAGAGAGAAGCTGGATAGAAAATGCATAAGTGAACATGCTTTATTTCTCGAGGAAAGAGTCATTTCATGGCTCTCAAAAAAGCAAGACATCATCTCACTATCTTCTACCAAGGTTGACTATAAAACTTTGACATCTACAGATGGCACATTCTGTTAGGGTTGTGCCTGTTGGATTTACTCCTTCTACTCTCCTAAATCCCAATTTTAATCTGCCTCCATTCATGCTGCATATTTACTAACGTTGTCACGCAGTCTGTATTTTTACACACAAATTCGCACAGACAAAGAAAAGGCGAATGAATCGCGACACTGTGCTCTTACACAGGTTATGGTGACAAGCGAAAAGGGGACACAACCTTACTGAATTCCAAAAGTGCCCTAATAGCTAAGGCACCCTGTAAATCTTATCCTAAGGCCATTCGTAAGAGTGATGCACTTTTGCATCATCACCAATGTTCACTTCAGTACTAGCTGACGTCACACCCTTTCCACGCTCACCCTATGCAGTTGCGCTAATAGATTGGACAACGATTGCAGCCACCCATGATCTCTTACAAACAGCACATCCACTCTGTACTTTCACATTTGCACACCTGTAATATTATGTATATATTGGATAGCATCTGTGTATTCATAGATGGGAGATGAAAAATGTATGAAGAGATAAAGAGAGACTAGGAGAAGAGGTTTGATTTCCTCATTACAGATAGAAATAAGCTTTGTAGTGTCAACAATCAGAAATGCAACATCAAGCATTCACCATAAACAATCACCAAGTAGGGAGACAGAAGAAGAACACACAATATCACTCTATCACACTACAACATACTAAATGTAAAATGTACATATAAACCCTGAACCCTGATAGAGAGGGAGAACCTAGGAGTAGACTACTAGACTAGCCAACAGCTAGTTACAACTAGTAATAAGTACATCGTAAACAGTAACTAAGAAGTGTAACAATGAAGTTTATCATTGATTTCTAACACTCTCCCTCAATGATAGAATTACATTCTTCTATTTCTAGTAGAGTACGCAAATTTTCAAATTTACATCTACCTAATGACTTAGTAAAAATATCTGCCACTTGATCTTCAGATTTACAAAAAACAAGATCAATGGCTCCATCAAGAATTTTCTCTTGAACAAAATAATAATGTATTTCGATGTGCTTGGTTCGAGCATGTAAAACTAGATTTTTGGCAAGGTGAATGCAGCTTTGATTGTCGCAAGATATAGTAGTTGCATCCACCTGTGGTTGACCTAAATCCACAAGCAATCTTCGTAACCATACCGCTTCTTGTGCAGCATTGTTGAGTGCTTGATATTCAGCTTCCGTCGAGGATAAGACTACTGTAGGTTGTTTTTTGCTGTTCCATGAAACTGCAGCTGTACCATAACTGAATGTATAACCACTGGTAGACCTTCTGTCATCAATATTACTTGCCCAATCAGCATTTGTATATTCTATCAAAATTGGCACTTCAGGCTGATCATACTTCAAACCAAAATTCAATGTCCCTCGAATGTATCTGAGAATACGTTTAGCAGACTTCTAGTGTGTTTGACTCGGATCTTGCATAAATTGACTAGCAACACCAACAACATAAGAAATATCAAGTCGTGTGTGTGTCAAATAAATCAAACTACCCACCAGTTGTCTATACAAATAAGCATCCACTTTCTCAAATTCATCATATGCAGTAAGCTTCGTGTTGACATCCATAGGTGTACTCAAAGGCCTACAATCCTGCATATTGAACTTATAAAGCAAATCTTGTGCATATTTGCTTTGTGTAAGAACGACCACATTTTCCTTTTGCCATACTTCAATGCCAAGACAATAGTGCATCAATCCTAGATCGCTCATGTCAAAAGCATTGGAAATATCTGATTTGATTTCATCAATTAAGCTCTCATTACTTCCTGTAATAATCAAATCATCCACGTATAGCACAATGAACACTATATCTGAATCTTGCCTTAGAATGTCAAGATTAGGATCAGCATCACTCTTTACCATTCCCCTTCGCTTAAAGTGTTCATCAATGCAAGAGTACCACGCCCGTGGTGCTTGCTTCAATCCATAAATAGCTTTGTTGAGCTTACAAACAAGGTGCTCTCTCTCTAGTTCAATAAATCCTTGAGGTTGTACTAAGTACACCTCTTCATCCAGCACTCCATTAAGAAAAGCAGATTTAACATCCATTTGCTGGATCTTCCAACCATAGAAAGCAGAAATAGCAATGACAGAACGTATAGTTACCATCTTAGCTACGGGTGCCAAGGTTTCCTCAAAATCAATACCTTCCTGCTGCTCAAATTCTCTCGCAACCAACCGTGCTTTGTATTTGTTGAGTTTCCCATCAGCTCCATATTTGATCTTGTATATTCATTTGCAAGTGATAGGCGTCTTAGCATTAGGTAGCTCAACCAAGTTCCAAGTCCTATTTTTTGATATAGCTTCCATTTCTATTTCCATAGCTTCACACCACTCCTCGTGCTCCTTTGCTTTATCAAAAGTTTTTGGTTCTTGAGCCTTGAGCACAAAACCCATTAGGGCTAGATTCATCTCTAATCTTGTAGGAGATTTTCGATTTCTACTTGATCTTCTAAGCTCTCCCTGCTCACTAGATTTGGGAGTATTTCCCTTCTTTGCACCATCTGTGATTGATAAGTACCATTTAGGTACTCTCTTGGGAATTTCAGCATCAGGCTTGCCTTTGTCCAATGTTTTTTCTATATCAAAATTCACTTTCTTCTTGACCTGTACTTTCTCTCCCTCGTCAAAAGGTTCAGTGATTACTTCAGATTGTTCACCTCGACCCATCTCGTCAAATGTAGCATCCCTAGAAATTACAAGCTTCTGTGCATTTGTGTCATACATCTTGTATGCCTTGGCCTTCTCATCATATCCAAGGAAAATACACTTGATAGCTTTTGCATCCAATTTCCTTCATTTCTCATCAGGAATATGAGCATAAGCGTCACAACCAAATACTCTCAAATGAGAAATATTAGGTTTCTTTCCAGTAACAACTTCATGAGGTGTCTTACCGTCCACAGATTTTGTAGGACATCGATTCAGGATGTGCATAGCTGTGCTACAAGCTTCTGCCCAAAAGGTGTTTGGCAGACCCTTGCTTTTGAGCATCGCCTTGGCCATCTCAACAATAGATCTGTTCTTTCGTTCTGCAAGTCCATTTTGTTGTGGTGAATAAGGTGTTGTAGTCTGCCTCTTGATCCCTTGATCTTTGTAGAAATCAATAAATTCTATCAAAAAATACTCACCACATCCATCAAATCTCAAAGTTTTAATAAAACAGCATGTTTGCTTTTCAACTAATGCCTTGAATTCCTTGAACTTAGCAAAAGCATCTGATTTCTTGCTTATGATCCAAATGCATCTACTATAATCATCAATGAAGGTGATAAAGTAATAGTAGCCACTAAAAGATCTAGTCTGCATAGGTCCACATAGATCACTGTGGACAAGATCTAGGATGCCACTGGCTCTCCTTGCTCCACTTTTGGGAAACCTCTCTCTGTGTTGTTTTCCCAAAATGCAACCTTCACAAAAAAAAAATTTCAAAAGAAATATCAGACAATCTTATAACTAGGTTACCTCTTTTGAGAATCTGTAAACTTTGAGCACTAATATGACCGAATCATTGATGCCAAAGATCACTTCGACTATCAACCATGCTTACCATAGCTTGAGAAAAAGATCTCGCATTCAATTTGTAGAGTCGATTCTCGTTGACTCTAGCTCCTGTAGCAATCACTTTGTAGTGATTCTTGATGTCTTTGACAAGACATTTGTCACTGTCAAACTCAACCTTGAGTTGTTGATCAGCCATCGTCCCAACAGATAGTAGATTGTTAGCTAAGCCAGGTAATATTGCACATTGCTTATCCGCTTTATCTTCCTGCTGACTAACTTCACTGGTACCACTCCAATTCCTTTATCAGATAGCAATTTGCCATCGGCTTGTCCAACTTCATCACCATTGTGAGTTTCCTTGAGTCCTAAAAACCACTCTTTCCTTAAAGTCATGTGCTTGGATGCACCACTATCAATGTACCAGGTATCCTTGGCTTCATCACTTGTCATTAATGCTGTAATGAACAAGTTTGAACTCTTACCTATATCATCTTCATATTGATCATCATCGTATTGATGTTGATCAAAATAATTGTCTTCATAATAATCATCATCAAATTGATGTTGATCAGCATAATTGCCTGCTTGTCATTTGCCTTTTCTTTGTTCTATCTCCTTCTGTTTCTTAAAGCATTCACGCTCCCAGTGGCCAGGTTTGTTGCAATACCTACAATTTCCAGATTTATTTTGCCTGGAATAGCCTCGGCCTTGATTCCAATTGTCTCGATTTGGGCCATCATTGGATTGTTCTTGAAATTGTTAGAATGATCCACGATCTGAGTTTCCACCTCTTGATTGGTGTCTTCCATGACCAAATCTACCACCACGTCCCCTGACTACAAGAGCTTGATCAAATCCCCTGTTACGATGACTCAAGTTCTCTTGACGTTGTTCTTCCTGCAAAAGCAATCCACCTAACTCTTCATAGGTTGGAAGATTTTCCCGTGTGGCTATACTTGTCACAAACATCTGATGTGACTCACTCAAACTATTCAATGTCAGCTGCATGATCTCACAATCTTGTACTTGCTCTCCAACTGCTGCTAATTGGTCACGAGTCTCTTTGATCTTCAGTAGGCAACCAGAATAGTTGCACCATCATCCATCCGCAATGTGTGCAGCTTCGTCTTCAGGAATAGCACTCAAGATGTGTTTGTGGTCTCAAACAATGCCTTCAACGTATCCCATGCTTCTTTTGGTCCTTCAAAATGTTCTTCAATCTGAATTTCCAAACTGCATAGTTTCCGGCTCCTTCCAATTTGCTTGACTCATTGAAGACACTCTCGCTTAGAGTTGCCATAACTGAACAGATGAGTCCAGATCAAGTAATTTATCACTTGTGTGCATGGATCCAATATTGGAGCATTTGATATTGGACTGGAGCATGGATGTACAGTTGCTAAGAATTCTCTTTAGCTCGTGCGCTTGGATCCAATATCGGTACAGACATGCGATATCGGACTGGAGCGCAGATGTACAGTTGCTCGGGTTTCTCTTCAGCTAGCGCGCTTGGATCCGATATTGGCACGAATAAAAAAGAGAGAATATAAGAACTTTCAGAGAGAATATTCCAGATTTTCTACTTCGGCGGCCGCCTCCTCTTTGCTTAGATTTCGAAACGAGTGATCATTCAAACAGACAGATATCAATAATGTGAAAGGTATGAAGCCTCAAAGCTCTAAATGGCAGTACTAGACACTGTCTGGTGTGATTTGCAGTATCCCAAACAAACAAATGAGAGATTTCTTGGCACAACTCTCTGACAAATGACACTTTTCACAAAGATTAAAAAAAATATTGTAAAACTTTTTCCACTCAACAGATTTTCAATCTGTTTGATGCTGCCCTGGTCTTTTCGATGGCTCCAGGACTGTGTCTTCGTTCCCCACTGATAACTGTGAGGTCCAAAACCTAAAAATACATCAAGAAGGATTTCTTCCAGCCATTTTTGTCTCTCCAAGCTTTCACCTCCTGTGAAGGACTTTCTCACTTCGTTGCGGAGCCTATGACAAGTTGTATCCACTGATCATGCACGCAGGACTATCGTAGCTCTGATACCATATCAACAATAAAAAATGCACCATCAAGCATTCACCATAAACAATCACCAAGTAGGGAGACGGAAGAAGAACACGCAATATCACTCTATCACACTATAACATACTGAATGTAAAATGTACATATAAACCCTGAACCCTGATAGAGAGGGAGAACCTAGGAGTAGACTACTAGACTAGCCAACGGCTAGTTACAACTAGTAATAAAGTACATCATAAACAGTAACTAAAAAATGTAACAATGAGGTTTATCATTGATTTCTAACATGTAGGGCACGCGGTTTCATCCGCTACTATCTTGTGCTCTACTGCATTATTGACTTGTATACTTGATATACTTAATCCGATACAATTCATTTGTTCTGCGTTCAGATCTGTGTCAATATTGCTATGCTTATTCTTCATTCTGTTTGATCTTTCTAGTTGTCTTTTTGGTAATAGACGATTAACTTTTAGTCTTGTCTTTCGCAAATCATTCACGACTAATTATCATTCGAGCATAGTCTAGCTCTTCGCGAATCATTAACGACAGATAATTTGTCTTGCAATTCGCGACAAATTATTCATCTAGCACTTCATACATTAAACGTTTGGCTACGTAATCTAGAATGACTGTGATTTCTAATACTAAAATTCTGTTCATTCTGATAGGCATAGTCATGTTTAGGGAGAGAGTCAAATAATTCATTCCGCTGCGCACGAACATTTTCTGTTCGAGTTCTTTTCTCGTTCGTGTTCGTCATTTATTCTTCCCCCCTTGTAGCGCAGGCATCCCAAAGGGAGCCGGGAACCACGACTTAGCTTCCCAGCCTTCAACTCTTGCCATCCGAACCCACTTGACATACAAGCAGCCAACTCGCCAACAACGATCAGACTTAACCAACTTGAAGTTCCGAGGACCAACATTGAGATCCAACCTGGCGCCATGCCAGATCGGGGGTCCCGATGTGGGTGACTTCCCTCCAAGCAAGCCGCCCGACATACATCAAACTTAACCAACTCGAAGCTTCGTTACAAACGAGTAACATCCATTCCAAGCAAGCGGTCTGACTTACATCAGACTTAACCAACTGAAAGCTTCGTCACGAGCGCTGAAAGCCAACCTGGCGCCTCGCCAGACTGGACAGCCATAAACAGGTAACATCCACCCAAGCAAGCCATCCAACTCAGCCGACAGGTTAGAGCCCGTTCCCCAAGAGCTTAACCCATTCACGTTCATGCAAGGCACACTCAGAACCACAAGCCGCGACAGATATGGAAACAACCAGTTCCTGGACCAAATGGTCCCGACAGCATACCGCTGGCGCCACGGACCGAATGGTCCCGACGGCATACCGCTGGCGTCCCGGGATACGACCCTCAGCTATGTGCCAAGTTAAAAATTTTGAAAGCGGCCTTACAACTGGCGCTTTTACCGAACATTGAAACCCAGAAGGTAATCAGAGTCAGTTTGAGGAAAATCCCACTTTATTGATAAACCTGAGAAGGTTACATTTCAAGTGTGTGACCGACCCTAGTCTCCGGGGCGCTAGCATGCCAAGGCGAGAGCCATGACAACATTCCAGCAAGGGAGGCTGAGACTTGGTTGGAGCTCACCCTGAGTCGCAACCCGCACTCCCCTATAGTATTGGTGTGATTCGGCACCCCCCCTCATACCAAGCACTCTACCCAAGCTGGTAAAGCACGTTTTTCTCTCTCTAGGATTTTCTCTTTCTAGAAAGTCATTTTCTCTCTCTAGATTTTATTGATCCCCAGGCTTCCTTTAATCATGCCTAGATCGTGTGAGGTGATTGCACATCGATCTGAGCTCTCTGGACTTCGCTAGAACCGATCAAAGATTTTCAGCCATAGGAACTTGGCGCCGGCTGGATTCTGGTCACAGTGGCACTGGGAGCGGCGCCGGCGCCGTTGGCGCCGGGAGCAGCAGGGGCGCTGCTGGCGCTGGGGACATAGCTGGCGCCGGAAGTAAAGCTTGTAAAGGTAGCTTTACAACACCCCTCTTTCCCAACAGTGCCATCAACAACTATAAACAGATCATTAGATTAGTTCATTACATAGAAGAGAGCAATTCACAAGTTTATTTCAAGTTTCCAGAGTAGTCACTCTTCTTCTTCTCCTCTCTCTTTGTTTTGCCATAGGCGTAGACTGATTGTTCATAAGCTCTCACAAACAGTTTGTGTATGAGCGACATTTATAGATAAATTAGATGCACTAATATTATAAATAGTGGATGTATTTTTATCTTTTACAATACATACTACATTCGACATATTTGATACGTGATAGTTGCATAGGATCATTTAGATTCATGATCAAAAGTATCCATGATATATTGAAGACCTTAGTGATATGTGACCTATATGATATTTTTTCTAGTTGTTGGTTGTGACCTATATAAAGTCATTATAATAATTCATTGAAATATCATTTACAATTTTCATAAAGATGTCGATTAATGGTCGTCGATAATATGATTGACTAACATTGTCCAATTGCTTGCTTATTCAATTCAATTTGATTCGATATTGTTCAATTTGATTGTTCACTCGATCCAATCACTAGCCATCTCGATTCAAGTATTTAGTCACTCTAGAGAAATTTTCATTATCAAATGAGTGGTTTGTTTTGATCATTTTATCGAGCAATCACTCGATCACACATGTAATCGTCCTACTTGATAATCTATCAACTAATCAAATAATTGAATATAATATCAAGTGATTGACTCTATGATCGATCAAAATCTAGATTTGAATCGGGTATTAATCGATCGAGTCAAATACATTAGCTACCTTGATCCGAGTATTAATCACTTTGTAATAACATTTCTTCATCATAATCATGACTTTGTACTTATAAACTCTACAATTATGACTTGATTTAGGTCATGGGTATCATAGGGATGCAAGATCAATCGAATGACATGGAGATTGTCATATGAATGAGAATGGACATAGACTTTTCTGATACAGTTGTGAGCGATTTCAAGTGTTAGTTGCATAGCTAAATGAGTGAAATTGAATGCGGAACATTATCTTGCATACAAAGCAACCATAAATAGAAAGGGTGAAGGCATATTCCAAGGGAGACGAATTTGATTTCACAACCATCTTAACTATCCACACGTCTAACACTCCATTGGTTGTATAGGCAAATGAGCCAAAAGATTCACAAATTGATGTCTCTTGCCTGGTTATAGACGATGCTCTCACTTAACTTTACTTAACTATCTTAAGGAATAAATAGCTCTTGTTAAGTATTATTTAAACTAGATTGGGCCCTTGTTGGCCTATTATTCTTATTGATTACTTTTAAGGGCCTATAGAGGGAACCGCCTTGTTCTATAGGCTAATAGCTCCTTTTAGGCCTACAAAGCTTACATTGGATATTATCTTACATGTATAAGCATGGATGTATTAGAAGTACATGACAATAGAGGGGTAAGGGCTAGACATGGTGGTAGAAGGTGATGAGAATGTTGTGTGCAAATTTTGGGAGTGTTTGGAGACTGTTGAAAATTTTGTTCGAAAGTTGGCAAGAGCTTCGCTAGGCAAGTGACAAATGAATCGAATTTCCTGCTTATATAAAGGAAATTTAGGGTGCATATTAGAAGAAGTACACTTTTTACAGCGTTCCATACCAAATTTTGAAAGGACTTTGTTCATGATTTTATAAGACCCCAGAGAAGCTGGCTAGAGTTCAGAAGCTATTTTGCCTACCATGCAAAGGTTCTGAAGGTCATGCAACTCTTGCATGGAGGGAGCTCTCGCTCAACTTGCCCCTATTATCAAATTTTCAAGATCCAGCCTTATAGGCAGGTCAATTTGATTGTCCTGATTCCATTTATGCTGCTTTCAAAGGTTGGTATAATGATCTTGATGGCATGCGAAGGTTCTAAAATTTTTGCTTAGCTGAATTCTCGTAAAGGCCTCTTTTTCACTCTTCCTTCACAAGTAGCTCTCATAGAGTTTTTCTTAGGTCCATCTAGGTCAAATCTGTCTATGGTGAGCTTGCGAGAGTTCTTATGAAGATCTAGTAGGTGATCCATCATTTTAAGTGATTCTTTCCTCTATTTTTGCTAGTTTTGTTTGAGATTTTCAAGTCTGATCTGCACTATCAGAGAATATTTGTTAACAGATGGTGTTATGCTACCCTTTTGATCCTATCTAGATCTGAATCCTACATAGATCTTACTATCATGACCGTTTGTAGAGTAAGATCATGTTTGTAAGTGATCTACATGGCCTTATCAGACTGGATCTAGAGGTGGCCAGTACTTATGCAATCAACTACCATTGATGGGTATATCAAATGGAGTCCCATCAAGATGTTGAAGGTTCACAGCTCCATGATTTAGAATTTCCTTGATATCGTATGGGCCTTTGCCTATAAACTTTAATTTTCCCTTGATTGCCTTGGTCTTATACACTAGCATCTCTTCGTTCATGGCTTGGATCCATATGTCCTTTTCTGGGCTTTCAATCACCTCCTCGAAAGTCTATGGTTCGTCACTAAATCCAGAAAACTCCTCTGATGTAGAAGCGGAGCTGTCTGGCACATATCTTGATGGTGTTCTTCGTGGTCTTGTCGACCTTCTAGGAGATCCTTCTGGAATAGCTATGCCTTTGCCTTCCCTATTTACAATACCCACCTATACCATTGTTCTAATTCCATTTTGTTTTCCCACCCTATTACTCCCATCTCTCTTCCAAAATTTTCATTCCCAAGATCCCCAAATCCCAAATCGACAATCCCCAATTTTCTCATTTTCAAGTCTACATTCCCCAAATTTCCATATTCACGTTGAAGTGAAAGAGATAGAGTTAATGGTTAGTTTATTTTGGTGGTGTTTTTGTTGGAATGCTATTTGTTTGCAAGTAGAAGATGTTAAAACTCTTTGTTTTGCAAGCATCTTCACGGCTCCTAGGTTTGAGCCCGCTTCCCATGCTACAAAAAACTTAGGAGGAAAAGGTGGAAAGCCTTTTACTTCTTGACAAAAATCCACAGTCAAAGCAGAAGATGTTTTGTAAGTATTGCAAGCGCACTAATCATGAGATCCAGGATTGTAGGGTACTCAAAGCGAAGAACGCCAACAAGCAATTAGATCAATAGGCGAATGTAGTTATAACATCTCCCAATCTCGACATGGACGAAGGAGCATTTATGGTCAAGGACCAAAAGGCACTATTGGATAGTTCTTGGTTTCTGGACTCTAGAGTTACTCAACATATGACCAGTCAACGTGAGGTGATTCCAAGCAAGAACAATCAATAAATGATGATTCGGGGCTTCACATGTGTGAAGTACTGCTAATGTACGGCCTGATAACAAAGAATTAATTTACTTATGAAATACTTAGCATTCATCCACAAATAAAGTGCTTAAGAGAGTGAAAATCACAAGATTGCTCCACAAACCAATGTTTCTCATCATTAGCTTCTCAATGGATCCATCATAGATCGAGTATACAATCACCATAATCTCTCTCTAAGCTGCATCTAGCACATGTGGGACAGCTCATTGTACTCATCCATATCCACTTTGGATAAGATCTATCTCATTTGCCACATCATCCATTGGTGGTTTGTGTTGACCTTCTATATTCCTACAATCTAGGACCTAACTCCTATAATCTAGGAGATTTCATATTTGACTCAAATGAAAGCTAAATAAAATGGATCTGAATATTACAAGTGTCATTTCACACATGTGGATCCACATAAATGTCAAATACATTGCAAAAACTATGTGAAAATTGCTCAATTTTTACATGATACATCTATGGTACATCTATCTACAACTCCTAAAGCTGATCTTAACTTGATAAATGAAGCCTTTGGTAAGTAGATCAGCAAGGCAATCTGAAGAAGATACATGATGTAGCTAAATCTCCTTTGCTTGAACCTTTTCCCTCACAAAATGGTGAGCAATCTCTATGTGCTTGCTCCTTGCATGGAATGTGGGATTGGTTGCTGTCACAATATATAATTGGCTGCTCCTCGGCCTCCATGACTTGCAACTCCACCAACCTCTTCAACCATAAGATCTCCTTGGTTGTTGATGTTAGTGCCTTGTATTCTGACTCGGTCGAAGATAGAGAAATTGTGTCTTGCTTTTTGGAAAGCCAAGACACTATGTCATAGCAAAGAAAGGTAACAAAAGCACTTGTGGACCTCCTATCCACTTTATCACCTACAACATCAGCATCCGAATATGACCTCAAAGCAAGATTAGATCCCTCATACAAAATGCCAAAGTTCTTGGTGGCTAAGATGTACTCAACACCCTTTTTGCATTTTTCCAATGATAAACCAATGGATTTTGCATAGATTGGCTTAGTTTACCTACACTATAACTTAGATTAGGTCTAGTTATAGTAAGATAGATTAGGGAGCCTACAAGTCTTCTATATAGTGTGATGTCCTCAAAGGACGCTTCATCATTGTTGGATTTATTTCTTCTAGTCACCTAAATCCCATTTTAATCTACCTCCATTCATGTTGCATATTTACTCGCGTTGTCCCGCAGTTTGCATATTAACATGCAAATTCTCATAGGCGATGAAAAGACGAAAAGGAAAGGCTGACGTCACACCCTCTTCACGCTCATGCAGCTGCGCTAACAGACTGGACAACAACTGCAGCCACCCACGATCTCCTACAGACAACACGTCCACCCTGTACTTTCTTCATCTACACACATGTAACATTATGTATATATTGAATACCATTTGCGTATTCATCAAAGCGAGAGATGATGAAGAAGTGACAAATTATTCTTCTGGCGCTTCATTCATTAATGTTTGGTTGCGTAATCAAGAATGACCGTGATTTCCATCACTAACGTTCGGTTCATTCTGATAGGCGTAGTCATGTTTTCAGAGAGAGTCGCATAGCTCGTTTCGCTGCGAACGAACAATTTCTGTTCGAGTTCGTTTCTCGTTCATGTTCGTCTTATCCCTCTGAGCTAAATTTTTTGTTTCTAACATACGACACCTTTCTCAACTCTGGTTAATCTCCCTCTCTCCAACATGGTATCAAAGCTATTTTCATAGCTTGATAAGCTTCCACAGTACAAGACTCTACTAGCCGATAGAGTAATTGTTTTTTTGTTCTGTATTTTCAGCATCAGATTTTCATACTTAAGTCACTGATAGTTTCTCCTATCACTAAGACTAATTCCTCCACATGGATTCCCAAGGGAAAGCTAGTCCTATCATGGACAAGCTTGATGGAGCCAATTACCATCTGTGGAAATTTAAAATGAAAATTGTACTAATGGCTAAAAGAATTGTATGACATTGTTACAGGTGTAGAAGGGAAACCTGATGTAGACGACACAACAATCGCCAGATGGAAGCTGAAGGATGGAAAGGCTTTCACGCTGATCATCCTCAACAACACGAATATCCAGATCAGCCATGTATCCGAGGCTCAGACATCAAAAGAAATCTGAGACATCTTGAGCACACTATATGAAGTGCGAGATATAGCTTCCAAGCTACATCTCAGGAAGAAATTCTACTCTCTCAAGATGACGAATGGTGATTCTCTGCAGAATCACATTAATCAGTTCAAGAACTTGACGATCAAGACGCAGTGATGCAACTGCTTACAAGCTTTCCAAGCTCTTACGACAGCTGGGTGATGATCATCATGACTCATCCAGAATTGACTCTTTCGAGAGTCATTACTATGTTGTTGTAGGAAGACACGTGGAGGAACAAAGCCTCAAGTTCCTCAGCTGATTCTCATGCCTTGTACACCAACAAGAGCACGACAAAGCAGAAGAAGAAGAAAGGCCCAAAGCAATCAAAGCCAAACCAGAAACCACCTCAGCACAAGGAACAGTTGAATCCGCAGACAAAGAAGAAGTTGTTCTACAGATACTGCAAATGAAGCAACCATGAAATACAAGACTGCCGAATACTTCAAGCGAAGAACAACAACAAGGGGCAGTTGAATCAAGTGGCAAATGCAGCTACAGAAGCTCCACAACCTATTAAAGAAGCTGATCATGATGCCTTTATGACCAACCATCAAGGAGCATCTGGCGACAGTTCTTGGTTCCTGGATTCTGGAGCCACTCAGCATATGACTAGCCTCATTGATTGTTTCGAGTCCTATACACCTTACAGTACCAAAAAATATGTCTACCTTGGTGACAATAGCACATAGGCTATTAAAGGTGAAGGCACTGTAAGATTAAGCTTTGCCAGTGATCACTCTAAGCTACTCTCTAAAGTCCTTTATGTACCAAATTTATCCACAAATCTGCTCTCTGTAAGCAGAATTACAGATCTAGGACACAGAGTGGAATTCGAATGTGATCAGTGTAAAGTAGCTGATAGGACAGGAAAGATCCTAGCACTCAAAAAGAGACATGGATACTTGTACAAATTGAGTCATTGCTTTTCTGCCTCTAGTCAGGCTCTCAGTACTTCAATTCATTCAAATAAAGGTCTACTTTGGCATTATAGACTTGGTCATTTAAATCATATTGTTGTACAACAAATGTCTAGACAATCTATTGTTCTTGATCTCGACTATCCTCGCAAAAGAGTTGAGTTACCTGTCTGTCAAGACTGTCTAGTTGGTGAACAGACTAGGAAACCTTTCAAATCAAGTCATCAACACATTGTTAGAAGATTGCTAGATGTTGTACATTCATATATTTGTGGCCTGATGAAAAATCCTTCGCTGAAGGATGCCAGATATTTTATAGCCTTTATTGATAAATTTTCCAGAAGGACCATGGTGTATTTTATAAAGAAGAAATCAGAAGCCTTCAACTACTTCAAAATCCTCAAGGAGCGTGTAGAGAAGGACTGAAAGGACGATTAAGACCCTCAGGTTAGAAAATGGTGGAGAATATATCTCTATCGAGTTTAAGGAGTACTGCCAAAGCCAAGGCATTGAGCAGCAATTCATCACTCCTTACAGTTCTTACTCTAATGGCTTAGCCGAGAGAAAGAACCGTACTCTAGTTGAATCTGTCAAATGTATGTTATCGCATGCATCATTGCCTAAGAGATTCTGGGCTGAAGTTGTCTCCACTGCAGCTTACATTCAGAACAGATGTTTGTCCAAAGCCCTCTCAGGCAAGACACCCCACGAGGTGTGGACAGGCTCTAAGCCTTCTTTGAAGAACCTAAGAGTGTTTGGGTGCATTGCCTACACGGAGATCCCAAAAGACACGAGGAAGAAATTGGACTTCCAAAGTCTCAAGACCATCTTGAACGGATATACTTCATCTAATAATACTTATAAGTTGTATGATCCTGATACCCAGCAAATCTTGTATAGCCGGGATACAGTCTTCATCAAGGATCAGTTCGAAGACCTCAAAGGCAAGGATGTTGCTCAAGAAGAACCCTCATCACCTGCCGTTGACACGACAGTCCGAGCTTCTGGCTCAGACGTGTCTATTGTCGACCCACTTCGAGACAGAGAATCAGACGAAGATGTTGCTGCTACCTAGCAATAGATCCCAGAAATGATTCTTCAATCGAATCCTCCCAGAAGATCAAGCTGAGTGCGCACACAACCCACAAGGTATACTTCTGAGTCTGCATGTCTTTTGATACAGGAACTGACGACAGTCGAAGAGGCACTCAGCCAACCAGACTCTGATCTCTAGAGAGAAGCTATGGACAGAGAGTATTCCTCTCTGATCAAGAACCAGACATGGTCATTAGTCGAAGCTCCTATTGGCTCAGTGGTTATACTGATGCAAGTTGGGGAGGAGATGTAGACAATCGTAAATCCACATCTGGATTTACATTCTTCTGCAACGACGGTCCTATCTCATGGAACAGTCATAAGCAAACTTTTGTCGCACTTTCTTCTACATAAGCAAAATACATTGCTGCTTCTCAGTCTATCAAGGAAGCGTTTTGGTTGAGAAATTTACTGTCAAATGTTAATCTGAATCGGTATAGCCCTACAATTTTATTTTGTGATAATCAGAGTGCTATTGCCTTATCGGCCAACCTTAGATTTCACTCTAGGAGTAAGCACATTGAAATCAGATATCACTACATCAGGGGCAAGGTTCTCAACAAGGAAGTAAGATTAACGCACTGCAAAACACATGACATGGGTGTAGACATATTCAAAGAAATTCGGCTGCATCATCAGCATCGCCAGCAAATCCGCAATGCCGAGCAACAATCTTCCACTTCCCATAAAGTACCTCACAAGTCTTTTGAAAACAAACCCCTTGAAGGTACCGAAGTCTGAGGAGATTTACTACAAGCCAATGTCACTCTTCCTTTCCATGTTCTCTGGAAGCATGCTGGCAAATGGAAATACTAGATCCAATCAAATAACATCACCAGTCCTGACAAGTTGTCTGAAATGCCCCTACATCTAGCCAATCCCCTCAATGAACGAGGCAACATCAAAATCCCAACCACCCATCACCAATCACGTGAAGTTTTAGTAGTACCCGATGGTCACTCCGATGTCAATATCATTTCCACATCCCTCATGATAGAATAGAATCTGAGAGACAAGCTAGCCAAACCCACTTGTCAGCTTCAGATGGCTGATCAAAGTGTGGTTTGACCTACCGGTTTCCTTCCACAAGTGCTGATCAAACTAGGAGGTCTCAAGTTTTCTGTCGATCTAGTGGTACTTGATATTCTTAGTAATGTCTATTCATATGAATTACTAGTTGGTCGTTCGTGGCTCACCAATGCACGAGTCGTTCATGACTGGAGCAAAGGCCGAGTCACTTTTGGAAATCGTGATAGTTCTATCACCATTGATTCAACAGGAAAACTCAAACCTGCACACATCCATGATGAAGGGTCCTCGACTACCAAATTAGTGTTTGAACCGTACTAGTCCAGCCACGAAAAAAGTTATTATGTTAATTCTACTGATATCATAAACTAGAGTCGCGGTCTAGCTACCAGGATTGTGTGAATGCCGATTATTGTGCTCAGCATCAGGATAATTGTACCTCTCCACTCCCAATCGATTACAACCCATTACCTGATCTTGATACACCTATCATCAATATCAATTTTATTGATATCCTTTCACACAATGATGAGTTACTAAATGTTGCATGGCTACCTACTAATGAATCAAAAGATTTATTCGTCGATGATGAGATTGTCTTACGAATTCAGAATTGCCCAGAAGATTTGGACATATCTGATATTCAGATCCTCAATTACATGGATGCACTTCCACTTAGGGCCTATCCGCAACAGGCTTCCAAGGTGGAACCGGTTCCCAAGGTTATAGTTGAAAAGCCTGAGACAAAATTCTATTGTGCCAAATGCCCACACTATCCATGGGATCTCTGCGAGGAGGAAACCACCTTTCAAATTGATAACAAGATCCTCCATGATGTACCATGTCCCTCATCCACATATCTCCCCATAGCCAAAGCCTCAACCACGTGGCCATGCTATGAAAGAGAAGATGAAAAAAATGCTTCAAATTCAACCGCCTGGCGACCTCACAATTGTAGGAAAGTTCCTGAGATTGCCTCTATTCCTACACCAACTCCTGAACGTCCCCAGTCACCATCCCGACAGGTGAAAGGCAAAGCCCCCCTCGAATCTCCAGCCCATGATTTCCCTGATGATTAGTCACATTCATCTGATCACATGTAGAGCTTTCTTTGCCCTCTTGTCATATCTCAATTGTTCTTGAGGTGCCAAAGGACTCTCCTCCTCACCTTTAACAATATCCATCAAATCATTCATCTCAAGCAAAGATTCCATTCTCACCTTCCAAGTTGAATAATTTGTTGAGGTAAGTCTATTATTGCCTTCCAACATGAAGCCACTTGAGGTTGCCTATCCCTTTCCGCAGCCTACTATCCTTCACACATGTGCAAGCAAGATCAATCACAAAATTGACATTCTACACACTAGAAACCAATATATCTTGAGAAATACACATGAGATGCACAGAATCCAAAGAGATGAATTCTCCACATAAAAAGAGAATACAATTATATGTTCTCCATGCTGGTACTACTATTTATAGCTACTAAAATGTTGTCATTTGGCCAAATGCCCTAAACTTTTCCTAAATGGTAACTTTTTGGTACTTCTTAAAAAATCTAGAAATTCTAGTCTAGATGCAATGTATGAAATCTAGCCAATTAGAATGGTTTCAAATCCGACCTCATCCATTTATCTACTTGCCAAAAATAGTACAAACACTATTTAGGCCTTTATTGACAAATATGAATCTATCTCTAAGTTGAAATTTCATGTTGGCCTCAAAATTGCAAAATTAGACAAATAAAATAATGTAAAAGGCCGAAAGTCTAAGTTGATTAAGCTTTGTTTAAGTTCTAAGTAGTAGTCAAAGTCAAATTGATGGTAGGTGGAGTGTGCTTCTTTGTGCATCATAGATCTAGTTGTATTTCTTTTGAAGGGCTAGGATCCCTATATGAAGTAGCCAATAGAAGCAAATTGGCAAGGGCTTCTGGGCAAGGGCCTCCCCAACAATAAAAAGACACCTCTTGTATTTCATTTCACATGTAATTGAGAGGAGGAATCTCTACCAATTTGAGTGCTTAAGCATCCTCATGTGCTATTGCTTTCTAGTTTAATGCTTTTTATGAATGTTTCTATTTTTCTATGCTTTTGCGATTTTAATGGTTTAATGTTTCTTAATGTTTCTACATTAGATTAGGGACATTATCAAGTGAGCTACCTCCCTCTAACTCTTTTGCCTTCTCCCTCTTCACCACTATTTTGGATGGCTTGTGTGGTTAGTGTTAGGTTGGTGGGGTTAGAGTTGTGCTAAAGTTAGAAGACATCTAAAATAGGCAACTAAATATAATTAGAGATCTATCCTAGTGGACTATCCCTTCTTGACAAGCGGAGGGCTACTTTGCCGCTAAACCTACAACTCTATAAGTGGCATCATTGCCGAAAATAGCTACTACTAACTAGTTTAGTTGTAGTTTTGGTTGTTTTAGTCTATTTTTGTATGTTAGAAGTGGTTTTGGGGTATTAGAGTGGATGTTTTCTTGATTTTTAGTGTTGATCTATTTGAAGCTAGTGAAGGAGGTGTTTGGAGGTAGTTGAGACCTGAGATGGCCTCTAAGGGCTTGACACATTAGCATCTATACCAAAAATCCACAAAAAACCATAAAATCTACATTATTGGAGGAAAAAGTGCAAAAAACACCATCAAGCTTTGATTTTGCTAGCTGATATTTCCGCACAAAAACTCGGGCTAATATTGAAGTTTATTTTTGCAAAACTATAAAAACTGGCATGTAAAATCTGCCTATTAGTGAAAAATCGGCATAAAGTTGCCTCTAGTATTTGTGAAGAATTTCATATCATTAAGATCCAAAATGTGCCCCTTGATCTTTGGTTAAAAGACAACACAATCAACAACATTGCCAATGTAGAAAAACTAGCATCTACTCAATGAAAGAAATGCAAACTCAATAAGAACTTGATCAAACATCAAATATATGATAAAATGAAGTTGATTTTCATACAATAACAGTACCCTACTGTTCCCACGTGTGGAATTAAAAATAACAAAATATGAACATTCTACACACAAGATTGCAAGATATCATTAAAAAGAGAGAGAGTGTGTGTGTGTGCCTCTTCTCATGTGTGTACAACTATATATAACAGATCCATGCCTCATTTGAACTTTGGTTTCCATCCAAGAACTTTCTAGACCTAAAACTCTATTAACAATATGACTAGATTCAATGCATCTAACATTCAAATTTGAATGAGTCCAAATTCGACCTAATGACTTTTCCACACTTTCTGAAAGTGATAAATCAAATGAACTTTGACTAAAATAACTTTCATAAAGTTTATCTCTAACTCTAAAATGCATTTTGGCCTAAATTGACAATTTACCAAAATACGACTAAAGTAGACAAAACTAGTTGAAATCTCTCACACTCCCTCTTCAACTAGTTTTGGCATAGTTTTAATCATACTACTTGATCCAATTTTAGAATGATCTCCATCTCAATGTTCTAAGAATAGTGTCCACTTTGGATGCTTCACTATTTCTTACATCAATTTTACATGTCAAGATGTGACTAGAACATGAAGAACCAAATAGAATGTAAATAAAATGATTTCTCCATGCTTCAAACTTTGAACTCTTTGGAAAATTACAGCAAACAAACAATAAATGTGAGTAATGACCATTTGTTTGCTTGTCTCCTCCAACTTTGTCCTTTCTTGATATGTCTCCACCATAAAACTCAATTTTTCATCCAACATGAAGTAGAGTAGGTGAAGATGAGTATCAAACCTAATAAATCCAACCTTCTTGAGTCCATAACAAACCTTAATAAGCTCACCAATGAGATCTCCCTTTCCTTGAAGAAATTGCCACTCAATTTGTTCCATATAGTCTTCTTCAACCAACCTTTTGCCATCTCGATCATGAGTGATCAATTCACAATCATAGAATCCTTTGAGTTGATGAAGAGATGTGAGATCCATACCTTGGATCTTCCCAAGAACCAATCTTCCATTGCTCTTTCCTTCATAAGACTCCCTCTTAATGATTGCATCATAAGAAGTAGAAACCTCAAAAATATTAAAAGCCATGAAAAAAATAATTAGTACCTTCAACATAGGGATGATTGAAGTACTCTCTTTTTTCAAACAAGAAATTCTATTCAATGTTTTAGGTAATGACTCATATGATAATGACTCTTCCTCACTATCATTCATAATGACATCATTCAACGTACATCCTACTTTGAACTCTTCACATACTTCTCATCTCGTTGACTTGTGACTATCTCCCTCACCAAGTCTCTTGATAGAACCATTTGATCTACTCTCTTTATGAAGACATGTGACTCCACTTGCTGCAAAAATGACTTTTTTGGACTCATCACAAAAGAATGTAGAAGAACCACCTTCTTCATGAATGCACCTAGCAACATCTTTTTCCAAATGATCGAAAAAATCATTAGCAACAATCTTTTCCAAGGAAGAACCTTCACCATCTATATTGATGAAGTTAGCTCTTTCCTTACCTTTTGCATGCTTGCACTTCCCATGAAGAACTATTGAAGAACCATCATTATCCTCATAACTATTCAAGTTAGCACAAAGATGAACATCTCCAACAAGCATATTAGATCTTAACCTAGATATAGCATAAGAAAGCTTGTTAGTCTTTGCATAACATCCACCAATCTTATTGATGCTAAAAGGGAACTTTGGAAAGTTGAGAGCAATCTCCTTTTCCATTTCATCCTTTTTGTTAGCCATAACAAAATCATCAAGCTTGAAAAGTCTACCTTGTCTATTGCCCCTAGCAACCAAGATTTCTTCCTTTGTAACGAAACAAGCATCACCACCAAACTTTACCATGTATCCTTTCCCTATCAATTGACCAACACTTAGCAAATTCTTTGAAAGCGAAGGAATGTAAAGAACACCATCAAGTCTTGCTTTCCTATTAGTAGAAAGACAAATAGGAATTGAACCAATACCTTCAATCACACACTCACCACCATTGGCCATGTGAACACTTTCTTGGCTCCATCATAAGTGACCAAAGAAGTAAAGAACTCCTTGTGATTAGTCATGTGTGAACTAGCTCCACTATGAATCCACCATGAATCTTTGTCACCTTCACTTGATATTGGACTTGAAGAACACATCAAAAGAGAATCACAACCACCTAGATCCTCATCATTAGTAGTAAAGTTGATTTTCTTGATACTTTCATCTCTTTGCTTCTTCAAACATTCATTAGCAAAATGCCCTTTGATTCCACAATAGAAGCACTTTAACTTTGACATATTTTTCTTTTTGCCAACAAAAGAGGAAGGCTCACCTTGATCTTGACCCTTTGACCACTTGTCTTTGTCTTTTTCCTTGAACTTGCATTTGATGAACATAGCCTCCTCATATTGAGATGTTGATGTAGATCCACCTCTTGCTTGAAGCCTAAACTCCTCATTCACCAAAATCTCTTGCAAATCCACAATACTTGGCAAAGTCTTTCGTATAGCAAAGCTTTGAACCAGATTAGCGTGATCATCCAACAAGCCATTAAGTATAACTTGAACAAGTTCTACCTCCTTGATGCTCTCATCAATACATGCTAACTCATCATTGAAACCCTCAAAACAAAAGCATGAGTACTCTCTTCCTTCTTTTGCAAGCTTTGAAAGATCAACACTCTAGATGTGGACTTGGAAAGCTTCTTCAAAGTTTCCCAAGCCTCTCGAGATGAATTGCTCTTACCAATTTCCTTGAGAAGCTCATTGGTAACATTCATCTTGATCATGTGTAGAGCTTTCTTTGCTCTCTTGTCATACCTCACTTGATCTTGAGGTGCCATGTGCCTATCCTCCACACCTACAACAATATCCATCAACTCATTCATCTCCAATAAGGACTCCATCCTCACCTTCCAAGTAGAATAGTTGATTGAGGTAAGCCTATCACTGCTCTCCAACATAAAGCCTTCACTTGTAGCCATGTTGAAGTGACTTGATCTTCTTCTTTCAATCTGTTCCAATGCACAAAGCACTCTCTTGAATGTCAACAAATGAACTCAAGAATAAATCACAAAATATGGAACCTCTCAAATCTCTTTCTTGCACCAAACCTAGCAAATCAACACATAGAATGAAGAATTCTTGATCATCCTATGATCTACCAACAATTTAATGAATCTTGCCACTTCCTAAGATTGAAACACATTCTATTAAAGTCCAGCAACTTCAAAAAATAGAGATCCAATCAAAATTAGGGTTTTGACATAATCACAAAAAATTGAATCTTCCAATTTCTACATGCAATTGCAAATTTTGATATAGAATCTTGTAGCCTCCAATGAGACCTTCCTAATGCATCAAAAATCACCCAAATCTAGTAAGCCATGTGTGAAATTGGAATTCCTTAAGTACATAGCCCCATATTGAGTTTTGACCTACAAAAAATCCAATCTACATATGCAAAAATGCTGATTTTTGAGTAGAAATAAATTCAGCATGCTATAGAATTGGTAACTCTTCCAAATCCTTGCTAAAGATGGTTAATCCTTTCATAACCTGAAACACAAGAGCTCTGATACTATGTGAAGAATTTCAAATCATTAAGATCCAAAATGTGTCCCTTGATCTTGGTTAGAAAGACAACACAATCAACAACATTGCCAATGTAGAAAAATCAGCATTGACTTATTCAAGCCACCGCAATATGTCTAATTGTGCCACCTAGTCTTTTCATGCATTAAATGTGGCATGCAAAGTACAAATGGCAATTCCTATGGTAGCTCAAGTTTCTACTTCTACCTACCTTGAATATTTTATTCTAAGATGGGTCTTTTCTAAGCCAAAAGAACTCAATTAATCCTTGGCATTTTTAGGACCCCTACTTACAACATTAGATAGATTTTTCCAATATTTTAACACTCCTCCTAAAAATGCATCTAATGTGGATCAAGCATCGATCTTGAGATAAGACCAAGATTAGACCTATGCTTTGAGAAGGCACTTTTGCAAAGTGGCTTTGTGAGAAGATCAGCAATACATGAAGATGTGTTGACATGTTCCAAGTTGATTTCTCCTCCAATGAGCTTTTCCCTTACAAAATGGTGTGCCACTTCTATATGCTTGCTTCTTGCATGAAAAATAGGACTGTTTGCAAGAGCTTGTGCCGATATGTTGTCACATTTGATCAAGGGAAGATCATCCTCTTTGATGCACTTTAGCTCTATGATTAATCTCTTGATCCAAAGCACCTATTTAGTTGTTGTAGTGAGTGCTTTGTACTCGACCTCACAAGATGATAGAGATATGGTATCTTGCTTCTTTGAAAGCCAAGACACAAGATTGCCTCCAAGAAAAATAGTATATGCATTAATGGACTTTCGATCCATTTTATCACTTGCAAAATCGGAATCCAAATAGCCAACAATGGTTAGATCTTCATTCTTGTACAATAAACCATAATCTTGAGTAGAAGATACATATCTTAGAACTCTCTTGGCCATCTTCCAATGTTGGATCTTAGGATCTTGCATAAATTGACTCAATTTGTGCACACAATAGCTCCAATCGGGTCTAGTGATAGTAAGCCAAATTAAAGAGCCTATAAGACTCCTATAAAGTGTGATGTCCTCGAAGGATCTTTCATCACCTTTAATAGGATCTTTTACATGTTGTTCCATGGAAGTATCTATGCCTTTACAATTTTGCATATTAAATTTTTTCAACATAGAAAAGACATATCTAGATTAACAAATAAAAGCATACTCTTCATGAAAATCAATCTCAAGGCTTAAAATGTAATGGATCTCTCCTAGATATTGCATTTTAAATTCTTTTCCTAATGCATCTTTGGTTTTTTGAACTAGCATCAAACAACTTCCACTAAGAATAATGTCATCTACATAGATTAGAAGAATGACAATATTACTATCATCAAACTTTAAGTACATAGAAGGATCATAGTCACTAAGCACAAATCCTAATGAAAGTAGAAAGTTGTTGAGTCTTGAATACCACGATCTAGGTGCTTGCTTTAAGCCATAAAGACTTCTAAATAGCAAACACACCTTAGATTTATCCTTGATAAATCCTTGAGGTTGTTCCATGTACATCTCCTCCTCAAGATAGCCATTCAAAAAAGTGTTGGAGACATCAAGTTGAAACAGTTTCCACTTAAAAAATAAGACAAGAGAGATTATGATTCTTATTGTCACCATCTTTGCTACAAGAGCAAAGGTTTTTTCATAGTCAAGGCCATATATTTGTGCAAAGCCTTTAGCACATAATCTTGCCTTGTACTTGTTGATGGAACCATCATGATTGTACTTGATCTTAAACACCCACTTGCATCCAATGATATGCATATTAGGTGGTGGATCCACTAGCTCCCATGTGTGGTTGGTGATTAAGGCATCATATTCAATCTTCATGGCCTCATACCACTCCTTGGTATTGAGGGCTTCTTGGACATCTTTGGGCTCCTCATGAGAAACAAAATAAGCATAAGTGGAATCAAGATCCACTTGCTTTCCTTTGTCATCATAAGTGAGCCTCTTAGGCTCGGTTCTCTCCCTCATGGATCTTCTAGGAGTGAAAATCCGAGGACTTCCATCTTCAAATCTTGACTCCTCCATATGTTGATTGTCTTCAATAACAAAAGGTGATAGATTTTGAAGTTGCTTGATCTCGGCCCCTCCAAGATTGTACTTTTCTTTTTCATGAAAAATTACATCTCTACTTTCAATTACTTTAGAAATAGAGAGCATGTAGATTCGATAGGATTTCTTGTTGGATGAATATCCAACCATTACTCCTTTGCTTGCACAAGGATCATCCTTCTTTCTCATTTCCAAGGGAATATGGACAAAGCATATGCATCCAAATACTCTAAGGTGATCAACCTTAGGTTTCTTCAAACAAAGTGCTTCATATGGTGACTTTCCTCCAAGTGCAACATGAGGGAGTTGATTGCAAAGATAGTTTGAACAATTGATGGCCTCACCCCAAAAGTCTTCTGGCAAGGATGCCTCAATTCTAATGGTTTTGGCACATTCACACAAGGTTCTATTCTTTCTTTCAGCCACCCCATTTTGAGATGGTGTATATGCACAAGAAAACTCCCTTTTAATGTCTTCAAGCTCACAATAATCATGAAATTTATTGGAAGTGTACTCACCACCTCCATCAATTCTAAGAATCTTGATTTTGTATGAAAATTGCTTTTCAACTAGAGCTTTGAACTTTAGAAAATAGTCAAACACCATAGACTTTGAAGCTAGAAGATATAACCAAGTAAATCTAGTGAAATCATCAATGAAAGTTACAAAGCAAATAGCACCACCACCTTGCTCTTTGAAGATGAGAAGTGCACATTCGAGTGTATGAGCTCCAATGGATGTGTAGTCTTGATAGATGACTTTGAAAAAGGCTTCTTATGAGACTTAGATATGGCACAAGCCTCACATGGCTTGAAATTCTTGGAGATAAGATTAGGCAAGCCAATAGCTTTGGCTTTCTTGACCATGGCCACCATAGAACTATAGTTAGGATGTCCCAACCTTCTATGCCATAGTTTCTCCAAAGACATATGATAAGCAAAAGCACCATCACAGGAGTTAGCATACTCTTTGGGATTAAGCTTGTAGATTCCACCATATCTAGACCCAAATGCAAGGATCTCATCATGCTTCTTGATTGTACATGTATCAACATTGAGATTCACATCTAGTCCACTATCAAACAATTGCCCATCATTAATAAGATTTTTTGTTAACTTAGGAACAAAAAGTACTTTAGACAGAGAAAGAACTTTTGATGAAGAAAGCTTTAAAGGAATGGTCCCTATGCCTTCAATAGCACACTCATGATCATTTGCTGTGTAGATGGACTTCTTGGCTCCTTCATAAGGTGACCTGGATGAAAAAGGATGCTTGGAGTTACACATATGTTGGAAAGCTCCACTGTCGATATACCACAAACCATTCTTCTTGAAAGGTGATGAAGAAAAACTCGAGATCATAAGAGATCCATCTGCATCACTTACATGAACATCTTCCTTCTCTTCATTGGCAATGTTGGCTTGTTTGAATTGACTCTTCTTCTTGAAGCAATTGGTGGCATAATGTCCCTTCTTGCCACAAAAGAAACACTTGATGTTTTTCTTCTTCTGCTTGGATGTGGAAGCTTGAGAGGACTCATCATCTTCTCCTTTCTCCTTAAAAATAAGATTGTTCTTGCTTGAAGAGGGTTCGTGTTGATTCTTACTTCTTGTCTTGTGCTTGTCTTTGGTAAAGAGAGCTTTACCATCAATGTTGAGAGACAGTCTTTCCATTTTCAATAGTTTATACTCTTGTCTTGATTCTTCAAAAATGAGCACACTTTGGAGTGCTTCCAAACTTGGTAGCTCCTCCTTAATGGCATAACTCTGAACAAGGTTGTCATATTCTTCCTTTAACCCATTAAGTATGACTTGAACAAGTTCATTTTGGTTGATGGAGTCTCCTATGCATGACAATTCTCTATGGAGGTCTTTAACTCTCATTACATAAGCTGAACCACTTTCATCACTTCTCTGTACACTTTGAAAAATTTGGTTTCTTAGTGTTAGAAGTCTAGAAGTATTCTTTGCCTCATAGATGGACTTGAGAGTATCCCAAGCATCTTTGGCATTAGTACAAGCACCAATTTCTCTTAAGATGTCATTTGAGACATTCATCTTAATATAATGCAGAGCCATCCTAGCTCTCTTTTTGTACTTTGGAATTTCTTGAGGAATTTGTGGTTCTTCTTCGATGCCAAGTACAATATCCATCACATCTTGTAGAATTAGGACAGATTCCATCCTAACCTTCCAAATTGATTGATTGGAGGTTGATAATCTTTCACTTGGTTCTAATAGAAAGACACTCATTGAAGTCATAAAGAATGATGGAAATAAAAAAAGATGGATGAAAAAAAATTGCTTATCTTCTCACTATAGGAACCAATCAAAGGCAAAAAATCAAATCCTATGTAAGACACAGCAAAAAAAACTGTGAGATAGATCTCACTAGCTTGACAATCTCTCTAAAACAAGATTTGAATCATCAAAAAAGATGAAGTATGGCAAAAGTTATGGTTCTCTGAATTTCACACGTGTGAAATACTCCAAAAATGTCAAATTCACTCAAATACAATCTATTTGTATGAAACAATTTGCCTAGAACCTATAAATTTTGTCTAAATCACATATAGATGAGATTGGTCAACTTCTGGATGATTTTTGTGATCATTCAGGCAATAAATGACATGTACTCACGATTTGCCACAGGTCTAGGTGCCCTACCTACAACTCTTCAAAAGCTTATAACTTTTGATTGGCTTATCCAACTGTATGATTCAAATTGCATCAAATTCTACCCATTTTTAGCTTTCTAGTGGGCTAATTTGCATGAAATTTGGATCTAAGGTGAGAGAGAACCACCAAACTGAAAATGGGCGGATTTCACACATGTCGGCACCTGAAATTCCATATAGTACCTGATCTGGACCATTCAAAGTGGTTTGAGCTCTAAATCACCAGAAAACTGCAAACTAGCTAGAAAGTATAATCTAGACAATTCCTAGCTTGAAATCTGATCAAATCTGCAAACTTTTTGATTAGATTTGCTTGTAAATCTTAGGTAGGCTCTGATACCATGTTGAATTCACATGTGTGGGATGCCCTACACATGTACTTTTGATCTCCTAAGCCCAATAATACCATAAAGATCAGACTAGCATTGATTGACAATAGGAAAGCCGATCATACAAGAAATATTATTGTGTTACAAGCAAGATCTATCAACAAAACATGAAACTAAGCATAATAAATGCCTCAACTCGGCTAGAGAAAGAATATGAAAGTACAAAACTTGAGTAGAGAGAGAGGGCACAAAGAGCTTAGTCTCCAAATTTGCATTACACACAAATTTCATCATTTTCTCAATGAGAGTACATCACATATATATATATATATATATATATATATATATATATATATCCATGGACTCTCCTCTTACTTTGAGTTGAATTGGAGTTGTGAATCCACCTCTCAAGCTATCTAGACTTATTCAAGCCACCTCATATGTCTAATTGTGCCACCTAGTCTTTTCATGCATTAAATGTGGCATGCAAAGTACAAATGGCAATTCCGATGGTAGCTCGAGTTTCTACTTCTACCTACCTTGAATATTTTATTCTAAGATGGGTCTTTTCTAAGCCAAAAGAGCTTCATCTTTGGCATTTTTAGGACCCCCACTTACAACATTAGATAGATTTTTTCAATATTTTGACAAAGCTGGTTGTTTGATGACATTTCTGGATAGGTAGCCAGTACCGCCATTGAAAATGGTACAAACAAACACCAAGACAAATATTGATAAAGTTCAACCAAGAAATCCAGATTTTGGAGAAGAGTGAGAACTCGGAATGATTAGACATCATCACAGTGTTAAGATCACATGCTTCGCAGTTCGGATCTGGACTTAGCCAAACGCCACAAGGCCAAACGATTGCTATAGGCAATGCTTACAATGGGCTATGTTGACCCTCAAGAGTCTTCGTAAACTTGCTACTCACTTATTTAGATTAAGTAGTTCCAAACACATCATAGTTCGATTAATTACTGGGTTCAGTTCTCATTATAAATCCATGCATAGCATAGAATTCATTATTCTGCAGAATGTTCTATCCACCAGTAACCTGGCAACACGTGGCAACACTTAGCAAAGAACTGAAATGAGACAATGCACATTCCTTCTGAAGAAGACATGTTGAAAAGAGCCCTTCAAATGATGCGTGAAACGTAAAACGATTGTAGAAATGTGTTTAGAAGCCTTGCACTGACTGCGGTAAAATAAAAAAAACAAGTTGCCAGTGTAAGCCATTTAGAAGTGCATTGGCAGCCTTCGATAGTTCGTGACTTCATGAGAGAAGGTAGGAACCTCCGATCTTTCGGTAGCAACAGACTATAAATCAGATATTTTGTTTCTCAAGCCTTCAAACATGAAGAACAACCCACTGTCCGATTGAGAGAAGATCAATGCGGGAAAACTGGTTCTTAATGACTGCTATCAGTTTTGTAAAGTAAATCTTGTCTCGTTTCAATGTATTCTTCAATAGCAGTGTTGAAACTATCGAACAATAGTTGTGAAGAGAGAGGACGATACTTCGAATGTTGCTGTTCTATGAAAGAATCCGATAGAGGCATCTGTTGATTCATATCGTTGTCATGAAAAATGGGTGAAAAATGAATGCACTGGTTGTTGATCTGTGGATTCCGCCAGCCATAAGTAAGATTCGAATAGATTCGACTAAGTCCAGACAAACTGGTTGAACATGACAGTAGACTTCAGCACCAATCCATGAAGAAGTTACCCATTGGATGTGTTCTGCCTAACTGCCTTGTAGATACGCTGGAAATTGCTGGTGGTCTGGCTCAAATCAGACATTTGGAACATTCAGTTGCTATTTGTCTATTAATAGCCGTTAAAATGACATTGTGGGTTTGCACTGATAGACGAGTAAGCACGCCATTCTTCATATCAAAGAAAGAGAGAAATAAGCGCAACTGCAGTCAAGAACTTCACGGAAATCAACTGCTCTGAATGTGTGAAGGTGCGCTGGCTGGTGAAATCTGGTGCTGAAACTGCCAAAGATCGATGAAAGATAATGTTGGTCATTCTGATTGTCTCGAATATGCATGAAGTGCACAGGTTCAGGTTCGATGCCTGGCATGGAAGGTGCTCAAATGTTCAACAATGGAATAGACAGCAGGCCTGCGAAGAAAGAGGGTGAGAGAGCAGGCTCGAAAGAGATCAGTTCGCATCTGTCGAAGACAGAGACCGCATGGTTGATTCAAATCTTTCACATTCGAATAGAGAGGAAGACCTGAAAAGCGCCAGAAGTGGTTACAAATTCCAAATGATTCCTCGCTAGATAGTGACTGCTCAATGCTTCATGAGAAGGAAAGAGACGTTGGACTGTCACTAAGTCATTAACAACCACCAATTGAATGCCCGATAAGTAGCATTGTTTATGAGTGAAGGTTTCTGTAAAAAGAACGATGGTCAAGAATTGGCTCGAACATGAGCTCGATGGTGCTTCGATGGTTGCTAACCTGACAGCTGAGCGAAATAAATAGCATGTTTGCCTTAGCAAGATAACTCGAAGAAGATGAGAGATCGAGCAGTCGGAACTGCCTTCAAAACTGATTTTAATAATTCTTCGAGAGGCCTAGTGAACAGTTAAGGGCTTGAATATTTCCTTGAACAATAATTTATCATGTACAAATGTCGACTGAAGGCTTCAATAGTTGGCACTTATAACTGCCTGTGAGCTTAAATAGTTGGCACTTATAACTGCCTGTGAGCTTGAATATAGCCTCGAAGAAAGAGAATGCAAGACACATAAATTAAGGCTTGGAGTTTGGTGGCTTAGGCCTCAAACATTTCATACTTAGACTAAAAAGTCTCCAAGGCCTCTTCCATTATTTAAGTAGGTATGGCCCATGTTAAACATATGAACTTGCACATTATTTTGAACATCAATCAAGGAATATGGCTCAATAGCATGAATGCCACATAAATATAACACTGAGACTGGGCATCCAAAGTATCACAAAGAATCAATGGCTCGAAAAAGTGCCTCCAAAAATACATACAGGCCTTCAGCAATAAAAATGCTCACAACCAATGCCATATATGTCATATCTTGACCTTAGAACTGGGCCTCCAATAAGCCTTGCCAACTTAAACCAATAATTTGACACAATACCACGACAAATAATAGCATAAAGAAGTAACACCACCACCAAGTGTTGGATTATTCTCTCACTAATTGACTAATCGACATTTTAATCTTCATCCAACTTTTATCCAAACCTGCAGTTTTCTTCGTGTTTCTACATAGTCTGCATAACTACTCGAAATGGCTCACAGTGACAGTTTACATTCATTTCTGCAGACAGACTGATTGCGACCAAAGCCACCGACTTGCATAAATGCATCAGCAAGTAGTGGCTGCTTGGCTGCATTCTTTGCTTTGAGAATTCGACAATTTTGGATCTCATGGTTATTGCATTTGCAATACCTACAAAACATCGTCTTCTTCAACAAATGTGGATTCGATGGTTGTTCTTGACTTTGAGTCTGTTTCTGATTCAATGTAGACTGCTTGGAGCTTTTTTGCTTCTATCGTTTCGAGCCCTTGTTGACATATGGAGCATGAGACGAAGAGGTAGACGAAGTGTCTTGACTTCTTCAATTATCTTCTTGCAGCAACATAGTGATAACTCTGGTAGGGAGTTAAATTTGAGTGTGTCGTGATGATCATCACCCAGTTTTCATATGTAGAGGGCAGGCTTGAAAGCAATGTCATAATTGCATCTTGATCATCTATGACTGATCTGACAGCGGCCATCTGTTGCAAGAGATTTTTAAACTGGTTCATATGATTATGAAGAGAATCATTATTCGACATCTTGAGTGTGAAGAATTTCCTTCAAAGATGTAACTTAGTAGTTACGTCTCTCACATCATATAGTGAGCTCAGGATGTCCCAAACTTCTCTCGAAGTTCTGGCTTCAGCTACATGGCCAATCTGAGTATCTGATATATTGAAGATAATAAGCGTGAAAGCTTTACCATCCTTTGACTTCCATTTCGAGTTGTCTGTGTTGTCTTCAGGCTTCGCTTCGATACCTGTAACAACATCCCACAACTCGTTGGCGATTAGCAAGGTCTTCATCTTAAATTTCCATAAATGATAACTGGATCCATTCAGCTTGTCTGTAATAAGACCAGATTTACTTTAAGAATCCATCTGGAACTTTAGACTGGTCGTTAAGAGAAAGATACAGTGTTGTGGTAATCAATTCTCTGATACCAAAATAAATGGACTCGAACTGAAGAATAATGATATCGCGAAAGATGTCAAGTATAAGAGCTTGCGCTCTAATATAGTATCAGACCTTGAAGAATCAATGCTCTGATATCATGTTGGAAAGAGGAGTGTGAAAGATAGGTCAAACTCGAAAAAAAAAACAAAACTTATGAAAAGAATTCGAACGACAAGAATTAAAACTTGTCGTGCGCAGCAGAATAAACTATCTTCCTCTTTCTTCATGCATGATTGCACCTATCAATTTCGAATAAAACAATAATGATAGAAATCAAGTTTGATTTTATAGTAACTAACTTTGAAATCATTAGTACCACAGTGATTACGTAGCCAAACATTAAGCATCGAAACATCAGACAAATAATTTGTCACGAATCACTAGACAAATAATTAGTCGCGAATCACTAGACAAATAATTAGTCACGAAGAACTACAGAAACGCATACATTTTGAGACGAAGTTGAACGTAGTAAGAAATAGTATTGATTCAGTATGGAAGCGAAATAGATGTAAATGAGTACAAGTTGCGGTTCGAAGCCATGTACTCTAAGCTATTTTTGAGTGGCTAAAATATAAGTCTGAATTAAGCGCAATGCTGATAAGCAGAAAGCATAATAGCAATCTCTAAACAACTCTAAGAAGTGAGCCAGAATGCTCAAGAGTGTTCAAGCTCGCAAGCTTGAGGGAGAGAGCTAACTATTCAATACTTGATCATAAGATGTTGATCATGTTCTGATGCTTGATCCTTCTTGATGCTTGATTCTCATTATGATGTTGAAATATGAATAGATATTTATACTAAGCAATTAGGTCATCAAAATCATTCATCTAGTTGGTGTGTTCATCTTGGTGACGATAGCACTCACACTATCGAAGGTGAAGATACAGTAAGATTAAGGTTCCAGCATGATCAATTCAAACTACTGTCAAAAGTCTTATATGTTTCTAAACTATCTACAAATCTATTATCAGTATGTAGAATCACAAATTTAGATCATAGGGTGGAGTTTGAATCTGACCAATGCAAAATTATCGATTGGAGTTATAAGATCCTTGCACTCGGCAAGAGGCATGGATACTTATATAGATTGGCACATTGTTATTCTGATTCTAGTCAAGCTTTGAAAACCTCTGTTCTTGTCGATAAAGCATTATTATGACATCATCGCCTAAGACACTTGAATTATGCATCTATTTTGAACATGTCCAGACAATCCCTAGTACTTGAACTCGACTATCCTTCTGATAAAGTCAATCTCCTTGTCTGTCGTAGCTGCATCTTTGGAAAGCAGACTAGGATTCCTTTTAGATCAAGTCATAGGCATGCATCAAAAGGTCTGTTGAATGTTGTTCATATAGATATGTGGACCTATGCAAACTCCTTCATTAGTAGATGCAAAATATTTCATTATCTTCATTGACGAATTTTCTAGAAGAATAGCCGTTTACTTCATTAAACAGAAGTCAGAAGCTTTCATCAAGTTCAGACAATTCAAAGAGCATGCAGAAAATCAAACTGCTAAATGAATCAAAGCATTGAGATCCGATAATGGGGGAGAATACTGTGAAAGATTCAACTAGTTTCATCACATTTTGCAATATTTTCATATTTGGCATATTGAGGCCAAAACTTGTTTTAGACTTAGAGGTTGACTTTTCAAAGTTCATTAGTCTAAATTTCATTTGAATAAACACTTTTTTGAAAGTGTGGGAAAGATAGAATGCGAGTTTGAGTAGATTTAATTTGAATAAGTTGGGTACATTGAATCTAGACCCAAAATTGGTAGGGTTAGCATTTTGGTGGGAAAGCCAAGTGGCCAAATACGGTTTGGACCTGTTATAAAAGGATGTAACTCGTGGAGAGAGTCATCTTCTCTCTTCTCTATCTCATTTCACGCTTATACATGGTTCTCATGGGTTCTACTATCCATTGGTGCACTATCTTGGTGATTGCTTGCAATTCTATGTGTAGAATGATCTATATTTGTTATTTTTGGATCCACACGTGTGAAATATAGTAGCTTGCTGGTTTTGTATGGACAGCAATAGTACATAATCATTTCATTCAAGTTTGATCAAGTTCTATTAGTGTTTGCATCTCAAATTGTGTGTAGATGCTGATTTTTCTACATTGGTGAAATTGGTAGTGTATTTCTCTTTCTAACCAAAGATCATTCAAGTAGATTGGATCTTAAGGATCTGAAATCTTTCACATGGTATCAGAGCTTGTGTTTCAGGTTATGAAGGAGGAAATCATATCTATCAATGATTTGGTGAAGATATCAAGTCTAGAGCATGCTAGAGAGGATTCTACACCAAAATCGGATTTTTTGCTTTTGTAGATTGGATCTTTTGTAGATCAAAACACTAAATAGGTCAATATACTTGTTCAATTCCATTTTTTGAATTCACATGCTGGATTTGGCCGATTTTTGGATCATTGGTTCAGCCTAAGTGGTGGCTTATAGATTGCATATCTTATTTTCAGCATTTGCATGTAGATTTGGAATAGTCAATTTTTTGTGATTTTGTCAAAACCCTAATTTTGATTGGATCTCTAGATAGTGAGGTTGTTGGACTTCATTTGAGTGTGTTTCAATCTTAGGAAGTGGCAAAAGTCATTAGATTGAGGATAGATCATAGGTTGATCAAGATTCCATGATTCTATGTGTTGATTTGCTTCGATAAGTGCTAGAAGAGAATTTGTGAGATAGTTTCAAATCTTGGTGATTTCTTTTGAAAGCATTTGTTTTTGTTCAAAGGAGTGCTTTGTGCATTGAAACAGGTTGAAAGAGAAGATCATGTCATTGCTACATGGCAACCTCAATTGGAGTCATGTTGGAAGCCAATGATAGGCTTACCTCAAGTAACTATTCATTATGGAAAGTGAGGATGGAGTCACTTCTTGAGATGAATAATGTTTTGGATATTTTTGTAGGTTTGGAGGAGAGACCAGCAACACAACAAGATCAATTGAGGTATGACAAGAGGGCCAAGAAGGCTCTACACATGATAAAGATGAATGTTACCAATGAACTTCTCAAGGAAGTTGGTAAGTGCACATCATCTTTGGAAGCTTGGAATTCATTGAAGAAGCTTTATGAATCCAAGTCTACTTCTAGAGTGTTGACTCTAAGAAGGCAAATCTTTTCTTGTTTGCAAAAGAATGAAGAAAGTCCAAGTACTTTTGTTTTGAGAATGAAAGCATTGAATGATGAGTTAGCTTGCATAGATGAAAGCATTAAGGAAGGAGAGCTTATTCAAGTGATTCTTAATGGCTTGTTGGATGCTCATGCTAACATTGTTCAAAGTATTGCTATTCAAAAGACTTTGCCAAGTTTGATGGATCTTCAAGAGATCTTGATCAATGAGGAATATAGGCTTCAAGCAAGAGGTGGATCTACATCGACACTTCAAGAGGATGCTATGTTCACAAAGGGCAAATTCAAGGGCAAAACCAAAAGCAAGTGGTCTAAAGGACAAGATCAAGTGGATGCTTCTTCAAGTAGCAAAAAGAAGGATAGATCAAAGCTCAAGTGCTTCTATTGTGGCATCAAAGGACACTTTGCAAGTGAGTGCTATAAGAAGAAGAGAGATCAAGGAGACAAACAAGGTAATCTTACTCTTGATGAGGATGGTTTGGATGCGCAAGATGCAAATGATGATGCTTTTGTAATGTCTTCATGTATGCTTGCTAATGATGGAGATCTAGATCCTTGGTGGATTGATAGTGGAGCAAGTTCACACATGACCTTTCACAAAGAGTACTTCACTTCTTTGTTGGCATATGGATATGACAAGAGGGTGATCTACACGGCCAATGATGGTGAGTGTGCAATCAAAGGGATTGGCACAATTCCTATTTTTCTCTCTACAAATAGGAATGTTCATTTGGAGGATGTCTTGTTTATTCCATCTATTACCAAGAATTTGCTTAGTGTGAGTCAAATGCTAAGGAAGGGCCTCAAGGTGGAGTTTGATGGAGATGCTTGTTTGGTCAAAAGGAAGGATGTCTTGATTGGAAAAGGTAAAAGGCAAGGGAAGTTGTTCAAACTTGATGCTTGTGTTATTGCTAGCCAAGTTGGATGTGTTGCAAGGGAGCAAATTTCTATTCAAGAGGTTTGGCACAAAAGGATGGGACACCTCAACTTCAAGTCATTGGAGGTAATGGCAAGGAAGAAGGTTGTGATTGGTCTTCCAAGTTCCTTAAGTAATGAAAAGCATGTTTGTGAGTCTTGTGCTTTGTCTAAGTCACATAGACTACCTTATACTAGATCTACAAAGCCTTTTCAACTTGTACATTCGGATATTCATGGATTTACTACAATTAGCAATAGTGGAGCTAAGATGTATGTAACATTCATTGATGATTTTAGTAGATTTTGTTGGATCTATCTACTAAAGAGCAAGGATGAAGTGTATGATGTCTTTGTCAAGTTCAAGAATGCAAGGGAGAACCAATTCTCCACAAAGATCAAGTGCTTGAGAGGTGACAATGGTGGTGAGTACATATCTAACAAGTTCAAGGCCTTTTGTGATGAGCATGGGATCAAGAGGGAGTATACAACATCAAGGACCTCACAACAGAATGGAGTGGCTGAAAGGAAGAATAGGACTTTATGTGAAAGTGCTAAAGCTATGAGGTTAAGTGCTAATCTTGACAAACCATTTTGGGATCAAGCTTTGTTGTGTGCCAATTTCTTGTGCAATAGGTGGCCGAGTGCTATTTTGGATGGAAGGACACCTTTTGAGATGCTATTCAAGAGGAGGCCGAGTGTCAACTTTCTAAGAACCTTTGGATGCACATGCTATGTCAACATTACTCTTGATGATAGGACCAAGGAGGATCCATCTTCAAGAAGAGGTATTTTTGTTGGATATAGTGAGGTGAGTAAAGCCTACAAGGTTTACATTCCTTCTACTAACAAAGTGATTGTTGGTAGAGATGTCATTTTTTATGAGGGAAACATTCCAAATGTGTCTTCAAGCATGATTGATGGTAAAGTAGATGGTTCTAACATTCTTGATGTTGATGAGAAGGATCCTACTTTGGATGGTGGTGATGATGGACCTTCATCAAGTCAAAAGCCAAAAAGAACATCAAGAGAAAGACAAGTACCTTCAAGGCTCACATATGATCAAAAGGGTAAGCAAGTAGTTTCTGAAAATTATGTTGCTTTCCTAACCTCTTTGGATGAACCTACAAGTGTAGATCAAGCAAGGAAAGAAGAGGAGTGGATCCAAGCAATGGATCTTGAGTATCGATCTCTTATGAAGAGTGGAACATCTTTTGGAGGATCTTCTTGTGTACATGGAGCTATGCAAGTGGATGGATGTTATCTTGCTGTAAAATCAAGTAATGGATCTGGAAAACAAATTTTGTTCAATGACTTTGATGGTCAAGTTGAAGATCAAGAGGTTGATCTCAAAGCGCTTCAACTAGTCAAAAGAGAAGTTGGCAATTTGGAGCTAGTCAAGAGCATCAAAGAAGAGGTAATTGGCAAAGGTGTTATGGATCTATTTTTGCAGCATATTGAAGACTCAAGTAAGGTCAAAGGAGCAGCAAGGAAGTGTTGTTTAAGTTTACTTTACTTTTTCTATCTCATGTTTGAGCAATTTCATGTGGATGTGTGCAAATTGTCAAGATATGGTAAAACTAGCTACATTGGTGAGCATTGTTTTGATGTTGGATTTGTACTAGCATTATTGGCTGATTTTGCTGATGGAAATGAAACTATTGGAGGTTCATTATGTCACTCATCCATGGCTAAGTTCTCAAGTGTTGAGCTACCTGGTGCCAATACTTGGAGATTGTCAATTTTTGGTGAATTCATGGTCATTTTCTTGTGTCAAGTAGATCTTGAAGATGGACTAGTACAAACTACTTGGTTTATGGAGTCATGTGGTGCTGGATTTGCATCATTAATGTACTCACCTACTCATGGATTTCCAAGGTTTTATGGTTTATTGTGGCAAGATGAAGATGGAGGCTCATTCATGGAGTATCATGGTGGATACAAGGCAACAAAGGACAAAGGAGGAGGAGACATGCAAGCAAAAGTTGATCACTCACATTTATTGTTTGCTTGCTGTATTTTTCTAGAGAGTTCAGAGTTGGAAGCATGGTGGAATCATTTCATTTACATTCTATTTGATTCTTCATATTCTAGTCACATTTTTACATGTAAAATTGATGTAAGAAATAGTGAAGCATCCCAAGTGGACACTATTCTCTATATCAGTTATGGTTGTTTCTATTTTGAGCATTACATGATCATTGAAAGGAGATCTATTCTTAGAAAGAAGATCATTCTTATGATGGATCAAAGTTCTACTGGCAAAAACTATGCTAGGAGCATTGGAAGCTAGGAAAGCGAGTTTTGAGGTACATCATTGGAACTCGAGATTTTGGCATATTGTATGAGGAATCATCACCTAATCTTTTTGGATTTTCAGATTCGGAATATGCTGGAGATATAATGGATAGGAAATCCATTAGTTCTTATTGTATTTTCATAGGTGATGGAGCTATATCATGGATGTCAAAGAAACAAGCCACTATCTCGTTGTCATCTAGTGAGGCCGAATACAAAGCTCTTACACATTGCACAAAGGAGATGGTATGGATCAAGAGGATGATCAAGGATCTTCACTTGCTGGATTTTTCAGAGAGCCCAATCATCTTTTGTGACAATCAATCAGCCCAAAGAATGGCATCCAATCCTATCTTTCATGCTAGGAGCAAGCATATTGAGATACAATATCATTTTGTGAGGGAGCGAGTCATTGCAAAGGAGGTGGAGCTTCAACATGTGTCTTCAAGGGAATGTGTAGCTGATATCTTCACCAAAGCATTGGGAAAAGACTTGTTCATGAAGCATAGGACTTCACTTGGAATACTATCAAAGTCTATGCTAAAACTAGTTGAAGAGGGAGTGTGAAAGATTCAACTAGTTTCATCACATTTTGCAAAATTTTCATATTTGGCATATTGAGGCCAAAACTTGTTTTAGACTTAGAGGTTGACTTTTCAAAGTTCCTTAGTCTAAATTTCATTTGAATAAACACTTTTTTGAAAGTGTGGGAAAGATAGAATGCGAGTTTGAGTAGATTCAATTTGAATAAGTCGGGTACATTGAATCTAGACCCAAAATTGGTAGGGTTAGCATTTTGGTGGGAAAGCCAAGTGGCCAAATAGGGTTTGGACCTGTTATAAAAGGATGTAACTCATGGAGAGAGTCATCTTCTCTCTTCTCTATCTCATTTCATGCTTATACATGGTTCTCTTGGGTTCTACTATCCATTGGTGCACTATCTTGGTGATTGCTTGCAATTCTATGTGTAGAATGATCTATATTTGTTATTTTTGCATCCACACGTGTGAAATACAGTAGCTTGCTGGTTTTGTACGGACATCAACAGTACATAATCATTTCATTCAAGTTTGATCAAGTTCTATTAGTGTTTGCATCTCAAATTGTGTGTAGATGCTGATTTTTCTACATTGGTGAAATTGGTAGTGTGTTTCTCTTTCTAACCAAAGATCATTCAAGTAGATTGGATCTTAAGGATCTGAAATCTTTCACAAATACATCTCCACCAAATTCAAGGAGTACTACCTTAACAACGGCATTGAGCAATAATACATTACCTCCTATTCGCCTCAGTCAAATGGTCTTGCTGAGAGAAAGAACGGAACCTTAGTCGCATCGGCAAAGTGCATGTTATCACATGCGACACTTTCAAATTCCTTCTGGGCTGAAGCTGTTTCAACAACAACCTATATTCAGAACAGATGTCCTACTAAAAATCTCTCAGAAAAAACACCATTCAAAGTTTGGACAGGTACCAAACCTTCTTTATCAAACTTTTGAGTTTTTGGATGTACTGCCTATGCGTAGATTTCTCATGATCTCATAAAGAAGCTCGACTTCCTGAGCATCAAATGTATTTTTATCAGCTACACTACTTCAGATCAAGCCTACAAGTTGTTCGATCCTACCGAGTCGAAGATATTCGTTAGCCGGGATGTCATCTTCGTCGAAGATCAGTTTATCGACCTCAAGGGAAAAGGCAAAGCCCATATAGTTGACTCTTCGGTTTCATCCTACACATTGAACTTCCCAGTTCCTCGGTTGACTATTCTCATCGAAGGTCCAAGCTCATCTACTTTGGACGAACAACATATCAATGATGAATCCAAAGATGATGATGTTGCAGTTTAGCAACTACAACATGATGAAAATCATTAACTTCCTCTATTTTCTAAAAGATCATCAATAACTAGCAGACCACCTATCAGGTATATTGACGAGTCTACAGCCTATCTTGTTCAAGAGCTGACTATTGTCGAAGAGGCACTCAGTCAGCCTGATTCCGATCTCTGGAAAGAAGCTATGGATAAAGAGTATTCATCTCTTATAATCAAAGTGCCATTGCCTTGTCAGTCGACCCTAGATTTCATTCTAGGAGTAAGCACATTGAACTTAAGTATCACTATGGCAGAAGCAAAGTTCTCAATAGAGAGGTCAGAGTGCAGTATTGTCGAACGCAAGATATGATAGCGGATATTTTTACTAAAGCATTATGCTTGGATGCACACAAGAAGTTTTGTGCAGAACTAAGTTTAAAGGTCAAGGCATTCATGGATTCAGATAAAGGGTGAGTGTTGGATTATTCTCTCACTAATCGAGTAATCGACATTTTAACCTTCATCCAACTTTTATCCAGACCTACAATTTTTTTCGTGTTTTCACACAGTCTACATAACTACTCGAAATGGCTCACAATGACAGTTTACATTCATTTTTGCAGACAGACTATTTGCGACCAAAGTCATCAACTTGCATTAATGCATCAACAAGTAGTTTCTGAGAAGTCCTAACTGGATGGATGCCAGCACATCACAGCCAACTAGGTGAACGCTTTTGACAACCTAATTGCTTAGTATAAATAGCTATTCATATTTCAACATCATAATGAGAATCAAGCATCAAGAAGGATCAAGCATCAGAACATGATCAATATCTTATAATCAAGTATTGAATAGTTAGCTCTCTCTCTCTCTCAAGTCTGCGAGCTTGAACACTCCTGAGCATTCTAGCTCACTTCTTAGAGTTGTTTAGAGATTGCTATTGCGCTTATTGCTTATCAGCATTGCACTTAATTCAAACTTATATTTTAGTCGTTCAGAAATAGCTTAGAGTACGCGGCTTCGATCTGCAACTTGTTGTACTCATTTACATCTGTTTCGCTTCCATACTGAATCAATAATATTTCTTATTGCATTCAGCTTCGTCTCAGAATGTATGCATTTTTGTAGTTCTTGGCGAATAATTATTTGTCTAGTGATTCGTGACTAATTATTTGTCTAGTAATTCGTGACTAATTATTTGTCAACTGGTGACTAATTATTTGTCTAATGATTCGCAACAAATAATCTGTTTGATGTTTTGATGCTTAATGTTTGGCTACGTAATCATTGTAGTACTAATGATTTTAAAGTTAGTTATTATAAGATCGAATGTGATTTGTATCACTATTGTTTTGTTCAAAATTGGTGGGCGTAGTCATGCATGAAGAAAGAGGAAGATAGTTTATTCCGCTGCGCACAATAAGTTTTAATTCTTGTCATTTGAATTCTTTTTATTCAAGTCCGTTTCTTTTTTAGTTCGACCTATCTTTCACACACCTCTTTCCAACACCAAGTACTGCACATCAGTTAACAAAACCACCAATTTTCTGATAGATTTGTCAATAAAATTGACCATTATAAAATTCAGTGTATCACATATTTATTAATAAAGTATTCTCAAAGTGACTCTAATTACCTTCTGGGTTTTAGTGTTCGGTAAAAGTGCCATTTCTAAGACCACTTAAAATCTTTTTCATCTAGCACATAGTTGAGGGTCGTATCTTGGGATGCCAACAATATGTCATCGGGACCATTCGGTCTAGGACACCGGTGGTATGTTGTTAGGACCATTTGGTCCAAAAACTGGTTGTCGTCATATCTGTCGCGGCTTGTGGCTCTAAGTGTTCTTATCTGAATGTGAACTGGTTAAAGCTCTTGGAGAATAGGATCTAATGGATTGGCTGAATTGGATGGCTTTCTTGAGTGGAAGTTACTTGTTTATGGCTGTCTAGCCTAGTGTGTCACCAGGTTGGCTCCTAGTACTCATGACAAAGCTTTGAGTTGGTTAAGTCCAATATATGTCAAATGGCTTGCTTGGAATGGATTGTTTTCATTTGTAATGAAGCTTTGAGTTAGTTAAGTTTGATATAAGTCGGGCGACTTACTTGGAAGGAAGTCACCCACGTCAGGACCTTCGATCTAGCATGGCACCAGACTGGCTCTCAATGTTGGTTCCAGAACTTCAAGTTGGTTAAGTTTGATCTTTGATGGTGAGTTGGCTGCTTGTATGTCAAGTGGGTTCGGATGACAAGTGTTGAAAGTCAAGAAGCTAAGTCATGGTTCCCAGCTCTGCCTACGCTACACAAACCTCTCATAATCAAAATTTACGGGTTGAGGTAGTCCTACTGACCTCCTAACGGGATAATTAATCTGAAATCAGTCGTGGGCATGACACTCTTCCCCCATTATTCAAGTTCTGACCTCAAAACTTATATTTAGAGAAGTTCCTTTTTAGGCTACCTTCTTGTTCCTAGGAATCATCATCGTCTGTATGATCCTTCCATCGATCCAGATGCTCTATAACTATAAAGTTTCTAAATAGTTTTAGTTCTAATATCCAAACCAATTTTAGTTTTGGTAACTAAACCAGTTGCATATTTTTTGAAAAAATTGAATGACATGAAGCGACAATGGCCAACTCATGAAAAAGAGATGGTTGCAGTAGTTCAAGCAGTGGAGCATTGGAGATATTATGTAGGAAGAAAGCCCTTTAAGACGTTCACTGACAACGTATCAATCAAGTACATTGCATCTCAAGGTATGCTCATGCCAAAGCAAATGCGATGGCAACTTTCTATCGAAGTTTAACATACATATTGTGCACACCACAGAAAGAACAATGTGGTTGCAGATGCATTAAGTAGACAAGAGCATTTGATGGCAATGGTAGCAACCTGGGTGACTGGACTACTTCAAGAAATCAAAGATAAGTATAGTGTAGACCCATTGGCTAAGGAGATGATGATAGAATTCTAGTTGGGAAAACCGCGTAAACAATTCACTTGGAGAGATCAAATCTATATGTTCCAGACAACATCAACCTAAGGAAGAAAATCTTGAGAGAACATCATGATGTACTCAGTGCTGGACACCCAGGGGTGAATCGCATGTATGAACTACTCAAGAGAGGCTTCTATTGTCCATTTATGTGTTCAGATATCAAATTCTTTGTACAAACTTGTCCTACATGTCAACAAGTGAAGGTGGAACCATTAGCCCCAACATGACTACTCTAGCCATTACCAGTACAAACATATTCTTGGAAATTAGTGAGCAGAGATTTTATTGTACAACTACCACACTATCAAAATTTTGATTCGACTTATGTGGTGGTTGACCGATTTTCAAAAAAAACTCACCTTGTACCAACTAAAAGTTCAGTGATAGCCAAAGAAGTGGCAAGGTTATTTTTCAATTATGTCTTCAAATACCATGGCCTGCCTAGAACGATTATTTTAGATTGAGACACCAAGTTCATGAGAAATTTTTGGACATGTTTATTTCACCTAGTAGGAATTAGCATTGCCTATCACCCTCAGACAGATGGACAAATAGAGTGAGTTAATTGGCAAATTGAACAATATCTACGAAATTATGTCGCTTCAGACCAATCTGATTGGGTTAGCTACTTGGATATCCTTGGGTTCGGATGTTAGCATCTGTGCTAACACAAAAAAAATAAAAAAATAATAAAAATCTGTGGCATGTGTTTTGTAAGTCCACGTACGAGTGTTTGTTAATAAACTTCCGCCATGGCATGTGTTTGTAAGCCCATGAGTAGAAGCTTAATAATAAAATAGCTTAAACTTAGACTTAGGAAACTTAAGATTAGAAATATTTTATCTTAAGTTTTCCTAAGTTAAGAAACTTTGAGGTTCTAAATCCTAAGTTAGAAGTTCTAGAAAGGCTAGAAATAGATTAGTCCCATAAGTTAGTGGATACTTATGGAAGACCCTCCTTGCCATAAAAGGAGAGGTATTTGCCTTGTAAATAACACTCTGAGATTATGCTAAATTGCTCTCTCTTTGAGATTATCATTCTATTTCTTTGTGTTCCCATTGGAAGGTGCATAACGATGATCTATGCGGTTAAGAAATTTTGGCACTACCTGATGGCCACACATTTTGCTTTTTATACGGACCATCAACCCTTGCTCTATCTCGTTAACAAAACTTGCAACACATGGAGAATCACCAGATGTCTACTTCTGTTGTTGGAGTTTGATTTTCGAATAGTAGTCTACAAGGGAAAACAACACTACATGGTAGATCATGTGTTGCAAATCAAGGGAAAGGAGGTTGCAACCCAACAATTAGCTGGCCGATGCTGCCTTATTTTACGTGGACACAGTACCAGAATATAGTTGAATATCTAATGCGGGGCCAACCAGACAAATCATTACCAAAGGCGGATCAACGGAAATTGATCTTGAAAGCTAGACCTTATCAGCTGATTGTCAGCCAATTGTATCAAAGAGGACCAGATGGGATTCTTTGGCGGTGTATTCTTTCTCATGAGACCACCTAGATCATTTCGCTTTCACTTCGTTCTGGAGATTTGGTCCTGATGTATAAAACCAAGGCGATCAAGGAAAAATTAAAATTCATAGGCGAAGGTCCTTATCGGATCAAGGAAATTCTTAATCATGGAGCCGTGAATCTAGAGAAGCTAGATGGGACACCGTTCGATACACCCATCAACGGTAGCCGGTTGCACAAGTACTGGCCACCGCCGTGAATTAGATCCAGGATGGTGGTGGCATGTTATGAAAAGCTATTCGTCTAGGCCATCAAAACTAGATCTAGGAAGATTAAGCCAAATCAAGCTAGATCCATCAAGATTTAGCCAGATCTGGCAAGATCGGGAAAATCCATCAAGATCCAAGGGAGATATAGATCCAAATAAGATCAAGAGGGAACTAGATCATCAGATTACGCCAATAAGTCCCCCAATTTGCAAATCAGAGATCTCGATCTTAGTAACTATGGCAAATTAAGTGCAAATTTCACCCAAAACTGATGAATCTGCTACCAAATATCTATTAGAACTTTCAAAGAACTACCAACAGTCAGATCTAATATGGATGAAGCAGATTACCAGATTGCAAAAGTTAAAAATCAGAGAATCTCAAGATCTCGTCAAAAAACACTCTAAAAGAGCACATTTTTCATAATTTTTGGAGATCCCCTGGGACTCTGCAAGAGTTTTTGATGGAGAAATCATCATTTTTGAGTGTATGTGAAGGTTCCCAGAAGCTGAATCTTCATAACCTTTGTAGAACATCAAGATCATCAAACCAACCTTTGCAAGAGGCATAAATGGCATCAGAGCAGTGAAATTAGCCTGCCTACATGGTCTGATCTTAAAATTCCAACCACAAGAACATGTTGTGCGAGCATTCACTCCTTGCGAGGATTGAACCCTCGCAGGCTGTCAGAACCCTCGCAGAACCTTCGGAGGACAGTCAAATCACCTTCTGAACTCTCGTAGACTTTTCTGAGATCTTAGAATTTTGTGAAGAAGGTCCCTGCCAAAATTTGGGTGGAACTGAACAAGGGAAAGTGGATTTCACCTAATACACACTCTAAATTCCGCTATATAAGGGCTAAATTTGAGTTATTTCTCACCTTTGCTAGCAAAGCTCTGTTCAAATTTTCACTGAAATTTCCAAGTTCTTTGAATGCAACCAAACTTTACACAAGCCATCATCTGCATATTCTGAACCCAGATTTGCTCACCATCCAACACTTGTTATTCACTGTTTTTCTCGCTCCCACCTCTGTTTACCTTTTCCACCATTTTTTTTTAACGTTTTCGCACTTTAACTATCACTGCTAATATGGCCTCCTCATCCTCTGAAGACTTTGGCACCAAGCAGGTGATCCAGTGCGAGATACCCTCTGCCACCTAGATTTGGCCCTTGCCTTCTAATACCCCGATTCAACCATGGCTTCAGACTGCTGGCCCACTCCTTGAGGCAATGGGTTTTTTTTCGACGCTTTTCAATTCAGATATTAACATGGGCTTACGCCACCTGGGAAGCGCCGAAGTCGCGTTTCCACTTCATGTACCAAGGTACCATGTACAAGGTATGGATTAACGCGGACTCAATAGTCACCGTCGGCATTATGTCTGGTGACCGTCAGCCCATCTCCCATCATCAGGCAAAAGCCCTGATCAAACCTTTCGTCACCCAGACTACACCAGAGATTCCGATCCAAACTAACAACAGTTACTTGATAGAGGCTATCATGGAATTCGTCATACAAGCGGCTATGCATCTGTTGAACAACTTTCTGGTTGTTTCAACATTTTGCAAGGACAGAATCCAGTCCACACTGCTGAGTCAGATAGTATTCTTCCTGGGATTCCCTAGCCCCACGGTTGTGCCATACGACTGGCATGCCTTCCTCATCCATAAACTAACCATCTCCATCAAACCCAACGCTTGTGAGCGTATCGTAGCAGGCCCCCTGCTGTGTAACTTTGTCTGCGCGCTTCTTGAGGCGAAAGTGTGCGGTTTTCGCTGCTCCAGTCTTCTATCTTCCATTGTGCCGCACACTGACCTCTATTTGCCATCTGCTGCATTTACATCCTCCCAATCTGCAGTTACTGACACGCTGGCCAGCAAAAGAATGTGTGGTGCCCTTCCTCCTCATCTCCACCTACCACCAGAAGACATACCGCCACCATAGCAGTAACCACTCCATAAATCTTCTGTACAACCTCCTCTTCTTGTCTCTGTTGTCACTCATCTTCTTTTTGTTCCATCCACAATTACTTCTGTTTTCACTCCCTTCTCCTCTGTTGATACCACTTCTACTTCTGTTCCATTATCTACTACCCCTTTGATCACTATCAAATCCTCCATTGCTCCTGTCTCCACCGTTGCTCCTCTCCAGTTTAACCCCTCTGACTCTCAGTTGTCTCCGGACTCTTTGGCGTGGATGCAAGTCATCAACTTTTCACCACGACACTAGACCATTTCCGCTCCATCTTCACCTTCCATGCTCCACACCATTGCCTAGCTACTGAACAACTTCCTATGGTTGGGAACCTCAGGAAAGATTGCATCACTTCACAAATCCTCCATAGGATAGTTGAGTCCTATACCAAGTGGCCAAAGCCCCTCTTGAACCATATAATTGGTTCAAGAGTGTTTCTGGTGAGCTTAAACGAGCTATTAAGAGCAATACTAAGCAACAGTTCGCTGCTGGCTCTTTGTTGTCTCTTCTAGCCGCCTCTCACCTAGAAAACAAAATCCATGATTTCCACTTGGCTTCTGTGCTTTCGGTCTATGAAGAAGCACTGGCTGAGTCATCCCATTAGGCCTCGAGTTCCCATAGTTGATGTTGTCCACGCAGCGATATCGTCATTCCTGACTCGCCTTCCACATCACGACGTCGCACTTGGCATACATCGTCAGCTGTGCTTCCACCCCCCACTATTGTTCGCACTGAACTTCCGATTCTCACACCAAAGCTACTTCACCAAACACGTAGTTTTTCATGGATATGTTCGATGATTCTGACCCCCTTGGGGCCGCCAAAATTTTTGAAATGCCCAAGAGCCCTACGCCCTTTGAACTCCAATCCCCTGGAAGAGGATTCGAACAAATCCATGACATTACTGTCAGTGTTGAAGATTCAAGCCAACAACCTCAAACTGAGGATAGCCCAGCCGCACTTCTGGTCGACCAAGCTGTGAAATCTCCAAAGCAGTTTGACGCCACCGTGCTTGAGGATTTTGAGAAAGAAGATATTTTTGAAGAAGAAGAAGTACTGGCACCTATTCCATGCCAATCAAGGACAATATCATCAGGTCCTCCTGTTGCAGCTGCCTCCACGACAATAGATTCTGGTGATGCTCTCGGTTTGGTCTCAAGCCTTGCGCAAGTGATCCAGTCTATGCTTGACAAGAAAAAAGAAATGGAGCAGAGAATTTCTGATATGGGATTAGAAAACACTCTGATCAGCCAGAAGATTGTCCAACTGGATCGAGAGTTAAAAATCGCCAAGCAACATGAAGACAAATCTGAAGTTGAAAAGAAGCTGGCACAACAACATGCTGATCGCCTTGAAGGATATGTCAGTCCCTGTAAAACTCCCTGACAGCCTCACAGGATCAGGTGGATAAGGTCGTGCAGGATGCAAAACAACAGGTGCAACTACTGAAGGGTCAATTGCAGATGGCAGAGTAGGATCGCACGCGTCTTCAAGGTGAATTGGATGCGGCCACCCTTGAGCGTGATGCGTATCTTCAGGCGTAAATACCAGATCATTCGGTCACTCTGACGGAGATTGCATATTTGTTCAATAAAGTTGAAACATACAAAGTGGCCCTTCAGGGATTCCAATGCCGCTTTGACAGGTTCAAAGGAGCAGCTTCATTTGAGTTGGCCAAGGCTAAAGAAACCATCAGCGCCTATGAAAAAGCAGTCGCTCAGGTGTTGGAAGCCGGACCACAAATCCCTGTACCGGTCATGCCGTAATTCTCCCCTACGCACCAAGAAGATGTACCAATGGATACATGGTTAGATTCGGGCATGGACTAGGGGGGAGCTCCAGATATAGAAGAACAACCGCCAATTTTACCGGCAGTGCAAGCGGGTCCATCCTCATCAAGGACCACACCTCTATTTAGAAGGCCCATCAACATCGAGGACCAGATCAAGAGCTTCTTATCGCAACATCTGCATGAGTCCTCGCATGGGGGTTGGGTTCTGAAGTTTAAGACCTTGGAGATAGAGGTCGACAAAGAGTTGGACAAAATACTTGCATTGGGAGAGCAACCGGCATGGGGAATTACCGTTTGTGAGAAAACTCCGGAATCAATCAAAAGTTACGTTGCCAGCCCTCGCTAATTGTGGGTCGATCCTCATTATGTGCCAATGCCGAGAAGGAATAAATGGAAAGATTTGGGATTGGCTATGGACAAAATCACCATCCATACGCCCAATTGGCCAATCATCCATCAGCCCTACAGCTGGACAATTTAAGTGGATTTCCACCGGGCTTTACAAGCGTACCAGAGAGAGTATGTCCACTCTCCAGATCCAACGGTGTGACAATCGGCACTATTGCAAAAGATCTAACCCTGTTGGCGTCAATGGCAACCAGATGGGACGATTGTCTCCTTCCTCTGACATTTGATCCAAATAAGCTGATGGCCTCAGAGAATATCAAAGGTTGGTTGTCGATTGCTCGTTCATACAAGCTCTAGGGAATCACGCTTCACATCATGGACAACCTCAAAGTGGATTGCTGGAGCCCATCGTTGTTCTCTATCACACAATTTAGATTTTAATATTGTTTGCCTCGATTTTATGGAGAAGGTGCAGTACCATTTAATAAAGATTCGGCGCAAAGCCAATAAAAATCTCCAATAACTGCATCTCGCAGGTGTCGTGGGACCGCCACCAGTTTTGGTAGGGGATACTGTTGGAGGATTTGCGGATCTCAAGGCAACCCTAACCTTAGTTAATAAGTGAGAGGGATTTGGCACCCTGTGTGTGTAAGTCCAACCCGATGATCACATAGAGATTTGATTAATTAGAAAGTCAATAAAAGGACCTTAGGCCTTTTGCGGGACTTTTAATGTCACAGGGCCTAAATGTCAAGTTAGTGAATAAAGTTGGGTTTCCCTCCAATTTGGATGGTTCCCACTCTAATTAAATTTGAATAATTAGAGAGGCAAAAATGGACCAATAGGATTCAGAGGCCAGGGTCCTCCTCTCTACTATAAAAAGGGACCAACTCGAGTTGCTCCTCATGTTCATTTCCTCATTTCAATAAAGCAGATTGGTTCTCTTCAGAAATGGATTGATGAATGTCTTTACTCTTTATCACTTTTTCTCCATCTCTCATGCTTTCTTTGATTTTTGCTAATTGTTGGATCTGAATGTTATTGGGATTGTATGTTATTATACTTTTTATGAGAGAGAAAGGGAGAGAGAGAAAGAGTAAGTTATTTTCGTTGTGGATGCATAGTGTTAATGGATGTAGTGTAAATGGATGTCGATGTTAGAGTTAGATGTGAATCCTCCATTCATGTTGAAATCTGAATTATACTATCGCTCTCATGGGAACGAACCTACGCGTGACAACTAACTTCGTCTCTTTGATGCTAGATTGACTAGATCTTGGATTCAGGTTAGGCAAGGAAAGAAACCCACTACATACACCAGATACTTGGAAGAGAAATGAACAATAAAGCTTGTGTTAAAGTTTATGAACATGGATAATATTTAAGATAGTCGAGAAAAGACTAGTTTGCAAACTCTACAAGCTTTGATCAACAAGGTGGGGTTTGAAAATTAAAAGACTTATTGGTATAGCTACAGATGGAACATTAGAAATGGTGGGTAGTGAGTTAAACATTGTATCATTGCTAAAAAATGAAGTGCCTAGCCTCATAGCAGACCGTTGTGTGGCTCATACACAAGCTTTAGCATAAAAAAGCTTTCATGAGTTGGTTATTATTGAGAAGCTTGCCAACAAGTATATTCTTAGGTGAGTAACTCGACAAAGAGAAATAGTGAACTTATAGCATTGATCGAAGAAATGGATCTTGGAGAGCCACACCATGTGTTACATGTACATGGGCTTGGATGGTTGTCCAGGGGAGAAGTTGTGGAGTGCTTAATGAATTAAATGCCACCCATTCATGTGGAAAAAGGCGAAGCTTGACACTTGGTATGATAAATCAAGCAATTTTTGTGTTTAGTTTATGTTGTATATGCTTGAGATATTTTAGAAGAGCTTAGTAGAAAATTGCAAGAAGAGCATATGGACTTGACAATTATTGGATTAGCTATTGATGTGACTATCAACCACCTACATCAAACATTCTCAAGGGAGGGAGCATTCGCACAAGGTGCTTTTTAGCTATCAAAATTTTGGGAGAGCTCCAAATGCGGCTATCTTTAGAACGAAGATAAAGAAAGCATTGTACAACAATATGAGTTGTTGTTGCTCAAGTTCCAAAGGAACATGAAGATGACGCAGAAGAAAAAAAAAATCAATGAGGCCAAGGATAAATGGATCTTCGAAAAATTGTATCACTTTGGCAAAATAGTATGTGCAACTTTTTATTGATAGCTTGACTGCAAGACTTCCAGATTTACCTATATTTTATGCAACAAAGCTATTTAGCCCTTGTCATTGTGCATCTTGTTACAAGGAAAACTAATGCAAAAAGGTGGTCAGAGAAGCTTCTTTAACATTCAACTTAAACCATGAAGTTATACATGATGTTGAAGAATGCAAGCGTGAATTATACGGATTTGTTGACACTTTTTTTTTTGCAAGGTTTTTCAATAAAAGGAGCATGGCTAATATTTCCAATGACACGATAGCTTTCTCAATATAATGAAGGTGTGGCAAGCTCTACGTTTAATTCTAGCAAGCACAATTGAATGTGAGAGGGAGTTTTCAAAACAAAATGCAATCAGAGCAATCAAAAGGACAAGAATATTAATGGATACATTGGACTCTTTGATGATAATTTCTATTGATAGGTCTTAGTTAATGAAGGTGGAATGGTATACAGTATTTGAAATCTGGAGGGAAAAAAAAATATAGACAACTATTGTCTTGTAGAACATTCTAATAAATGACATATGACTTTGATGGATAGTTATATTTGTGAGTTTTTAAGCTTGTTTTTTTCACAATACTTTTTATAGTACATCATGGTTGGTTTCTTCTTGTTTAGCAAGCACTGAGATTGCTAGATTAGAGGATGCTAATTTTGAAAAGTTTATTTAGTAACCAATTATTTGGGTATTTACTTGGAATTTGACATGGGAAATGTAAATACTAACAGATTCTAATAAATTTTTTACTTGAAACTCAATATCGAAAATATAAAATGAAATATGCATGAAAATCCATCTTTTGGAAAATTTAAATTAAAGTGCAAGTTCTATGTAAGGACATCACACGTTTGAAGGGCAAGTTTTATGTAAGTACGTCACATGATGTCCATTAACATTGTGCAAGATGTGATAGAAATAAAGCATGAAGGGCATCCTTGGACGTCAAATTCGAACACGGCTTTCCTATTTATGCCTAAAGGGTGCAAGGCCTCGTCGCTTACTAACACGGATCAGATTATGCCCTACATAGTCCATTGTTGTCGCCTAAGGCATGAATCATATTATGTCCTCAAGACTCAAGGCTCACAGCCCCTGAATTGGGGCATCACCTAGCCTCATTGGGGTTGCGCCCTCCTCCTCGTCTTGCTCTTTTTCCAAAGAGCTCTAGAGCAGCAGCATTCAAAGGACATGGAGCTCTTTAGCAATGCCATTGCTCACATCTCCGCTGCTTCTGCTTCTACTTGCTCCCTCCCTTGCCTCCTCCTTCATAACCAGGCTTCTGCAGCTCTACCCTGCTTGCGCATTGCTTCTTCTCACGCCACTCCTTGCCCTCTTGGGAGTGTGCATTTCTCACAGCTTGTGAGGCTTCCTTCCTTGCAAACAGGTGCCCAGGGCAGGCATGGCTGCTTGGCTGTGTCTGGGGAAGGCAATTCAGGTGCAAATGAGCATTATGATCCTGCTCGGATGGAGCCGCGGGAGGTGGATTTGGAGGATGAAAATCTTACCAAGCATGATAGGATTGTCAGGGCAGCTGAGCGGCGACGCAGGAAGCAGCAGAATGAGTCTAATGGGAAGGAAAGCCTTTTTATAAAGGCGATCGAGTTTGAAGACGTTGAAGCTGAGGACGACGGCATTGAAAATCCCCCGGATGATGGCGAATTTTCGAAGGATGTTCCTGCTACTCTTGCCAATAAGCTGAGGAAAGCAAAAGCCAGCGGTACACTTGAAGCGACAGGTCTCAGTTCATCACCTAAGGAAACGGATATTCCTGCCAAAACGCTAAAACCTCCAAATAATGTTTCGGCATTGCACAAGAACGGCAAAGATAAAAAGCAGGCAAGAGAGGATGATGACAACGAGGATGAGCTTGGTGAGGAAGAAACTGTGAAAGAAGCTGCAAATGGCAAGGTATCAGGAAGTGTCACAAGAGGCGATGATGCCACAAATGAGGATGCAGATGTGGATGCGTCGTTTGATGTGGATTTTGCACGGCTGGAGAAAGAAGTGGTGCAAGTTGAGGAGCCGAGCTTCAGTATAACCCTGAGCGAGCTTCTTGATGAAGCTAGGGTTACGCCTCTTTCGGTGGAGGGAGACCTAGATGTGTTGATCTCTGGAATCCAGCATGACTCCAGGCAAGTTGAGGCAGGAGATATGTTTGTGTGCTGCACTGGCTTCTCTACTGATGGCCATCAATTTGCAGCAGAAGCAGCAGAGAAAGGTGCAGTTGTGATAGTTGCAAGCAAAGAAGTGTACATCGGAGAGAATGTGAAGGCTGTTGTTCTAGTAGAAGATACAAATTCTATTCTTTCTTCGCTTGGGGGAGCTTTTTATGGCCGTCCTTCTCAGAAGCTTGCAGTTGTAGGGATCACTGGCACCAATGGCAAAACCACGACTTCTTACCTTCTCAAAAGCATGTACGATTCCATGGGTATCAAAACAGGTCTGATCGGAACCATAGCGTACTATGTCTTTGGCAAACAAAAGCTCGAGGCACCCCATACCACTCCCGATGCTGTTCATTTACAGAAGCTGATGGCAACAATGGTTCACAATGGAACGGAAGTCTGTGTGATGGAAGTGTCGTCTCATGCGCTCACGCTGGATCGCTGCAAGGAGGTAGACTTTGATGTGGCAGTCTTTACAAATTTGACTAGAGATCACATGGATTTTCATAAGACGGAGGAGGAATACAGAGAAGCAAAAGGTAAGCTTTTTGCCAAGATGGTGGATCCCCAACGACATCGCAAAGTGGTAAATATCGATGATCCTAATGCTGGCTATTTTGTATCTCGAGGCAACCCAGCTGTTCCTGTGGTGACTTTTGGTATGAGGAACCCTGAGGCAGATGTATATCCACTGGACGTGCAACTTTCTCTCTTTGAGACCGAGCTGCTTGTAAGAACTCCCCATGGAAATATTGAGATATCTTCAGGCCTTCTTGGAAGACATAACGTGTACAACATTCTTGCAGCAGTTGCAGTGGGTATTGCAGTTGAAGCCCCCTTGGAGGACATTGTTCGCGGAGTGGAGGAGGTGGATGCTGTTCCAGGAAGGGTTGAACTTATTGATGAGGAGCAGACTTTTGCAGTAATAGTAGACTATGCACATACCCCAGATGCCTTAGCAAGACTGCTGGACACAGTCCGAGAGTGTGGAGCTCGACGAATTATCACAGGTAAGCTTTCCAGCTTTCTATATGTGCATGTTCTTTTCTAGAAATCTAGCAATATATCAATCAGAACATTTGGAATAATATTTGCTTGTCCATCTTTAATGGTGCGTCCACCGATTACCACTCTTTGTAGGTTTAGTTTCATTTGAGCAACCAGAAGATCGAAAAATCCAATATCGGATTTTTTCGACCCAATGCAACTCATCAAAAAAGGAATTTTTTGACCCTGGATCGGATCGGATCGAGGTGGAAATTATTTGGGCGTCTTCGACCCTGGATCAGGTCGAATCGGGTCTGAATTATCCGACCCTGGAAAATCCGACCCTATACATATTTTTCGGCCCAGTGTATATTTCTCGACCCTTTTGCATAAAATTCCGACCCTATGTAATTTTTCGATACTATCAGTTAGAAATCCGACCCAACAACGGTACTGATTGTTGACATTGCTCTCTCTCTCTCTCTCTCTCTCTCTCTCTCTCCATCCGAGATCTCATTCACGAAGCAAGTGTTGGAATATCAATCCACACTCTAGAGAGAACTATCAAACAGGGCGGATAGCTGAGTGGTAGAGCATCCCATCCGGTATGAGGGAGGTCCTGGGTTCGAATCCTAGTCTGTCCATCCATATTATGATTTATGGATTTCTAACATGGTATCAGAGCCAAGTTAGACCTAACAATTCATGGTGTCAAAGCCATGGTTAGGTGGCCCAAGTTGTGGGGCAGGTGACAGCTAGGACCCCAACCAAGTGTGGCTTGAGGGGGGGTGTTGGAATATCAATCCACACTCTAGAGAGAACTATCAAACAGGGCAGATAGCTCAGTGGTAGAGCATCCCATCCGGTATGAGGGAGGTCCTGGGTTCGAATCCTAGTCTGTCCATCCATATTATGATTTATGGATTTCTAACAGCAAGCATATCGAAATCAGGTATCATTATTTAAGAGAGAAAGTGCAAAGCAAGGAGGTATCATTAGTCTACTGCAGGACAAAATTAATGGCAGCAGACTACTTCACAAAGGCCCTATCAAAGGAGCATCATCTCGGATTCAACGACATGTTAAATTTGAAGATCAAAACTTTACAAAACCCAGAAAAACAGAAGGCTTGAGTTTTTTCTAGAAGATCGAAAAATCCAGTATCGGATTCTTTGACCCAATGTAACTCTTGTCAAAAAAAGAATTTTTCGACCCTGGATCGGATCGGATCGGATTGAGGCGGAAATTATCCAGGCTTCTTCGGCCCTGGATCGGGTTTGATTTATCCGACCCTGGAAAATCCGACCCTATACATATTTTTTGACCCAGTGTCTATTTCTCGACCCTTTGTATAAAAATCTGACCCTTGTAATATTTTGATACTGTCGGTTAGAAATCTGACCCAAAGACTTTACATTGATGTCCGCCAACTTTGTACATGCATTTATGGCATAAAGGCGATTGTAATAACTGTAGGAAATTCAGTTGTAGATATTTTTAGTATATCAAATTTAGAATCTTCATTACAAAACTTCTTCTGATATTCCGAGTCTGATAAGCCATTAATCAGTATCAGCGTTATCACGCTCAACAAGATGAAGTTATAACTTCATGTAATTGTACAAAGTGCGATTTGTCCTGATGTTATTAGTCATTGCGGATTTGTTTGAATCCATCATTTGAACAATTTTGCTGCTAACTGTAGTGTTTCTGACCCACGCATCTAGCTCGCTCCCAGCTTCCGCACAAACCCACTGATTTCTGATAGTGAGGCCATCATTTTAGGGCGTACCGATATGGTACAGTACGTTTTCTCTTCCATAAAAACTTCTTTCTTTGAGAGAACCATGGAATCTAAGTTTCAAGTCATTCTCCTTGTCCATGAGTCATCATCTAACTTAGGTTTCCAGCGAATCAGATGTTCAGAAATCAAAAGGTTTCTCAACTGATGATGTCGAGTATCCATGATCTTTTCAAGTTCATGGAGTACAAAGGAAGTCAAATCCTCCAATAACACTAGTTCACCTTCTGGAATGAGGTTATCCTTCTCATGAAGTCGTTCCTTTAAACACAACTCTCATGGAATACAAAATGAACTGTTGTTCCTAACGGAAGATCTAGTCAATAGGCGGAACGATTAATTTTACTTGCAATCTTAAAAGGACAGCCATATCCTGGAGACGACTTAGGGCATGTCTCGTTCGAAGCACTTTAGAATCTTTTGGGATTCTAAGATCCACCCAATTTCTGGTCTCAAATTCTCTAGGAGAGTGACTTTGGTTAGCATAGAGTTGCTCTCTATCCTAAGCCGATCTAATGCTTTCCTTAGCCACCTGCAATATTTCTTGCATATCGTGCAAGAAATCAGTTGTAGCTTGTACCTTGAGACCTTTGGGTCCAATAGTGATAGGGAACGAGGCTGAAAGCAATACAAAAACATGACAAGACTAAATCCGGTGGCAGAATGCTTCATGATATCGTATACGAACTCAACCATTGGGAGATACTTTTCCAAATATGACTGTCGTTTGGAAACATTTGCATGAAGCATATCTTTCGTAGCTGGTTGACGCATTTGGTTTGCCCATCGAAATCTGGGTGATCCGAACACAAGAGACTCATAGTGGTTCAAAGACCGCCTGCCAAAACTTGCTAGTGAACTTAGAATCTCGATCATCAACTATTACGACCATGTCCTGTATGAGGGATTCGGAATAGTCCTTGACATGGGTATCCGGTACTCCAGTAGTGTACAAGATTATTAGTTACACCACCTCATTCTAGACTAGGTCAGTAATGTAATTAATAACCTTGTGAGGGCCTAGATGCTCTAAGTGGACTTATGAAGCTAGTGTTTGGTGATTGACAACTTTTGGTATAAGGATAGGAGGTCAAATGCTTTTGGATTGGTCTTGGGGATTGTAGGGGGAATTTTCCTCAGCTTTTGGGGTCTATAACTCTTGTAGGAACTTGCCCATGACCTCATTCAGTTTTTTGTATTCCAAGGCCAGGATCCTCTCCTCTCTTGCATTCAGTCACCGTGGCTTGGGGGTGAAGCAATCAGGGATTTGACTATTCGTTTCTTGATGGTTGGGTGGTTTGGCTCCATAGGTATCCTTTGGGTTGCATGCGAGGCGATCGTGATACTAACAATATCGTTCCACAGTCCATGCAACCAGAGCAATTTCTCTACAAAAAGTTGAGCAAGTTTAGAAACCTTGATAGTAGCCTTTGTTGGAATAATTTGAGCCATTTTGGCTAGCCTGTCAATTACTACCCAAATGGCATCATGACCCTTCTCGGATCTAGGAAGTCCAATCACAAAATCCATGGGAATACTTTCCCACTACTTGTTGGGAATTTCCAATGGATCTAATAGACCAGCTGCTTTGAGTCTTTCCATTTTATTAGCTTGGCATTGGTCACACTTTTGAACATATGTCTCCACATGACCTTTCATTTTTGGCCAATAAAATTCTCTTTTAACAAGGTTAACATTCTTGTTGTATGCAGCCAGTAATTGGTGGCATCATTTGGCAGTTTCATGTGCCTATGTTGTGAACTGCGTTTACATGTAATCCCAGCAACTGCTTGTTTATTTCTTGATTATAGTTTCAACAAAAGTCTTCATTCGTTGGTTTTTGAGTAATTCAAATCAAGCTGGAATGATTCCAGATTCAAACCTCAACTGTAAAATGCTGATCTTTAATTTTTTTTTTCTCCATTTATTAGAGTTTATGCTTTTCTCTTTCAAGATTGATGTTGCTTACTATGATAATACATATAAGGATTTATACCCTGAATATTGTTCGGTTTATCTCAAAATTGGACTGGTTTGAATGTTAGCATGTTAGAGACTCCAGTTTGATTCTACTTAAAGTCCAAATGAGCTAGTAAAATCTGCTGACTGAAATCTGCTAGCAATGCAGGCTCTGAAATTTCAAACTGGCTGACAAGTCACGTTTGCAGCTGTATGCTTGTATTTTTGCTTCTGATATTTTAACCATGTGGTAGTAGTGTGTTTTGTTGACTTGGAAAGTTTGTCGACTGAATCATGATGGTGTGGGAGGTTGTCATAAGTTGTAGCAGTTGAGAAATGCCGTCTACAGCTGTAGATTATGTTTAGGTTTCTTTGCATACTTTCAGTTTATGTAGAAGTAGTGCATTTATTGATTTTGAAAGCTTGTCTTAGTGATTGGTTGCGGAGGAGATCGAGACAGGGGTAAACGGCCAATGATGGCGAAGATCGCTACTGAGAAAAGCGAAGTCAGCATTTTTACATCTGACAATCCGCGGACAGAAGATCCAAGTAAGTCTTTATAAGTAGGTTAAGCCTGTATTTCGTTTTTTATGTGTCACAAAAAATTGAACAGATTCTAGTAGTTACTTATTTGATGCAAGCTATATCAGTCACGGGAGCCTGAAAGTTTCTGATCAGTTTTGCATTCATTGCATGTACTACCTTATTAAACAGTCAACAAGACACTATCGTGCTGGTATATGAATGTCTTATGTTAAATAAAGACTGCCTGGTGGCTTTGAACTTTAGGCTTTAGATCAAACTGATGGTCTGAGCTGTTGTCCTATCTATGCATGTTTCACCAGTGGAGATCTTAGATGACATGTTGGCTGGAGTTGGATGGTCGCTAGAGGAATACTTGAGCCATGGAGAGAAGAAGCATTATCCACCCCTTCGAAATGGCCATAGAATTTTTGTCCATGACCTTCGAAGAATAGCTGTTCGAGCAGCTGTTGCCATGGGTGAAGAGGGAGATGCTGTTGTAAGTACTGTTCTAAACTGAAACCCCATCATCTTTCAGGATAAATTGTCCAAATTGTTTTTGAAGAATAGTAAGTTCATGGTGCAATTGTATGCCTTTCTGTGCTTTTAGAACATTCAAGGGCATCAGCATTGATTCAGCAGACTGCAGTTTGATCATTATCTGCAAGCATTGGTGTGATTACGTTTACTAAAGAAATCTGACTTTTTTTTTTGCAAAACTGTGACTGTTTTGACTGCAGTAATGAGATTGGAAGCAGTCAATCCATGCAGAATCGGCTTTGATGCCTCTTTTGCTGTGTGAAACAATAATTTTTTGGTTTTTCAGAAAGTTTCCATATCTTGTTTGTGGCTGTACGGCGAACAAATTCTGCATGATAAACATGGCTGTCTCATGTCAACATGTCACCTCAATTCTTTTATTTGGGATTTATTACTTGAACCTGTCAGGTTGTAGCAGGCAAAGGACACGAGAAGTATCAAATAGTTGGGACGGAGAAAAGGTATTACGATGACAGAGAGGAGTGCCGTGAGGCCCTCATGCACGTTGATTCTGTGCATGCTGCGGGAATAGACACAAGTGAATTTCCTTGGAGGTACTCATACGGTTACATTCTTAATGCTGCTTTATTTCTATTTAACTTAATCATTAGTCCCAGTGGTTTGAGGTTATGATGGTTGGGGTTTAAATTAAGTTCGTTAAGAGCTTCCAAGCATAGTTGCACAGAATCGCGTTTCTGGGAGGAGACGTTTCGGAAACCGCGTTTCTGAGAAACGCATTTCTCCTCCCAGAATCGCAAAAAAAAAAAAAAAAAAAAATTCGGAAAAATAGCTTATGGCTGAAATTTTTTTAAGGGATCAATGGTCAAACGAGCGTTTTGCCTCTCATAAGTGCAGTAAATGGGGCACAAACAAATCTTATTTTCAATAGCTATTTGGTTGTTATTTGCTCTGGTTTTCAATAAATGCTTAGGGGGTTCGGGGGGCGGTAGCCCCCCGAGAAACGGGGGGTTCAGGGGGCGGTAGCCCCCCGGTGGGGGGTTTGGGGGGCAACGCCCCCCAATGGCAGGGTCCGACGGTAAGGCCTCTTCATGACTTGGCCTTCCACTCCCTAAGCGAAAACACACTTACTGGGACCATCTGTGATCGTAACAGACATGCTAGAGGTTAGTTTTGAATTTTTATCCTTGACAGAACCCAACATGGATTAATGCACCTGAACTGGACCATCCTGCACCCGAAACAGTCGGCAAATTACACAATAATTATGCTCTTAATTAGAGCTTTCATCTGATACCCATATTGCCCAAAAAAAAAACCCAAAAAAAAAAATTTAAAAAAAAACGATTTTGGAATTTTTTCAAAAATTTCCGAAACGCATTTCTGAACGCGATTCTGAAACGCGTTTCAGAAACGCAGTGCAACTATGCTTCCAAGCAAGTCTGAATTTAAGGGTTACATGTTATCACTGCTCAGTTTGATATTTTACCATCACCACAATAAGCCTGAATTTTGGAGGGCTTTTGTGTGCACAAAAACGTTGGGTTTCAGCTTCTTCAAAAAAGTCGTTAATCCTGCTATTTTAGATTGAAAGATAAGATTTCACTGGGGGAACTAGATGAGATGCAAACTGCAATAGTTTCACGTGAATGTCGGCCTCCTCTTACTTTTTCTTCCTTTTGTTTCAAGTAGTAAGACTAATAGCTGATTGTATCAGTAGGAAGTTAAATTTTAGGCTACTTTTGATTCCAGTGTTTGTCTATTGTACGCTTGTTGGTTGGGATTATTGCGTTTGTGTGATGAGCTAATTGAATTGTGCTGATACTGGACAAACCACAAACATGCTGAGTTTCATTCACATATCAGTTTTCCATTTATAGAGACAAATTCATTGTTTTGCAGATTTGTATTTCTAGAATGAAATTCCCATTTGACATCTAACTAAATACATTGTTGAGTTGTTTCTTCTTTGTAGGTTTCCAAGGTACAGTTTAAGTTGATACGACCTTGGAGTAAGCTTTGAGTTTTGGGAGAGTTGCATGTCTCCAGCAAGGAAGATTGGCTGCACGTTTTGGTGTGAAACCTTGTATTGAGAGGTCAATTAATAGTTCCGGGCATTGTTTGTTGCAGTGGGCATTTGTACGCTTATTATTAAGTGAACAAGCCAGCCAAGTCTCAGTCCTGAACTACGGAGGCATCACTTTTAAATGGCTTGATCACTGTTTCAGAAAGCCTGATTTTTAAAAAGCTGGACTTATCTCTATGTGAATTCAGTTTTGTAGGTAAGACAGCAAAGGTATGCAACATGCCACAGTTACCAGTGAACACGTTTGCCGTGTTTGCAAACTTGCAAACTCCTTCACATTTGATGCCTTCACCAAATGAGTTTGCTTGTGGTTCATTGTAAAAATGATTACAAATTTCCGAGTCAAATTTTAAGTAAAAATCAGGTAAATGCTTGAAAATTCTCTAGTTTGGGTAGCTCGGGCCATGTACACTGGTACAACGCCCAATGATCAATCACTAATTGCTATAAAGTTGTAAAGTTAATCAAAGTCCAGTCCAAGTTGAAGGGTGTTTTCTACATTGCACCATCATGTTAGCTTACGTTGTAAGATGTATTTTGTGTCTATAAGTCCCTATTCAAAGTTCTTAGCAAAAAACAAGAAGTGCTTTTTAGGCAATGTTTGCAAACGTCTCTCCACTTGCAAAGTTCATGAATGACTTCTAAGGTACGATGCCTAGCCTATAATGTATATCATGTGTTAAATGCAAGACCTCCATGACCCATGGAGGGTTGTATGCCCCTCAAGCATTTTGTGAGAAACAAGGGGAGATACAAGCAAGTTAAATTTTTCCTGCATGCTATCTAGATGTAAATTCTAGCATTATGCACGCAAAGATTCTCTTTGACCAATGTAGAAATTTCTGCAAACTTGTACATGACAATCAATTTCGTATCCATTTGACTAGGAAATCTTCCACGTGATGAACATCGTCATACGAACCTTGTCTATGTGCAAGCACCCTTAGCAATCTTGCCTACCAACAATTTTACTCTACCTAAAAAAGTCCAAGAAACATACGCATCTCATGGAGAATCACAACCTTCTGGCCTTCATCTTTCTCGTTTAGATGAGATTTTTAAGCTTAACATTCTTTACACATGAATCTTGATCACATGAGTGTGTAGTAAGATCAACAAATTGTCAAATCTTGGAATTAGAAGAGAAATTTTATCATATAAGAAGATGGCATCATTTGTGTCAATAGCAAATTTGGGCTTGATTGTAAAAGGTTGATGGGGGTTGATTTTACAATGTTGTATTATGATTGAAGAAGATGAGAAGAATAAGTGTGAATCTAGATCTAATTTCTACTTTTCTAGTTTTCTTTCTTATTTGAAATATGTGAATTTGTAAATAATCGTCACATATTTTCTGGGGAGTCTAATGCCAATTTGATATACATGTTATAGATATTGAGATCTATGAATAAAAGGATGTAAATCCTCAATCCTACATCTCTAATTGTCTCAAGATATGTAATGGCTTACATTTCAAAGAGCTTGAAAGAGATGTGAGCTATCCATAAGAGCCCTTTTTGGACTTAGAAAGGGTTCCTTTCTTACCTAAACAAACATGGCAGTCAAGATTATTTAACTCACTAACAATTTAATGTGGTAGTTCACTGTGGGTTTATCATGGGTTGAATGCTAGTTCAATAGGTTCCACTTGGACCTAGTGCATTAAACTAGGGTTTATTATGGGTTGAATGCTAGTTCAATAGGTTCCACTTGGACCTAGTGCATTAAACTAAGGGACAAGTCATTTAGATGCTTCTAGAGGGTCTCAATTTGCAATTTGAATCCATGTAAGCCCACCATTTTTCATAGCTTGACTCAAAAAACAAGACACCCCAATATTGGTTTCCACTTCTAAAAGTTTTTTTTGAAAAAGGGGGAGAGGGCTACCCAATGAATACAATGTCAGACTCTATCTCATTGACATAATAGAACACACCAGTTGGATCCTTTGCTAAACTACATAGATTAGGGGAATTTAAACAATTTCGGTTGGGGTTGTTTTAGAAGCTAGCAGGGCTTATTATTGAGACTTTGTTGGGTGCAAATTGATGATTGCAATTAGAAAACCCCTTTAGAATTCGCTATGGATTTTGAAATTGTAAATGGAGTGCTAACATGTGAAGGTTGAATTTGCATTCGGTATATTGCGACCAACGACACTGTAGAGGAGCTTTCTTGTGGGTAAGCTATTGGCGCATTGTTGGAAATTCATTAATGATATGTTTTGCTTGACAATTTATGGACCATATATATTCGCACCTTGAAATTGTGCAATTTAATAATATGTTGCTACATTTGAATTTGAGATTAATTGGTCTTCAACTTAATATCTACCATTTGCATTATATCCAAAATCTATATTTTGTTATGGGTCCGATGTGCCTTCTCGAGGATGCCAAATTTTCATGCTTTGAGCTTGACTGGTAAAGGCATAAATAAGATTGATTGAGATTCATGTAAATTTGATTTCTCATCAAATCTCGTCCTCTTCTTGTATGACATCATCCATAGCTTCACTATACGTATTGTAAGCTTATTGTATTTTGCCTCACAATGAACTTTTTCCTCCAAGAGGCCAACCATGAATCACATTAGTAGATGATGAACTAGAATTATGTGGATTGCACTCAATCAATTGATATGCTTTGTGTATTCCCACACTCTCTCATCTTACTTATGTTTGTTTTACCAAGTTATAGATTGCTTTCCCATTCAAAGTGATCGTGGCATTTGAGGTTCCCACGTTGAACATAATAGGGTTTTCTCTCGTAGATCTTTTCACCATACACCTCATTAGTCTTCCTCATAGAGTTGCAAGACTCTCACTAGATTCAATCATAGAATTGTACTTTGAGCTCAACAAATAATGATGCATATAGTTGCACTAGGAATGCATGTGAGCTCTCTTGGAGAACTAGAATATGAAGTATGAGGAGTGTGAGGATTACCTTAATAGAGAGAATTGAGAAATGGATTGATTGAGATTGAGAGATTATCATCATATGTGCTCACTTGCTTGAGAGATTATCATCATATTTGTTCACTTGCTTGATTGTAGTTCTTGTGAGATTGTGATGGAGAGTGAAGCAACATAGCACATACACAAGCAGACAATACATCTCCCAAAATCAGTGCACATAGTCATTAAATTCCACAATAATTCACCTAACACTCACAACCAAGCACAATAAAACATCTAAATATAAAAGCATGTACATGAACTCCATCCAACAACACAGAGACACGGTTTCTTGCTTCTTTGAGAGACATGAAATGACTCCATCTCCAATGAATATTGCATAAGCGCTTGTTGACCTTCTATCCACCTAGTCTCTAGCAAATTTTGAAATTGAAAAACCAAACAAATCAAGGTGATCACCCTTATATAGGATGCCAAAGTCGAATGACTAGTTTTTGATGGTGAATCAATGAATCTTGCATATATTGGCTTAATCTAGTGACACTTTAACTCAGATCTAGTCTATATATGGTAAGCCAAATTAAGGAGCCTATCTTTTGGAGTTTCTATCTTTTTGCACCTATCCATATTGAAAATTTTGAGAATTGAAGTAGCATGTTTTGATTGACAAATGAAACTAAAATTGTGACCGTTTACTGGCATCTATACCCAAAATACAGTGCAAGGCTCCTAGATCTTGCATTTTGAACTCCTTCACTTAAATTTAAAATCCAAAGAAGGATCTAAATCACTTAGTTTAAATCCAAGTGAGATAAGGAAGGAATGTAGCCGAGCATGCCATGATCTTGATTGTTTCAAACCATACAAGCTCTTCTTGAGTAGGCACACTTTGTCTTAAAGTCCATGTTGAATGAAGCCCTCGGGTTGCTCCATGTATATCTCCTCCTCAAGATAGACATACAAGAAAGCATTAGATACATCCATTTGAAAGAGTATCCAATTGAAAGCTGAAGATAGAGCAATCAAGATCCTAATTGTGGTCATCTTGGCCATGAGTGAAAAGGTCTCTTCATAATCCAAACCTTTGATTTGTGCATAGCCTTTTGCACATAGCCGAGCCTTGAGCTTGTTGATTGATCCATCTTGATTGTATTTGGTTCTAATCACCCATTTTCAACCAATTGCTTTTGTCATGTACTTCTTGTACTTCTAGTACATCAATGCTTATCAACGCATTAGAATATCCATTGTAAGCTTTGTAGGCCCAAAAGGAGCTATTAGCCTTAAGAACAAGGCGGGTGCCTCTTTAGGCCCTCCAAAGTAATTAATAACGATAATAGGCCAATAAGGTCCCAATGTAGACTAGGGCTAACTATCTCAAGGTAGTTATGTTTAGTTAAGTAAGAGCATTGTCTACAACTAGGCAAGAGACATCAACTTTTGGATCTTTTAGCTCATTTGCAAGTGAGATAGCTCTAAGCTTCCTCTTGTGAATGTGAGCCTTGGGATTTCCCTTGCTAGGTCTCATGTGCCTTATCTACGTGAATCCATGCCCTCATTCATTGCTATGTACTCAATTTTTCATGCTAAATTGATTATTTTGTCAAAGAACTGTCACCTACTCTTTGAAAACAAATCCAAGGCATTTAAGTTCTTCAAACAGTTCAAAGCATCTGTTGAAAATCAGACCCAGAGGAAAATCAAGGCTCTACGTACTGATGGAGGGGCAGAATTCATCTCCACCAGATTCAAGGAGTTCTATAAGGCAAATAGAATACATCAACAATGTACAATGAGCTACTCACCTCAGTCCAATGGTGTAGCAGAAAGGAAGAATCGAACACTTATAGAAAGTGCCAAGAGCATGCTAGCACATGCCTCTTTTCCAAAGAAATTCTGGGCAGAAGCTTTCACGACTGCTGCCTATTCATAGAATCAATCCATCACAAAGGCCATGAATGGAAAAACACCTTATGAGGTATGGACAAGATCAAAACCATCACTCAAGCATATTCGCGTGTTTGGATGCATTGTTTACTCTCAGATCCCTACTGTCATGTGCCAAATCCCAAGCAAATAGCAATAACAATGAAGTAAAGCTAGAAGCAAGAAAAGTACAAGACAATCATGATAGCATATCAATAGAAAGCTAGAAACATGGAGATCTCAATGGAATCACATTAACAATGAAAGAAAGAGTACAATCAATGGAAATGGAGCATTGATTCATGTGGATAGGGCACATGAGACCTAGCAATGGAGATCCCTATGGCTCACATTCACAAGGAAGCTAGAAGCTCTCACTTGCAAATGAGCCAAAAGATCCACAAATTGATGTCTCTTGCCTAGTTATAGACAATGCTCTTACTTGACTTAACATAACTCTCTTGTAAGATAGTTAACCCTTGTTAAGCATTATTTAGTCTACATTGGGCCTTTAGTGGCCTATTATCCTTATTTATTACTTTTGAAGGGCCTAAAGAGGGAACCACCTTGTTCTTAAGGCTAATAGCTCCTTTTGGGCCTACAAAGCTTACAATGGATATTTTGATGCATTGATAAGCATGGATGTACTAAATGTACATGACACTCCCCTTACTTAAACATTTTTGTCCTAAAAAATGAAGACGCTTGTCTGATCAGCTGGATCGCCTTGGTTAAGTAGTCAAGATTGATGAGGATGTGTCGTCCACAAAATTATTGTCTTATTACAAATCCAAAGCTGTCGAATTGAATCCATTTTGCTAGCTTCAGACTGTGATCCTTGTTCCCATGGAGGAAAAATTGATGGTCGAAGAAGAGGTGGATGAAGCACCATATTGCTTGTTGGCAACCAATCTGTATGGAAGGGACAGAGTGCATCACAGCAATATCCTCTTTTGTCTGCTTCCTCGACATCATGACAAATTGGGTGCTTATCTAATTCCCTTGGATTCTTGGTTTCGTGTTGCATCTGGCTCTTCTACCGTAGCTGGCAATCCATGTTGTTTAACCAACTTGATGAAGAACATTATAATTCTTCCATGAGCAATGGTAGTCATGAATTGTTGTTCAAATATAAATGCTCAATACGAAGTAGTCGGCATGAATATTGAAACTCGGTCATATGATGAAGCATATCTCTGGACATATTGTTGACCAAAATATATTTCTTCAAATTTGGTCAATACCTCATTCATAGATGGTAGTAAATATTTGAATTGATTGACCTCAAATATGGAATCTCATCTCGAAATATAAATTTTGTAGTCAGATCGATTGAAGATCTGTCTACAAACTCTCTTGAAAGTTAACCAGTTCTCAGGAAGGAAGTCGTGAACGATGTTCCACCATGACTGAACACGTCCTTGGAAACCCGATGAGGCAAAGAAAACCATACTACTGTCATCAATACCTCCACTATAGTAGAAGTTATAATCCAAATCTTCTAGCCAATTGTCTACATTAATGGAGTGAATGCTTCCATCAAAGGTAGGACTAACGTATTCAGACAGTCGTTGGTTGTAATAATAAGGTTTACGTTGAGCGGTGACTTTCCACCATTCATTGATATGGTTTGTAGATAAGTGCTTCAAAGCATGTGCACGATCCATCATATTGCACAACTCCATAAAACTAGCGACATAAATGGATTTGGAAAGAGTTGGTTGAAGCACATTCTTTATAGGCATTTGAAGGAAACTCACATAGTAGTTCAAACATTTTCTATACTCAGATTTTGTCTTCTGAACCAATGCCAAGAATTGCTGATTAAATTGTTGTACAGAACCAGTTTGTTTGAGAGATTCGAATGATTTCTTATAAAATCTGGTAATACCATCGATGCAAGCAATTTTGAACTGATTCCAAAGCTTTGTGTCCAAATGTGCTTGAGTATCCCACCATGATTGAACTTGTCCTTGAAAGCACAATGAAGCGAAATAGATTTTATCTTCTTCAGAATAATGGCGATGACGAGAATAGGCTTCTAATTCAATCAACCAATCATCAATGCTGATTGAACTTGGTTGTCCGTCCAATACAAGGTTGTAACGTACAATTTCAGATTGTATTTCATCAATAGATGGAAATTGAATGTTTTGACTATAATGGTCCATCATTAATGACTAGTGAAGACTTGTGGACTATGAATTCACCATTTGAAATTTACTCAAAATGATATTTTACAAGCTGGTAAAATTGCTCTTCTCCACTCACTTAAAGATTCTAGGTCCTCGAAGAATAAAGTGGCTGTGAATGGAAAGTGTAACAAATTAAAATGAAGTAGCAGTTGTGTTCAATCTGTCACCACGAACAATTTTTTCCTTTTTACAGCATTTGAATCCGATTTAAAATGGAGATGATATGAAGATTTGAAAATTTCTACTGGAAACACGAAAAAAAAACTGACTCAAAAAAAGGGGTCTTGAAATTTTTGACCGAAGGAACGAACGTGAATTCTCGACCGAAGAGAGAGAGGTAGAGACAAGTTTCACTGTTGGGTGTTAGTAACAAGAAGAGACAAGGCTCACCTCTCGCTCACTTGCTTGTTTGCTGCTGGCTGACGTTCCATCGATCAATTCACCCGATTGGTTGACATTTCAAGTGGTTGAGAAATGTCATGTGCCAAATCTAAGCAAATAGCAATTACAATGGAAGTAAAGATAAGAGCAAGAAAAGTACAAAGCATTCAAGATAGCATATCCATAGAAAGCTAGAAACAATGAGATCTCAATGGAATCACATTAGCAATGAAAGAAAGAGTACAATCAATGTAAATGAGCATGGATTCATGTAGATAGGGCACATGAGAATTGTTTACAAATGAGGACAGGCAGAAGCAACTCACTGGAAAGTATTGTACATCGCGAGACCAATATTTGTTTTTGGACTGCTTGATTGAACCAAATGAGAAATTGGTGGAAATTGCTCGTGGTGGAATCTGCAATTGCTGTCCGGATCCAGCAAATGATGCTATAATTGTACTAATTGTATAGCACTAATTGTATCCTGCCTTTCAAAGGCTGTGGGCAATGTGAAGCGAAGGTTTGCAATTAGCTAAATCCGCAAACTGCAAACGCATTGCATCGCTTTCCCTCAGAAGAATTTCTCGCTGTGCAGGCAATTGACAACATCATTGATCTGATACCAAGAAAGATTGTCTTCTTTGCAGCTTGCCCAACGCTTGGATGCTCCCAGTTTTTCTTTTTTTTTGAGAGACGATTGTGTCGCAGCTGCTTGCTATGAAGAATTGGTGTTGTTTCTTGGGTTATCTACAGAAATGGCTGCCGGAGCTGTTGTTGGGGAATATAGGTGCTTTGTTGGTGTTCTGGTCTGGGCTACCGTCTTCTTGAGGATGCTTTCAAACTGCACAAGTAGTCGAATCGAAGGTTGTTAATGATCGTGAAACTGGCATATCTCGAGGATTTGGTTACGTGACATTTTCAGACGACCGATCCAAGAAAGAAGCTATACATCTCAGTTCAATTCTCTGATCGAGAATCAAACATGGACTATAACTGAGCTACCAAAGGATCGAAATCTGATTCCATGAAAATGGATATTCAAAGTGAAGTATGATGCTGAAGGAAGATTAAATCGATACAAGGCCAGGCTAATCGCCAAAGGCTTCTCCCAGATTCCAAATCTGGATTATTCCGAGACCTTCAGCCCAATTGTGAAACATGATTCGATTCGATTACTACTCTCCTATGCAGTTGCAACAGATTTTGAAGTCCACGAAATGGATGTCCAGACTGCTTTCCTCAACGGGACTATCAAAGAGGAAATCTATATGTCGCAGCCAGAGGGATACGAACTGAAGAATACCTAGTGTACAAAATCCACAAGGCTCTGTATGGTCTAAAACAGTCACCAAGAGCCTGATTTCTAATCGAGAATGGTTTTATTCCAAACTCGACAGACTTGAATGTCTATTTCAAGTCTGTATCGAATTCCTTCATTATCATCACTCTTTATGTAGGTGATATGTTACTATTTAGTAACAACATGAATTTATTGAAGGATATAAAATACATGCTAGCATATGAATACAAGATGACTAATATGGGTCCAGCCCATTACTGTCTTGAAATTCATATTCAACAAATTTGATCCAGCGGACAACTTTTCATCAATCAACAATGATATCTCACTAACGTGCTGGACAAATATGAAATGACCAATTGCAAATCGAGCTACTTCTCACTCGACCCTAGTCTGAAGCTGTCAAAGGAGAAATGTCCTCAAACCGAGACAGAAAAAGAGAAAATGAAGCAGTATGGCTTAGTAGAGATATGATAGAAACAGAACTCTGATATCAAATAAAAAATGTGTAATAGCAGCTGAAGTTTTAACAACGGATGGTTGCAGATCGAAAGTGCGTCAATTACCAGCAAAAAGATCAAGATGAATGAACAGTAGTAATGTGCAATAGAACAAAGCAGTAGTGTAGAAAAAAATTTGCACTCTGATTGATTGAAAAATGAGTACAATAGCTTGAAGCAACAACGCGAGGCTGTGTATCGAAGAATAAGCTTCAGCTGAATGTTGTTGAGCAAAAAACTGATTAGTTATAGAGTAATGCCTATTGAATAATTAAATCTGATCAAGGCGCTGACTCCATTGTAGATTCACATTATTTATTGAATGTTAGTGATCAATACAAACACAAATTCAAGTATTTTGAGACTATTCATGTGCTCAAATAGAAGGAAAGAAACTTCCTTCAAGAGGGGCAAAAAGGCTGAATTCCTTGTGGAATTTTGGAAGGTATTTTCTCCCGTTTCTGGCCCAAAATACATATTCATTTGATGATTGGGCAGCTGTGAATGTCTGACTTATGTTCGAGAATTCACTATTTTTGGGCCAAAATGCGATCAAATTGTCCCAATATTGGAAAAGTTAAACCTGTTGTAATGGGGGAAAATATTGTAGATGCCATCATACATCAAAAGACAAAAACAAGAAATCGATAACTAATGTTGGCCACCCTAAAGTTCTAAATCGAATTAGTTTGAAAGGATTGTAAGGCCCAATGGGCATAGCTTATCCAAGATTTGATTTTCTGGGTGATATTTTTAAAGAACTGAGAAATTTGTAAAATGGATTCAACTATGTAAATCTAAGGTGAATTAGTTGCAACTTTTATTACACGAATAATTAATTCACCACGTTATTAGAGAATTCCTAATTGAATCATCATATCAAATTTTTTTCTAAGTGGAAAAATTCGTACTCATTCTTTCCTATTTCTTAATTTGTCAACTTCAAGGATTCTAGGGTAATGTTACAATTCTCTTTAATGATCGTAAAGATTAAGAAAAATTGTGAAAGAAAACTTGAGCCGAAATTTGTACTATGAAGTGAGAACTTGAGTTGGAATCTGCATTATGAAGTTGAAATTTAGGAAAATTCCCGATTTCATGTGATTCTTTGAAAGGTAATTATTACTCGACTACCTAGGATGATGTCACATGAATGGTTAACCTAATTGTTTTCTAATATATGCCACTAATCAATAATCATTTTATGATTATACTGGTCAATTTTCTAAGAGGTAACAAATTCTATGACCAATAAAGAAAATCTTTGAATAAGTCATTTATCTAAATGTGTTAGGACATTAAATGTATTAAGTTACATTGATGTAAGACATATAGACAGGACATTTTCTATTTTTTGAGATTTTCTCTACAAACTTCTCCTAGGCCGCATCATGAATGATATGATTCCTATTGGTAAGTCGTGCAGTTTCCTATTAAAAGTGGGAGAAGTAAGGTATTAGAAATGTTATCTAGGAAAAACATCTATAACGTAGATTCCAGGAGGAATCCATAATATGTGTAGATGGACCTACTTTTAGATTCAGTATCACTATGGTATTTATGATCCTATTTTAATCTTCTAAGGATTGTAGTCTAAATCTAATTAGAAGATGTACGGGAAGGAAAATTAGAAAACATTCTTGTAGTAGAAGAGTTATTGATTCCAAATCTGATCGTGTGAGCTAGTCAAGTAGTCACAAGTAATGAGCTAGCTCTAGAGCTTGATTCATGGCCTAGTTAGCTGCTAGTACCCATGTCCAGGAGCCAAGCTGATTCTGGTCATCAGGACAGCTCTCGAGACCCATATATGAGAGCTAGACTGATTTTGCCAGGCTTGTCAAGCTTAATCAGCAAAATATAGACTAAGTCCAGAAAAGCGTGCTTTACCAGACATCACTATATTCTAGGCAAAAGGGGACACACCTAACCACAGTAGAACTATAGGGGGAGTCTTGCAGACAAAAACTTGGGCAGCTCAACCAACGCCAAAAATCTAGTTGCCAAATCTCAGCTCCCTCTACCAGTGCGAGCCAGGCACAATGCCCAGCATGTGTTGGTGGCCTCGAGACCTAGTCAGTCTATGTATGAATGTAACATCTTCTAGATTTAATAAAGTTGATTCTTGGGAATGATTACAATTTTGGTTTTGCCTCCAGGACTGGTCCAAGTGGAAGAACCCTTACTATAACCTTTTTGCGTCGCTGGCGCCTAAGGGCCGATGTCACTGATGTGAGGCCCCCTACTATGCCATTTGGTTAGTTTGGCGACCATTGTGCCTTAGGATTTTACGAGTGACTTGTCTTTGCCTTTGACCCTTTTGGGGACAGATTCTAAGTTGGCTGTCGGGTTGGTCGAGATTTTTGTTTTCCTAAGTCTGAATTGTTAGGCTTGTTGCATTTTCTAAGTTGGCTTTTCAGTGAGTTCATGTCAAATGAATGTTAGACTTAAGTGTGTCTTGGGAAACTGCTCAAGTCCTAGTGCCCTTTGAGGCGTTGGCGCAATAACATGGCACAAACTGTCATTCTAGAGTGAGGATCCAATCTAGAATACATCTAGATTCTATTACTCTTAAGTTCTAATCTGGAACCAAATTATTTGAAGAACGTCTACAACAGGCTTCTGATCTCCAGCAAAGGCTAATTAATCCTATCATATTTCAAGCTCAGATGTTAAGTTCAATAATTTGAAGATCATTGAAGACTTGGCCATCTTCAAGAACTTCCACAAATTAGTATTTAGAACAACTCTGTAGAAATACACTAAGCGTCGCAACAATCTACAGAAATACACTAAGTGTTGCAACAGTCTGCAGAAATACACTAAGTGTCGCTACAGTCTGCAGAAATGACCTATGTTTTTTATAGTGTCGGCTTTTTCCAAAACGTGACAGTGTCGACTTTTCTCAAAATGCGACAATGTTGGCTTTTCTCGAAATGCGACTCTTTAGCATAGTTCAACGTTCAACAGTTCAACTATTTTCAACATTGTCGGCTTTTTGCATTTTCCTGAAATGCGACAATGTCGATTTTTTGTGACAGTGTCGGCTTTTTGCCTTCAGCTTCTTCCTTTCAACTATTTTGAAGAAGTTAAAATGTTTTAAAGGCACTGTCAACTTTTTTGCAAAATCTTGTTGAGAGAGAAAAATACCGACAGTCGTCTATTTTCAACGAGGAACATTCCCAGCCACTTCCCAAAAATGTGCAGTGAGAGAAAGCCACTTCACATAAAATGCGAAGTGAGAGAATTTGCGACGTCCTTGTCCGGATAAACATTCTCTATGAGTTGACCATGTCACACAAGCCAAATAGTTCCAAGTACAACGGCTTACCTAATTAGGTGACAAATATTTACTGTAGTTAATACATGGATGAATTCTATAAATGGATCATCCAGGCACACTCTACGTGATGTTCCATCCATGAGACGAATGACTTTGAGCCTCCCAGTTACGCCATCATTTTGGTTGTAACTGCTATTTTGTTGTGCTTCAGTGTAATATAGCAGCAACATGCTTTTCTATCTGTGTATAACATAGATGAATGCTTGTTGTGATTTGAATGCACTTCATTGCTGTTTGATAACAATTGTTCACTCACTCTGATCAGAACATGGATGTGTACGACTCCTCAGTTTTTGATCAGACGATGGCTGCCTTTGACGCCTGAGGAACTTGCATTGTCACACTACTATTTCAATCTATTTTAGAACTAAACTTCTGACTAAATCCATTTTCCAGTAATACCACACACAAACCATTTCTAATTTCTTTGGTAGACTGTACTCATTTTTGTTTTTGTGAGTATGAACTAATCTATAAGATCCCGTTGAGCAATAGAACACTTAAGCTGTGATTATAATTAGCATAAACATTCCATTAGACTGTTTTTGCATCTAGCAACCCATTGTAACGGGAGAGTTGTTCCGCAAATATTCTTGTTCTCTTCTCTGTTCGTGTTCTCCATACTCCATCGCCCCCATCAGATTGGTATCAGAGCATAGCTCAAATAAACTGCGAGATTAAGTCTGTTCCATTTGTATTACTATTAACATGTCTCATGTTGGTAGCTCTTCGTCTTCATTATCCAACGAAGCTATAATCATTGACAAGTTCAATGGTTATAACTTCTATATCTAGAAGTTAAAACTCCAGATGATGTTGATGGACTTACAGAATAGATCCAGCACCAAAGCCATCAACAACAAAAACTCCTTAGAAAGTTTGGCATGGACACAAGCCTAGTGTCAGCCATTTAGCATTTTTTTGTTGTATATGTCCAAGGATGCTATGAAGTGGCAAGAAACTATGGAAAGCATGTACAACTCACTTTTGATGAACTAGACTTGGACACTGGTTGACTTCCCCAGAAGACGAACTTTGATGGTTCCATTGCTAAATGGAAAGCACGGTTGGTGGCAAAAGGATTCACTCAAGTCCAAGGAATGGATTATCAAGAAATTTTTAGTCCTATCATCAAGTCAATCAGGACTCTGATTGCGTTAGTAGCCACGGAAGACCTCGAAATGTACCAAATGGATGTCAAGACAACATTTTTCAACGGACGTCGAGGAAGAGCTATATACCTTCCAACCAAAAGGATTCGAAGTCAAAGGCCAAGAGCACAAAGTGTGCAAGTTGCACAAAGCAATATGCGGCTTGAAACATGCCGCAAGAGCATGGTTCGATAGAATCAACTCTTATCTCATTCAATTGGAATTTGCAAACAATTCAGCTGACTAAAATATAATGTTTATTCGAAGCATATAGACACCAATTCAGTTCACATAGCTCTTTACATAGATGATGCGTTTATCTTGTCTAACGACACTTATCTTCTGCACACTACTAAGAGTGATCTGTCAAAGGAATTTGACATGACTGACTTAGGAGCTATCCATTCTTTGCTAGGAATTCACATTGCTAGAAATAGACTTCAAAAGAAGATCTATCTTAGCCAGCATACATATCTAAAAGGCATTTTAGAAAAATGTCATAGGTCTGATTGCAAACCGATTGATACTCCAATGGATCCAAGTGTAGTATTGACTAAATCTACTTGTGCTGATTCTGATAATGAAGTACTCGACATAGCGAAGTACTCTTATCATTTACTAATAGGATCTTTGATATATGCAATGTTGTGTACTAGACCAAATTTAGCATACACTATTAGCATGTTAAGTCAATTCATGTCTAATCCTAGGATCTCCCATTGGAAAGCATTAAAGAGAGTGATGAGATATATTTAGGAAAGTTTAGATCACATTTTATGTTATGATGGAAATGCTATCGACCCACTCATCCTGCAAGACTACTTCGACTCAGATTGGGGAGGAACAGCCTCTACTAGAAAATCTACCTCTGGGTTCTGTTTCTATTTGGCAGGGGGACCGATTTCATGGAACTCAAGGAAACAGAAATCAGTTGCACTTTCTTCGACAGAGGCAGAGTACATCGCAATATGTCAAGCTTGAAAAAAGATTGTATGGATCAGGTTATTACTTCACGACTTACATCACACTCAGTTCAATCCTACCACCATTTTGTGTGACAACTTGAGCTGTATTTCATTGTCACTAAATCTCAGATTTTATGGCAAATCCAAGCACATAGAAATCTAATATCATTTCATTTTGTCACTGTTTGGGTAGATCTACTCACGATGTGATGTAGTATAGAGAGGATTGTCCGCTTCTTAAGTTTCTACCAAGCTTCAGATGGAATGCAAAAATAGAAAAAACAATGATGAGCACTAAGGCTTACCCAAGTAGTGCTTGAATTAGAATTGAAACTAATCTAAGATGGTGATTAAACTAAATCCTAGATTAACACCCAAAGGGAATGAAATATGACTTGCGGGTAATATTAAGCAATAAGCAAATAAAAGCATGCCACAAGTAAAACCAATGAAAGGAGGCAAGAGGACGTCCGAGCACCTTCCCTCAAGCTATACACCTTCCAATGGAAACACAAAGAAATAGAATGATAATCTCAAAGAGAGAGCAATTTAGCATAATCTCAAAGTGTTATTTACAAGGCAAATACCTCTCCTTTTATGACAAGGAGGGTCTTCCATAAGTATCCACTAACTTATGGGACTAATCTATTTCTAGCCTTTCTAGAACTTCTAACTTAGGATTTAGAACTTCAAAGTTTCTTAACTTAGGAAAACCTAAGATAAAATATTTCTAATCTTAAGTTTCCAAAGGAGTGCAAGTCTAGAGAGGAACAAAAGCTTTGGAGCCTTTTAGTACTAAGAAAATCCATTTTTCTGTTTTCATAATGACTTGTACGTAAGTGATCACGTGTGCATGGAAAATAGCAAACAACATTTGGTGAATGGCCAAAGAGTGACCTGCATAGCCTGCTTGCATAGAAAAGAAAAGCAAACAAATTCATTTGGCTATTGCATGCTTGATTGTGAACATGCAGATTATAATAAATCACATATGTGAGTAGAGACTTGAAGCTCATGCATGCTTGATTCCCCAGTTTTCTAGTTTCTTCTTCTTTTTATTGTGCTCTTGCATGCTTGAATGAATAAATATGACAAGTGACGATACATTTTGATAATTTCTTTAACAATATATTTGTATTGTTTCTGATAGTGTCTTATTCTGTAGGATGCTTACCAAATGTCTTCCATATATTGGATGAAAAATTGATAGACTTTTCAGAGATGTGTCTTGAAGACTACGTGATTGATGGTTGGCGACGATTATCTAAAATCATGAATACAGAAAAGAGAATATTTTGAATATTGATTTTGATAATTGTGAATACTTATCATGATTATCGTGAATATTGAACATGATTATTGTGAATACTGATCATGATTATTATGCATATTGATTGTGATATTCTTGAATCCTTGCCAACTTCAAATTTCCAAAATGACGTACATATTTTATGATCAAAATATTAATCCCATTGTAGAAACTATTATTAAATGAAGACCACAGATCCGAATATCAAAGAAACACAAACTTATAAAATTTATAATATCAAATTTGTTATTATAGAATACAAACTTATCAAGAACATCAAATCACCTGAAAAGTGCATTAAATCGTACTTATCTTATCATGCTCTCATGTTACTGAATTTACATAGCAATAAATTGATACTACTGCATGCAACAGTAGAGAATCGCCATAATGCTAAAATCGTTGCATTAAACAAAAAAAAAAATCATCAGAATCCATAAAACATTTCCTTGTAAAATCTAAAAACAACCATCAAAATTTTACTAAGCTATTCTTTTATATGACATAGCAAGGCCTTTGTGGTACAATACCACATCGTTCTTGTTATCCTTTAACATTGACTTTTTTCTAAACTCCATTGACCAACCTCAACACATAGCATTGACTTTGCAAAACAAGGCCAAAAGTCACACGAAATTCTTATGAGTGATATGATCAATCCTTTACATCTTGAAAACCAAGATGCATAATAGTTCTTTTGTTCTAAAGAAGTTGGCTCAATAATTGGTTAGATTGGCAATGGGCATCCAAAGTTTCTTGGTTCCAAGGTTGAAGCTCTTCTTAGAAACCAAGATCCATAAGTTCATAATAGTTGTGTTACCTTATCACGAAAGGAAATGGGTTTCAAAGAAAATAATGGATTCGTGCTCATAATGATTTTATTGCCTTCCTCATGGCTGGATCCCTCATTAAAAAGGTCATGAAAAATCCATTGCCATTCAGAAAATTATGTACAAATTATACATACATATATAAATACAGTGTAAACGCATCGCTGCATCGCATATACATATACGTGCAGGGCCCAGGCCCTTTTCGAAACTGCTTCAATTGTAACTGTCCGCGTTTGAATTTTGAAAAGTAGGAGGCGGACGTGCCAATATTGTTGTGTACTAGTGCACATTACTGCGGCGAACTGCGCACTCACATGTCTTGCAACAACACATTAATAATAAAAACACTAAAACACATACTACTGTACACACACTAATAATAACACACTAATAATGAGGAGGAGGAGGAGGCGTAAGCCAGGTTGAGCGCGACTGCTGGCCGTAGCGCTCACGGCAACTGATGTGGCCCCCATTTTCGCTGCTTCTTATGAAGGATGGATGGATGCTCTTTTTCCCCTGTCCTGTCAGTCCCTCCCATATACTCTTCCTTCGAGCGCGCGCACTTTCTCTTTCGTCTCTGAGGCTGTGCCGCTGGCGATGGCCAGCCAAGCACAAACAAAAAGAACAGGAGATGCTTTCAGGGACCCAACAAAAAAAAAAAAGAAGCCCCGGTCAAGCAAAAGGAAAAAGGAAGGGGATGATTCCAAATAAGAAGAAAGAATAAGGAAATGGCCATGCCCTGCAAGCAAGCAGGGCGATAGTGGGGCCGACGTGTCACGTTGTTTCATTACTTGAAATTTTAAGTAACTTGAAAAGGAGGGGTGCAAGTGTTGCATTTTTGACATGCAACCTTGACTTTTAATTAAATTTCACAAATTGATTGTATGACAAAGCTTAATTTGAAACTCATTTTGCATTCTTTATATATATATTTTTCATTTTTTTTGGAATGTGCCTTTGGTGTCATAAGGGATGGTGTGTGGTCCTCTTATCCACTTGATAAAGCGGCTGCAAAATATGACGAGACAATTAGATTGAACTATGATTTAGTGACCATTTTATCAGGTTCATTCTTATGCATCTTTATGAATCATAATATATTTTCTTAAATGTCTTTGGCCTTACATGCATAACGTTTCTGTAAATCTTTTTAGCTTTGCCGTCATAGTGATAAGTTATTGTGATGATTTGCTAAAAGCTGAGGTATTACTTTTAGGTGAATTTGAGCATTACAGTAAGTTTCTCGTGACATATCAAGGTAAGATGATGCCACAATATATCATGATAAGCTTTGCCATGCGCAAGACATTCAAATTATTAGAAATTAAAAAAACACAGATTGTATTTTAGAAGAATAAAAGAATAAAAAAATCATTCACAAGAATAAAAAATCATTGTCTAGGAGTGACACTCATCTTTCAACAAGCCATCACGATAGCTCACGCCATCGTGACAAAGCTAAAAATAAGTAGGATCACTTCCAAAGCTCATACAATGTCAAAAAATAAAAGTGGATCTAGTTTTTTAATTCATAATGCCATATCAACACTTTGTACAAAGTAATATTTTGAAGAATATTAACTTGTGCAATACTTTTCAACAATGTGAACAATCTTCTCACAAAATTCTTCATTATAATGATATAGAAACATGAATGATATTATTTTTTGCCATTCACAAGTAGTGCCTCCCCATATTCTATGGATGTAACATTTTCATATGCTTAAATTAAAAAAGCATATTTTGATTTCAATATGAAATTCCATTGGTTTGAAGTATGAATAATTTTGGAATTTAAAAATGATACATTTTTTATTATAAAAATGATTACTTTTAATCAACTACATTTGGTTAGTTAATACTAAATGTTTTAAATGAAATGCCAAAACAATTTATTCTTTCAAAATGCATTTCAAGATAAATTTTTGTATTAAATCGAAGTTTGACTTATTCATTTGCTCTCAAATTTGAAGGGTGACCTTCATGTAGCATGAAAGATGGCAGGCGCGACATTTTAGTGTTCATCATTGAAGCTCATTAAGTCTCGCAAATATTAACATTCTTCAAAGAATCCATACGATACCATTTCTGTTGACCTATTTTGTGAAAAATCTCAAAAACAATTCAAATTAGAAAGCTCATAACAAATTTGAACTAGACATATAACTTTTGAAAGTGAGAGGTGGGTTTCTGTCATAAATGATCGAGGTTCAAATCCAAATCCTACCGGATGATCTGTTGACATATTGGAGGTTGACTCATTTGGCTCTTGATTCTACCTAATTTTGTACATTTTGTGCATATAAATGTGCTATTCTATGACTATATACTTAAAAAAAAATAAGAATGTATCATGGGAGTAACGGAATAAATTTTGAAATTCATAACAAGATTCAAAAGCATATTATGACTTATATTAACTTTGTAACTAAGTCGGACTGAAATGTTATCAAGCTTGGGTCATACAATTTTTTTTAACCATACAAGTAGATTTTGCTTTGCTCTTAGAAAAGATTTAGTTATAGCTCAAATATGCTTTGTAGTATTATCTCACTTGTGGAAAATTAGTTCAATTATGACTCGCCATGATGTTATTTGGTTACAACCAAGGACTTTTCAATTTTGGCATGCTAGAATGTATGGCTGATTCACAAATTCCTCCAATAGATGTCATGTATCACTCTAAAGTGAGTCTAATTATCAAAATGAATTTTGTTTATTTTTTAATTCTTCTAAAATGCAATCTTTATTTTCTATTATTTAACGATTTGAATGCCCCCCATAGGCAAAGCTTCTCATAATATATAAATCATGTTATTAAGTGTATTAGGAGCATGATTACCCAAAGCAACCAAAATTAAATAGCTAATAGCTATTAACAAATTTTGGAAATTTCTTAGAGCTCTAACTCTATGGCATAATTGGTTGGAATTTGAAAATAGGAGATTTTTTCATTTCTGCTTTGATGTGATTCAAAGAAATTGCCAAGTTTTGCTTGCTTTAAGCTCTTTTTGTTACAAAAGGTTAATTATTCGAGAACAAAAGTAATTTAGGTAGCTAATGTATAAAGGATTTGCTTGCGTATTACTTCATGTTCTTGAACACGATTAAATTTTGCGAAGATTCTTTCATGAGTGTTGTAAAGCTACCTTTACAAGCTTTACTTCCGGCGCCATCGGCGCCAGCTATGTCCCCGGCGCCAGCAGCGCCCCTGCTGCTCCCGGCGCCACTGTGACCAGAATCCAGCCGGCGCCAAGTTCCTATGACTGAAAATCTTTGATCGGTTCTAGCGGAGTCCAGAGAGCTCAGATCGATGTGCAATCACCTCACACGATCTAGGCATGATTAAAGGAAGCCTGGGGATCAATAAAATCTAGAGAGAGAAAAAGACTTTCTAGAAAGAGAAAATTCTAGAGAGAGAAAAATGTGCTTTACCAGCTTAGGTAGAGTGCTTGGTATGAGGGGGGGGGGGTGCCGAATCACACCAATACTATAGGGGAGTGCGGGTTGCGACTCAGGGCGAGCTCCAACCAAGTCTCAGCCTCCCTTGCTGGAATGTTGTCATGGCTCTCGCCTTGGCATGCTAGCGCCCCAGAGACTAGGGTCGGTGGCTGTTGCGCCGGCGCCTCAAAGGGCGCTGGGACTTGAGCGGTTTCCCCAACACGTGCTTAAGTCTAACATTCATCCATCATGCACTTACGTAAAAGCCAACTCAGAAACGTAACAAGCTTAACCATTCAGACTTAAGAAAACTGGAATCCCAACCAACCCGAAAGCCAACTCAGAATCCGTCCCCAAAAGGTAACCAAAGGCAAAGACAAGCCACACATGAAACCCAAGGCATAGTGGTCGCCAAACTGACCAATTGGCATAGCGGCAAGCCCCATGTCGATGACAGGGACCCTTAGGCGCCAGCGACGCAAAAAGGTTGTAGTAAGGGTCCTTCCACTTGGACCAATCCTGGAGGCGAAATCGAAATGGTAATCATCCCCAAGGATCAACTTTATTAGATTTGGAAGAGATTACATTCATACATAGACTGACCGGTCTCGGGGCCACCAACACGTGCTGGGCATTGTGCCTGGCTCGTGCTGGTAGAGGGAGCTGAGACCTGGCAACTGGATTCCTGGCGCTGATTGAGCTGCCCAAGTTTCTGTCTGCCGGACTCCCCCTATAGTTCTGCTGTGATTTGGCGCACCCCCTCTGTTCTGAAACATAGTGCTTTCTGGTAAAGCACGCTTTTTGGGACTTAGTTTTTATTTTGCTGATTAAGCCTGGCAAGCCTGGCAAAATCAGTCTGGCTCCCGGACATGGGTCCCGGGAGTCGTTCCGATGGCAGAATCAACTTGCTTCCTGACTAGGCCATGACTCGAGCTCCAGAGCTAGCTCATGACTTGTGACTACTTGACTGGCTCACCACAGGTCGGAGGCTCAGTCCTTGACGTTCTAACTTGCTCTGGGACCTTAGGGAGTGTCGTCCCTTAGAGTCTTACAGGGCACGTTGGGTGCACCTGAGTCAGCTTTACAACATCCTCCCCTCGTTTAAAAAAGCTGATGTCCTCATCAGGGCCAGACTAGACCTAGGATGTATGGCACGGGCTTAATTCACCGGCCTTAACAACTTTGAATTACAAAATACATTGGCAGTAGCACAGGAAAAGTGTAGATAAAGTTCACTTACGTAAAACCTGTGTAAAGCTGCAAGTGATTTATTGGCAAACTTAAGAAAAATACCGGGAAGTTCCTTGAACTTCAGAATGGCCATGAATGTTTATGTAAGAGGCATGCCGCCAGGTAGTGCTTTGTGTGCCGATCTGGGAAAACGGCTATTGTGTTGGTTCTTCTGCAGATAATCTGCTAGTACTTCAGGGGCTCCCTCCTTAAGTTTGTCTTCGTACTCCCAAGAAGCCTCAATAAGTGGAGCTCGTAGCCACTTCACTAGATATTCACATTGAACGCCAGTTCGCTTTCTATGTGTCAATATTTGTTCTGGTACAAGCTGCCTCTTTGTATCATCAAGTGTCGTTGGTGGGTGACGGAGTTTGTGTTGCCGATCAAATCGCTCATCTGGTTTGTACCATTTGAGTAATGAGATATGAAACACATTGTGTATATCCAAGCTGGATGGCAGCGCTAATCGGTAAGCCACTGGGTTGATCTTCTTGGTGACATAATATGGTCCCGCATAAGGTCGAGCGAACTTATGAGAAAAACCTTTTGGTAATGCAATGTTCTTTGTGTTCAGCCATACTTGATCACCTTCCTCAAATTCCAGTTCTCGTCGATGTGGGTTTACGTCAGCTGCCATACTCCATTGTGACTGCTCTAAAAATGCCTTCACCTCTGTCAGCTTTGTGTGCCACTCATTGATGAATTCCTCTACAGTGGGTATTGGTGTTTCCTGCACGCCTGTAAGAAAAGAGCTTGGAACAATCGGTAGCCAACCATTGCTTATCTCGAAGGGTGCCCTTCTAGTAGATCTGTTCACTTGGTTGTTATGTGCAAACTCGAGATTATCCAAGTAGTTGACCCAATCGGATTGGTCCCAAGCGACATAATTTCGTAAATATTGTTCAATCTGTCGATTGACTCGCTCCGTTTGCCCATATGTCTGAGGGTGATATGCAGTACTGAAATTCAATCCGGTTCCCACGAGGCAAAATAGACAAGTTCAAAACTTTCCGACGAACTTGGTGTCTCGGTTAGAAATAATCGTTCTAGGCAGGCCGTGGTATTTGAAAACACATTTGCAAAATAACCTTGCCACTTCTTCAGCTGTCACTGAACTTTTAGTTGGTACTAGATGAACTTGCTTTGAAAACCAGTCAACCACCACATAAATTGAGTCGAAGCCTTGGCTCCGTGGTAGTTGAACAATAAAATCCATGCTCACCAAATCCCATGGGTATGCTGGTACCGGTAATGGTTGGAGTAGTCCAGCCGGAGCTAGCGGTTCCACCTTCACTTGTTGACATGTCGGGCATGTTTGCACATAGGATTCAACGTCTGCCCACATACTTGGCCAATATATGCCTCTTTTGAGAAGTTCATACATGCGATTCACCCCTGGATGCCCGGCGGCTAGTACGTCATGATGTTCTCGTAAGACTTTCTTCCTCAGATTGATGTTGTGTGGGACATATACTCTGCGTTGTTTATAAACAACCATTTGATCTTTCCAAGTGAAATGTTTATGAGGCTTTCCCAGCTGGAATTCGATCATTAAGTCCTTCGCCAACGCATCTACACCATAATTCTCCTTGATTTCTTGGAGTAGGCCAGTCACCTGAGTTGTCACTGTTGCCATCAAGTGTTCCTGTCTACTTAGTGCGTCCGCCACCACATTGTTCTTTCCCGCCGTGTGTAAAATGTCTATATTGAATTTTGTGAGAAAGTTTTGCCATCGCATTTGCTTTGGCGTGAGCATACCTTGGGATGAGAAGTACTTGAGTGATACATTATCAGTGAACGCCTTAAAGGGTTTTCCTGCCACACAATGTCTCCAGTGCTCCACTGCTTGAACTACTGCGACCATTTCTTTTTCATGAGTTGGCCATCGTCGCTCTACGTCACTCAATTTCTTTGAAAAATATGCAACAGGTTTTCCGTTTTGCATCAGCACGGCCCCAATAGCAAAGTTCGATGCATCTGTATGTATTTCAAAAGGTTTGCTAAAGTCCGGTAAGGCAAGGATGGGTTCTTGAGTGATCCGTCGTTTTAGTTCTTGGAACGCTGCTTCACATTCCGGTGTCCATGTCATCTTCAGATGAGTCTTGGTCTGCTCCAACAGTGGTGCCACAATTTTGCTAAATGCCTCAATGAATCTCCTGTAAAAGTTACATAAGCCCACAAAGGATTTGATGCCATTAATACTTTTAGGTGCTAGCCAATCCAAGATAGCCTTGATCTTCTTAGGATCCATTCGAATCCATCCGTGGCCTATAACATGTCCAAGGAAGTCAACTTCCTCCACCACAAACTCACATTTCTCTCTTTTCGCGAACAAGTAGTTCCTCCTCAGTCGTTGGAGAATTGTCCTTAAATGTTGAATGTGATCTTTAAGGTTCCGGCTAAATACTAATATGTCATCAATGTACACAATGACAAATTCATCCAGGCAGTCTTGAAATATATTGTTCATCAACGTGCAAAAAGTGGCTGGTGCGTTTGTTAGACCGAATGGCATCACCAGGAACTCGTGACTCCCGTACTGTGTTCGAAACGCCGTTTTGTGCTCATCACGTTTAGCTATTCGAATTTGATGATATCTAGATCTGAGATCTATTCGGCTAAAGTATTTGGCAAGTTTGAGTTGGTTGAATAGGTCATCAATTCTAGGCATGGGATACTTGTTCTTGATGGTACTCTTGTTAAGCATGCGATAATCCACACACATTCGAAGAGTTTTGTCCGCCTTTTCCACGAACAACACTGGGGCTCCAAAAGGTGAAGCGCTAGGTCCAATAAAACCTTTGTCTATCAATTCACCAAGTTGTTGTTTAAGTTCCGCCAACTCTTCTTGTGACATTCTATAGGGTGCTCGTGAAGTTGGCTCTGTTCCTAGTACCAACTCAATTTTATGGTCCACTGGTCTTCGAGGAGGTAGCTTAGTTGGGAGTTCCTCCGGAAACACATCGCTAAATTCTTCTAACAGATCTGCCACTTCTTTTGGCAAGTTTTCTTGTCGCACGTTTTTCCCTTCTGGGACTTCTCGACAGATGCAAAGAAAGCACTTTGACCTTTTCCCTTTCGCCATTCTTTTCATCGCTAATGCTGCAACCAGATTTTGTTCAATATCGGTATCCTTAGCATTTCCTCCGGGCAGGGCTTTTGTCACGCAGATTTGTCCCTTATAATCCAAGAGGACCAAGTTTGAGCTCCTACCCAAAACTGCGATACAGTGTTCATTTAACCAAGGGAGGCCCAAAATCACATCAAAGACATCCATCTCTAAAATCACAAAGCTAAGTTTAGCCTTCCATCTTCCAATCTGCACCAGGATGTTCAATGTCGCTTTGTCTGCATCTAGTGCTCCCTTCGTTGTTTCTACCTTGAGAGTAGATGTAACATTCATGGTCGGCAAGCTGAATTGTTCCACTACGCTCCTTGAGATATAGTTATGTGAAGCTCCGGAGTCGATCATGAAATCTGACTTCCTCCCTGCGATCTTTCCTGATAAGAATAACAATCTTGAACCAATCTTGGGGGTTGCCCCATGGAAGTTCCTTTCCATACTTGTGCGTCGTCCACTCATAAATGTAAGCTCCTCTCACAACTCCCAACTAGATCAGATCACCTGGATCAAAACAAGTAGTCAAGGATAATTCAGGTCCAGGCAAGCACACCACAAACGAACATACCAACCAAAGCTAAACAGAAGATCCCTCTCAAGTCACATTCCCCTTGAGACCGGACGTAGGATCTTTGCCTAGCCGCGCCCACACAAATCTATCACAGAATTAGCCCATGGGGAAACATCCATCCAACCATCCGTGCTTTCACCATTAAGCAGCACATTGCCTCAGTCACGCCCCACCACTTTTTGGTCGATAGCCCTTATAGCTAAACGATCGGCAGCTATCCCGCACCGGCAGCTAACCACCCGTGCTTTTACACCCAAATTCGAACAGCATCTCTGTATCAATGGTCAACCCGTACAGTTCGAATATTTCGCCCCGCACCCCACAAGGTACAGACCGTGCTTTCACCTACCTAGGCAGCACTTTGTCTCATCCGTCCTACGTGCAGACACCGCCAGGCCCGAACCGCGAGAACTGACCGTGCTTACACCTCGAGGGCAGCACTTTGACTCATCAAGTCCCCCGTTCTGCCGACCACCCTGACTGTGGACGCACCCGTGCTTACACTATGCGCAGCACCTTGCGCAACAGTTGTCCTGACAAATCCCAAAACGTGGCCATCCCTGTGAGACTTGCGTAGTTGACCGGCTAGTCGGCTCTGATACCACATGTTGCGCCGGCACCTCAAAGGGCGCTGGGACTTGAGCGGTTTCCCCAACACGCGCTTAAGTCTAACATTCATCCATCATGCACTTACATAAAAGCCAACTCAGAAACGTAACAAGCTTAACCATTCAGACTTAAGAAAACTGGAATCCCAACCAACCCGAAAGCCAACTCAGAATCCGTCCCCAAAAGGTAACCAAAGGCAAAGACAAGCCCCACATGAAACCCAAGGCATAGTGGTCGCCAAACTGACCAATTGGCATAGCAGCAAGCCCCATGTCGATGACAGGGACCCTTAGGCGCCAGCGACGCAAAAAAGTTGTAGTAAAGGTTTTTCCACTTGGACCAGTCCCGGAGGCGAAACTGAAATGGTAATCATCCCCAAGGATCAACTTTATTAGATTTGGAAGAGGTTACATTCATACATAGACTGATCGGTCTCGGGGCCACCAACACGTGCTGGGCATTGTGCCTGGCTCGTGCTGGTAAAGGGAGTTGAGACCTGGCGACTGGATTCCTGGCGCTGGTTGAGCTGCCCAAGTTTCTGTCTGCCGGACTCCCCCTATAGTTCTGCTGTGATTCGGCGCACCCCCTCTATTCTGAAACATAGTGCTTTCTGGTAAAGCACGCTTTTTGGGACTTAGTTTTTATTTTGCTGATTAAGCCTGGCAAGCCTGGCAGAATCAGTCTGGCTCCCGGACATGGGTCCCGGGAGCCGTTCCGGTGGCAGAATCAACTTGCTTCCTGACTAGGCCATGACTCGAGCTCCAGAGCTAGCTCATGACTTGTGACTACTTGACTGGCTAACCACAAGTCGGAGGCTCAATCCTTGACGTTCTAACTTGCTCTGGGACCTTAGGGAGTGTCACCTCTTAGAGTCTTACAGGGCACGTTGGGTGCACCTGAGTCAGCTTTACAACAGTCACACACTTGAAATGTAACATTCTCAGATTTATCAATAAAGTGGGATTTTTCTCAAACTGACTCTGATTACCTTCTGGGTTTCAGTGTTCGGTAAAAGTGCCAGTTGTAAGGCCGCTTTCAAAATTTTTAACTTGGCACATAGCTGAGGGTCGTATCCCGGGACGCCAGCGGTATGCCGTCGGGACCATTCGGTCCGTGGCGCCAGCAGTTCGCTGTCGGGACCATTTGGTCCAGGAACTGGTTGTTTCCATATCTGTCGTGGCTTGTGGTTCTGAGTGCTCCTTGCATGAACGTGAATGGGTTAAGCTCTTGGGAAACAAGATCTAACTTGTCGGCTGAGTTGGATGGCTTGCTTGGGTGGATGTTACCTATTTATGGCTGTCCAGTCTGGCGTGGCACCAGGTTGGCTTCCAGCGCTCATGACGAAGCTGTCAGTTGGTTAAGTCTAATGTAAGTCAGACCGCTTGCTTGGAATGGATGTTACTCGTTTGTAACGAAGCTTCGGGTTGGTTAAGTTTGATGTATGTCGGGCGGCTTGCTTGGAGGGAAGTCACCCACATCGGGACCCCCGATCTGGCATGGCGCCAGGTTGGATCTCAATGTTGGTTTTTGGAACTTCAAGTTGGTTAAGTCTGATTGTTGTTGGCGAGTTGGCTGCTTGTATGTCAAGTGGGTTTGGATGGCAAGAGTTGAAGGCTGGAAAGCTAAGTCGTGGTTTCCGACTCCCTTTGGGATGCCTGCGCTACATGTGATATCAGAGCCGACTGGCCGGTCAGCTATGCGGATCTCACGGAAATGGCCACGGTTTGGGGTTCATCAAGACAACTGTTGTGCAAGGTGCTGCCCACAGTGTAAGCACGGGTGCGTCCACGGTCGGGGTGGTCGGCAAAACGGGGGACTTGATGAGTCAAAGTGCTGCCCTTGAGGTGTAAGCACGGTCAGTTCTCGCGATTCGGGCCTGGCGCTGTCTGCACGTAGGACAGATGAGGTAGTGTGCTGCCATTAGGTTGGTGTAAGCACGGTCTGTGCCTTGTGGGGTGCGGGGCGACATATTCGAACTGTACGAGTTAACCATTGATACAGAGATGCTGTTCGAATTCGGGTGTAAAGCACGGGTGGTTAGCTGCCGGTGCGGGATAGCTGCCGATCGTTTAGTTATAAGGGCTATCGACCAAAAAGTGGTGGGGCGTGACTGAGGCAATGTGCTGCTTAATGGTGAAAGCACGGATAGTTGGAGGGGTGTCCTATGTGGGATGATTCCATGATCGATTTGTATGGGCGCGGCCAGGCAAAGGTTCGTTGGCAGGACCATCTCAAAGGGGGACCTTGTCTTTGTTACTTGTTAGTAAACCTGCCTGAGTGTCTTACTTGTATGTATTCGTGGTGAGTCTTAGTACTCGTGCTTTGCCTGGCTTGCATGATTGCTTGTGATACAAGGAGCTGATGGCTCGAGAAGGAACCTTTTCTTTTGAAGGCTGATACCATCAAACAAAGAGGACTACAGAATCTGTGGGGCGGATTTGCAGTTCAAGTACTCACACGTGAACGACAACGAAACGACTCAATGTTTGCAAAGGATGGATGGCTAGCCTGTTTCTTGGGTTAGTTTCATTTGCGACAACGCCCACCAGACGCAAGCATGAAGTCAAAAGTTGGAAAGGGCCATTTCAGGGGAGATCTTCTATGGAGCAGTTGGTCTTCATTTTGGGACGGCCACCTTCAGAACTGAACTCACTAAGCATGGACGATATTCAGAATCTGTGCGGCGGATTTGCAGTTCAAGTACTCACAGGTGAACGACAACGAAACGACTCAATGTTTGCAAAGGATGGATGGCTAGCCTGTTTCTTGGGTTAGTTTCATTTGCGACAACGCCCACCAGACGCAAGCAGGAAGTCAAAAGTTGGAAAGGGCAATTTCAGGGGAGATCTTCTATAGCAGTTGGTCTTCATTTTGGGACGACCACCTTCGGAACTGAAACTCACTGAGCATGGGTGATATCCAGTATCAGTTGGGTTTTTCCTCAAAGGGGAAAAGACTAGGATCCTCTTCAGAGATTGGCAACAAGTTGGATCAAGCCATAATCCTAGCAGATGGGAAGCAAAGTGTTGGAAAGGCTTTTTGTCCGAAGAACTCTACTCTAAGTCCGATCAGCTGATTTTATAAGTGGAGGGGAACTATCACACACACCTCTCTCTTGGGGCAAATTTTGAATGAAAGTTGATCAAAATGGGGGCAAATTCAAGGTGACCTAGCCATACTCACACGAGGAGACTGGCGACCTTTGGACCTAATAAGTTGACAAGTTTTTGTTGTGGAAAGGAAAGTTTGTTATAGGCTTTCTCTGGACCAGCAATGATGAGGAAACATATGAGTACGCTGGTTTGTGTTACGTGTAAGGCAACTGATCAATGAAGGAACTGTGAAAGTTGAGTCTTGCATGAGAGACTTGGTATTTCGAATGGACGCTAAGGGACGGTTCGCGTTGAGATCGGACTAGTGCAAACTCTGGGTGCATGTGTCTGATTCAAAGAGAGCTACTTGAAGCCAAGATCAATGTACACTTCTTGTTTTGACTGTGAGGCAACTGACCAGTGATGGAATTGTGAAAGTCAAGTTTTGCGCGACGGACATGGTGCTTCAAACAAACGCGAAGAGATAGTTCGGATGCAGATCAAACTGGTGCGACCCTTTGGCTTTCCACGAGGTCAATGGTTACATTTGGGCTGATTCAAAGAGCTACTTCAAGCTAAGTAAGAGGTGCATTGCGGAGTACTCAATCTTTGCCTACCTTAAAGAGCCAAGATGGAAAAGTATCAAGATCAGGCTGGGACAAGGAGAGAAATCAAGGTGCAGAAGCAACAAGGCACAGAGTGGACCATAAAGTGGGCAATCAAACGATAAATCCTTTGGCTCAGGGAGCCCTGATACCTGTGCGGAACTGAACAAATCCGGAGCCCAGGGAGCTCAACACAAAGTGCATCAAGGACAAATCAGGAGCTCAAAGGAGTTCCAAAGTCGAAAGTCAGAAGCGACAGGGGCGAACATTTCAAAGAAAGGCCTCTGTCACCAGTTAATAAGGTTTTTGGGTTTTACGAAAGCGATATCAAATCTACGCTTTTCCCAGACAAAGATATATTTTCAACTTATGTAATCTTTCAGTACAAAGAGCTGAGCCTCCGACTTGTGGTGTGCCAGCTTCAATGTTAATAAAAAGTGGCTAGTAAATTGAGTACTGTGCCAAGTAGTTGGAATGTATAGTTATTTTAATTGGGGGACACCTTTACTTTAATCTGACATCTGATGAGGACATCAGATTTTATAAAGGTGGGGTGGATGTTGTAAAGCTACTTTTACAAGCTTTACTTCCGGCACCATCGGCGCCAGCTATGTCCCCGGCGCCAGCAGCGCCCCTGCTGCTCCCGGCACCGCTCCTGGCGCCACTGTGACCAGAATCCAACCGGCGCCAAGTTCCTATGGCTGAAAATCTTTGATCGGTTCTAGCGGAGTCCAGAGAGCTCAGATCGATGTGCAATCACCTCACACGATCTAGGCATGATTAAAGGAATCCTGAGGATCAATAAAATCTAGAGAGAGAAAATGACTTTCTAGAAAGAGAAAATCCTAGAGAAAGAAAAACGTGCTTTACAAGCTTAGGTAGATTGCTTGGTATGAGGGGGGGTGACGAATCACACCAATACTGTAGGGGAGTGCGGGTTGCGACTCAGGGCGAGCTCCAACCAAGTCTCAGCCTCCCTTGTTGGAATGTTGTCATGGCTCTCGCCTTGGCATGCTAGCGCCCCGGAGACTAGGGTCGGTCACACACTTGAAATGTAACCTTCTCAGATTTATCAATAAAGTGGGATTTTCCTCAAACTGACTCTGATTACCTTCTGGGTTTCAGTGTTTGGTAAAAGCGCCAGTTGTAAGGCCGCTTTCAAAATTTTTAACTTGGCACATAGCTGAGGGTCGTATCCCGGGACGCCAGCGGTATGCCGTCGGGACCATTCGGTCCGTGGCGCCAGCGGTATGCTGTCGGGACCATTTGGTCCAGGAACTGGTTGTTTCCATATCTGTCGCGGCTTGTGGTTCTGAGTGCTCCTTGCATGAACGTGAATGGGTTAAGCTCTTGGGGAACGAGATCTAACCTGTCGGCTGAGTTGGATGGCTTGCTTGGGTGGATGTTACCTGTTTATGGCTGTCCAGTCTGGCGTGGCGCCAGGTTGGCTTCCAGCGCTCGTGACGAAGCTTTCAGTTGGTTAAGTCTGATGTAAGTCAGACCGCTTGCTTGGAATGGATGTTACTCGTTTGTAACGAAGCTTCGGGTTGGTTAAGTTTGATGTATGTCGGGCGGCTTGCTTGGAGGGAAGTCACCCACATCGGGACCCCCGATCTGGCATGGCGCCAGGTTGGATCTCAATGTTGGTTTTCGGAACTTCAAGTTGGTTAAGTCTGATCGTTGTTGGCGAGTTGGCTGCTTGTATGTCAAGTGGGTTTGGATAGCAAGAGTTGAAGGCTGGGAAGCTAAGTCATGGTTCTCGGCTCCCTTTGGGATGCCTGCGCTACAATGAGGAAATGATAAGTAGAGGCTGTGTTTGGCAAAGTCCATGAATCCATAAACCATTGAACCTCACATTATTAGCTTTGAAAGTTACTTAACAATAACAAAATTCACATGAACATTGTACTCATAAAAAGGTCATAAAAAAATTGAAAGATATATTATGACTCATAAAGATGATTAACTGAGACTCTTAATAATTAAATTCAAACATTGAGGGTCTTCCTCACCAGCCTTTACACTCGGGGAAAATCTTTTATATGACTTTTAGCCCCGATTCAATAATGATTTATTTTATCGCTTAGCCTAAGTGTGTCAACATAATTTTATGGTCATTTTATAGGGTGCAAAGGTCACTAACAAGATCATTTCTAAATACATGAACCCCTTTGCTATCATTGGCCACATCCAAAGATTACTTATACTATTACCTTACTACTAGGGTGACTATATCACTACAAATAATGTTGACTTTTTTTTGTTATTGCAATTTGAGCCAAGGCACTCATGGGTTACTTAATGTGATAACACCATGTAGGAGAAGGTTACTAATGTAAAAGGAATCATGAGCGCACAAGATGTTCTAAAAAAAAAAAAGAGAGAAAATTTACCATGTCATAGAGCTATAACCTTTTTTTTTTGGTTTTTTTTTAAATGATAGAAATTTAGAAAGGGAAGCTTATTTTTATTGCAAAATTGACCGATTTTGCCGATCTCTCCGACAAAGCTTCGCTCACAAAATTCTGAAAAAAATGGTGTAACCTTCCTTTTTCCCCAAAAAATCTAAACAAGTAAATTTTCAGTGATTGGTCAATTTCATTGATTTTGCAAGGAACTTAGCTTTTAAATTCCAAGCAAAATGGGCAAAGACTCAGCCAGTTCCTCACACATCCATCAAGTTTTTTTCTTGGTTTCTTTGAAGGGCAATAGGACCCTTGAAGGGCATTGCAGCTTGCAAATTGAAACCCTGATCTGGAATCTAGTAAATTGGAGGAAAGGCAAGGAAGGTGGTTGAGCTCTCTCACCTTCCTTTTTCCTTCCAAGGCAGGAGCTCCTCACCTTTTCACTTTCTCCCTCTCTTCTTCGTCTTCTTCACACTTCTCATGAGCGTTGGAGCACATTCGACTCTGCAGCAGCTGGCATGGCACCATGTAGTAGGACTAGTGGTGTGTGTGGGACCAGGTCAAGCATCTAAGCATCTCTAATCTCCCTTGACTACATGCTGCACATAGGCAGATCATGGCTCTGGCTCTTAAATCAAACGCCCGCAGCACCTGAAGCTCAGAACTAAGCACTAATCTGCTTTATATCAGTGTCTGCGATTTGGGTATTGGGTAATATTGGATCTGTCACATAGCTACGGCTGAGGAGTACACCGGAGTTTGGAAATTGGAGTTATAAGTACGAGGAATTCTCCGCTGATCCATCCAATTTGGACCGTAGCTGCTGGATTTGATGACAAGGGGCAAGGAATTACTGTAGAGTTTAGCGACTTGTTGATGTTGTAAGCTGCCCAGTTGAAGTTCATAGCCATGTTCGGGGTGCATAAGCCCAGTTTCAAGGGCTTGAGAGCAATTTGAGGATGTTCTGTGACACCGGCTGACGTAGTGGGAGTTGTGAAAGGGGAGGTGGCCAGAGCCCGGTACGTAAGAATATCTCATCCGTCTTTGTTATCGTTGTCAACACTATGTTTTTCTATCAAGAGGGCGGATTTATACCAAATTGATCTTCCTCAAGGGCAACGTTTCTACCCTTTTCTCTTTACAAACTGTTTTTCTGGAAATAAAACTAGAAATAATCTTTTGAGCTTGCTTCTAGGCTTCACAAACTGTTTTTTCTGGAAGTGAAACTAGACATGATCTTTCGAGCTTGCTTCTAGGCTTAGTGGATTTGTTGTTTGGATACTGTAGGTTTGTAGTTGAAAGTTCTTGGTGGCTAGACTTACTGGTTATGCCTAAATCATTCTTGTAATCTCAATGAAGGAGCTGTACTGCAAATGCAGATTCAGGGTATTATAGCAATTTTTAGCTGACGAGGAGATCTCAGCCTACAAAGTTGAATGAAGAGCAAATTTTTGGCAGTTTTCTGTTTCCAAAAAAGGGCAAATTGATTTAGGAAACTTGCATGCAGTCCTCAAATTCTCTGTACGTCCAGCTGCTTGTGAAAGTAACTTAACTCTTGTTTCTGTATTGGTGATTCAGCGTCTTTTCTAGCAAAAAATCTCACCGTGAAAGCAAATCCATTTTTGCAAATGAGACCAAGTCTGCTACATATCCTGGGTGTTGAAGTGCTGGAGCTAACAAAGAAGGAAATTCGTCTGCATGTGGAAAGAAGCTAATCTAATTGCTGCATATGTTACAATTGAGACCTTTACACGAAGAGAGGAAAAAGAAAGGTAAATAAAGGCAGTGCATTAGTGACAGGCAAGAGACCCAAGTTTTGTATTGAAGTCCAGCATTCAAATTCATAAACTCGGCGGCTGTTATTCATGTCCATAAGTTAACAAAAGGCTTCACAAACTGTTGTTTCTGGGAATGAAACTAGAGAAGATCTTTCGAGCTTGCTTCTAGGATCACCTGATTTGTTGTTTAAAAATTCTAAGTTTGTGGTTGAAAGCGCTTGATGGTTTATCTTACTGGTTGTGCTTAAATCAATCTTGTAATCTCATTGGAGAAGCTGTACTGCGAATGCAGAGTCAGGGTATAATAGCAAATTTTAGCTGACGAGGAAATCAGCCTACAAAGTTGAATGAAGAGCAAATCTTTGGCAGTTTTATGTTTCTAAGAAAGGGCACATTGATTCAGGATACTTGCTTGGAATTTTCGAATCTTCAAATTCGCACATTGATTCAGGGTACTTGCTTGGAATTTTCGAATCTTCAAATTCTCTGTACGTCCAGGTGAATGTGAAAGTATTTTTACCTTTGTTTCTGTATTGGTGATTCAGAGTTCTTTCCTAGCAAAAAGTCCTTGAAAGCAAATCCATTTCTGCAAATGAGTCCAAGTCTGCTACATATGCCTGGTGTTGAAGTGCTGGCATCTTTTAAGCAAAAATTTGTGTGCATGTGGAAAAAAGCTAATCTAGTGGCTACGTATGTTACAAATGAGACTTTACCAGAGTATATGTAACTGTTGAGATGATGACATAAGAGGGACTGTAGTTGCAGTGGAAAAGTATTTCACGGCTGAATATACCAAATATTGATGTACATTAAGTAGTGAAATTTGGATTTGACTTTATCTTTCCACACAGTGCTGTTGTGTCATTCTTGTCTAGGAACCTATTAGGTGATTAGAGGTTTTGATGACTTCTTCCCGTCACTAAGCAGATGTGGTGTTCGGAATTGTTTGTGAAGGAAGTATCAACCAAGAAAATGGAAACTTCTTCAACTGCAAACGAAAAAATTGCCACACCTGCTCTTGAAAATGTCCCCACCCTTTCGACAGATGAAACATTACATACACACCCAGCACCTGACAATGACAAGCTTTCAGAAAGCTCATCAGTGCTTCATGATGGATCTGCTGTTTCTGAACCACTTATGGAGCTTTCGAGTTCTGGCAAAGCTAACCCAAGCTCAGATCCAATGGCAATGGATCAGCCTGCAGTCGATTGTCAATCCAAGAGGACCTCATCGGGGCCTGAGAGGTAAGCCTGATATTCCTAGTTCTGTTTAGAAAAGAGAGCCTGAGAATCATATCTGATACTAAAATATTTGGCGGGAATAAACTTGAGCAAGTCATTTAAGTAGGTCTCATTTGCACCAAACATACATGTTCTTGTCTGTAGGAAGCTTACTTTAGGTGAAGACCCTGCGGCAATGACAATAGAGTTCTTGAGAGCGAGACTCTTGTCTGAGCGTGCCATCTCCAAATCCGCAAAACAGCAAACTGAACAGTTGGCAAAGAAGGTTTTCTTCTAGTTATTCAACATAGTTTACTTGTCAAGCTTTCAGAATTCTCTCAATTGTATACAACAGATTGCTTAATTCTTTTGAAAGTCCTGCCTCTTCTAAAGTGTTTCTTGGAAGATGTTATTAGAAAAATCGTGCCTTGACGCTGCTATAATTGCTTTATGATGACACCATTCACTGTGGGCTGCTGATCAGTGTGCACTGAGAATTATAGGTTTTTGATACATTTGTAGCTTATGGCCAGGTAGATTTGACATGTTTGTCATTCTCAATGTGTCTAGGTTATCGAGTTGGAGAGAATTTTACAAGCTGAGGTGGAGAGAAAAAGACTGAGTCAAATTGCAGCTGAACAAGCCTTGACAAAGCTACAAAATGCTGGTGTTCACCTAGATTCCAAACAGCTGGATATTTTTGTCAGGGAGTTTGATTCAAGAAAAGAAGCGCCAAATTATCAGGATAAGGGAAACACTGTAGGTTTTTCTGAATCTGAAAGCTCCATGAACTCGAGTTTGAAGTCTCAAAGGGTACATAATGTGAGAGGCTCAGAGGACCTTGAACTCAACAATCAATACGATGATGCTAATACAAGTAAGCCTGATCAAATACTTACGAAGCCACAATCAGATCCAAAAAACCATGAACTGGAAAGAGATGAAAATGGAGGAGGGGACAATCCTGTTAGGCTTTCAGAAAATGAGGGGTTAGACTTGCAAGCATTGTCACCAGCAAGTGACACTCTACGACCAGTTCCTGTAAGGGGCATTGGCCGATCATGCCGGACTTTTAAGAAGAGACACACAAGGTATGCAAAGCTCTTTATTGCAGAAATATGAGGAGGGAGATGTCATTGCATGAGTATCACATTGTTTTATAATGCGGCTAGTACAAGTTCTTATTGCACTATTGTGTTTTTATCTAATTTGTCTTCCCAGTTGCAATTATTACCAATATGATTTAGAAGTTGAACGGACAGCAGAAGCTTTCACAACATTAATTATGATTCGGCTATATTTCTCGGTGCATCTCTATTGGATGTGATGTTAGAGTGAATGGAACACGTCCTTTGACTTTCAATGATGTTCTTCAGAAGCCAAAGTAAAGCAATTCTGTTTGGAGCATCTTTCTTTTGATTTGACAATCTAGTAAGCCAAGTAAAATGGCCACTCCCTTAGCAAATTATCTTCCAATAAAATATTGCAAGGTTTTACCATAGGCTACAGCTTCCCTCAGCCTGTTTGTTGTGCCGCATATTAAGAAATATGATTTATAGAAAGGTCTTGCGAGAAATACCTGGTTAGACTATTTCTTGACTCGATCAATGATGTATGTGGTATTCGAGTCTTTGGCTAATAGTAACGGTAGTAGTTGTTCTTGATATAGAAAGAACTTATGCTTAGGTACTTGTCAGAGACATCAATCGAAAATGTGTATTAAGGATCCAGGGGATCTAGACATCAGTCTGGTGATGATTAATCATCATGGGTCTACTCTAGTTAGGCCAAATTTAGCTTGGGGTATGCAAGTTCCTTCAAGTGAAGTCATAGCCATCTAAACTGAGGCTCATAGACTTGTCTACCAACGTTTCAATCAATTGCATGGATATGCAAGGTCTAATTCAGGTTAAGCTTCTTATTAGAGCTCTATTCTAAGATATTTTACAGTTTTACATGCAAGGAGGCCTCCCTACCTACGAGCTTTATGAGGGGGCCTAGTCACAATATAAGCAGTGGTTATGATGTTAGTTGCTGTAGGATCAAGTAGAGATAAATACAGATTTTCCTTAAGAGGAAACTCATACTCACCTTGGTGCAATGGGACTTTATCAATATCACAAATTAATTATTTGAACATTCAACAATAGTTGTGGTCAGGTCCCATATCACCGTAACCCACCTCACTCCGCAAGATGTTGTTAGAGCTAATGTTCACATTGTTATCCCTAATGTTGTCATCTAGGGTTAATTAGGATTATTGGGCCATGCCTGTGTGCTAATTCTAGGGGCCTTTACCTATATTTAGTAAAGTCAAGTTGGAACTCAAGTTCGAGATTCTAGTACTTGATTAGGAACACAAGTTTTTCTATAGATAGGTGTTGGGTGCTTTTACCTTATATAGAGACACCAATTAGGCAATTGCTTTAAGGTTGCTTTTGGTTTTGCTTTTACTTTTTGGCATAGACTATTGTCTATAAGTATATAGTGTGCCCTAGTCCATTTGCAATGGGACATAGTTGAAGTTTCCATGGGAAAAAACTACGTGGAACAAGAGATGGCGAGGGAGATGGCAAGAGAAGGCAATCAATGATCATGGTGTCACTGAAGCTGTAGAAGCGGCTAGCAACCAACGTCAACTTCAGAAGTTCAAAGATTGGACAAGGTTTTGTTGAGGTTGGAATCGACAAAGGTGCAATGGGAGTTGCATGAGAAGTATAGACTATGGGTCTATATAAGTAAATCAATATTCAAGAGGATGCTTCATTGATTCACAATTTCTTATCATGGTCGCAAATGATAAGTTCATTGTTACAAGTGACAGGTGTGGCAAGCTGTGTGGTTGTCATTTTACGTTGTATTGGTTTGGTTTCTCTCCAAGTCATAGAAGATTGGTTATGTGGTAGAAACTTTCTTGTCTATCTGAACTAATATCACTTGAGATTTATCATTAATCGAAGTGATAGTTTGTTGTGGTTGCAAGTAATTCCTGGAGACCATCCAAGGCATAGTTGATTGTTCATGTGGTGGTACCAAGTGAGATCAATTCTTCTAGGAAGATCTGTTTTGAATTCTAGAAACAGTTGTTTCTTCAAGTTCTTGAATCTATCCAAGTTCATGTTCCGTCATGTGGTAGATTTTGTTGTTTCCGATATTTGTGTGAGGAAGTATTGTATATGCTTTATCTTTCTATTGGGGATTCTCTATTACTTACATATCTGGTTGGGTTCATGGATGACATTCTATTTGTATCATTGTTGGAGAGTGGTCGGAATGCAAACATGGAAGTGTACATCCAAGGGAAGTAGTTTAGCTAAGTCCATCAAGTCCATCACAGGTCATAACTTATGAGAGTACCAGGAGAATTGAAGTGGATCTAATTCAAGGAATCGACACAAGTGGAGCCAACTATGAATGAAGTACAAGTTTCTAACGTGAGTGCTGATGCATGAGATTTGATGTTGATATTTGGAGATCTATTTCCTACTTATGATTGTTATGATGGTGCTATGGTAATCATCCTTCGATTTCCATTTTGAGTCGGTTGTGTCATCTTCAAGCTTCACTTTGAAAGAGGATTACTTTTTCTTTAAGGATGTTGGTGAGATGCTTACATATTTCTGGTAGCTTGGAAGATGTTCAAAAAGATCAAGGGAGTCAATCTTCAAGCAAAGCTCTCAAGTTATAGCAAAGGTTAATCATGTCCACATAATTTGCTTCAGGGGGGAGTCAATTGTTTGAGCCTAAGAAAGTTTAGGTATTGGATGATGATGTTTTGCACTCATGGTAGTCACACATATGCACTAAAGAGACATGAAGACAAAAGCAAGACATTGGGAAGTCATATGAAGCAGGTTCATATGAATAAGATCGACATTCGAAGGAATTCTACATCATCATACAAAGGAAGTTCTACATCGAGTAATGAAGACATTGAGATTAGAGTTGATCATGGATTCTACATCAGAATTGAGGATCTTCATTACATGGGGGTGATGGAGGATACACATGCATAGTTAATGCTATGCGTAGTTCTTGTTATTAACAATGTAAACATTAAGGGGTAGTGTTAGAGTTAATGTTCACATTCTTACCCCTAATGTTGTCACCTAGGATTAATTAGGATTATTAGGCCGCGCCCGCATGCTAATTCTAGGGGTCTTTACCTATATTCAGTAAAGTCAAGTTAGACTTTAATTAGACTCAAGTTCGAGATTCTAGTGCTTGATTTGGAGCACAAGTTTTGCTATAGATAGGTGTTGGGTGCTTTTACCTTATATAGAGACATCAATTAGGCAAGTGCTATAAGGTTGCTTTTGCTTTTTGGCATAGACTATTGACTATAAGTATATAGTGCGCCCTAGTCCATTTGCAATGCGACATAGTTGGAGTTTCCATCACTTGTGTTCTCTCATGTGTATGACTATTGTCTAACAAGAATAGGAATCTTCCCTTGGGTTACTTGTATGAGCAAGTCGGTTTTCTAACAGATGCACCCTCTCAAGTATTGAATGATCACAAGACTTAAAATCCACTCTAGAAACATATTTAATATAATCCATAGATGGTTTGATTGATGCCCACACGCCAGTATAAGTAGTCCTAGTTCTCAACAGTATTCTGAATATTCATCACATGTAGTTTTCATGCTTGGCAAGTTGAAGTTGGATAATGTTTTAACTTCAGGATTAATAGTAGCCATGATTAATACTTTCTGCAAAACTAAACTCACAAAACTTGCCCTTTATTCACTTGCATAATGTCCAAACTTGAATATCCACATTTGATATTTCACAAGGCCAAGTTGTCATGGGATACTTCTACGAAGTTATGGAAGAATTCCTTGAAAGCATGCTGCATTACTCACTGGAAAATACTTGGAGCATTGCATAATCCAAAGAGGACTACTGTGAATGCATAAGTCCCCCAGGCTGTTGCCAAGGCCATTTTGTATTGATTCTGAAATTCAATCTACACATGGTAGTACTTGCTAAATCCATCCAAGAAAGCTATTGCTCAATTTTGACTATATCGAAGATTTTGCATGGTAGGTTAGGCAAATCATGTTGTTCACTGTTGTGATGCTTGATTCTCACTCTTATGCTTAGTTTTTTAACATGTAACATGGTAATAGGGCCGAAGGTTTGGTAATCTAGTCATAAGGCTTTGCTACTTCGGATTGTTAAGGTCAATTCAGGGAGAAAAGAGGTTCTTTGTAGCTAGGTTCTATCTTGAGGTGGAGTTTGCATGCATATCTCATGTCAAAAGCTGATTTTGTACGTTAGTGTTACTTATTAACTTGCGAGCATATAAGAGTTGACAGAATCTACCTCAAGTAAAAGCAGAAAGCAATCAAGAAGCAGGATCTGTTATTGCTGGTTATGGCCTGATCTTGGCCTGGGATAAATATCTAGATGTGGAAGCATAAATATTTGTACTTGGGAAGGGCAACATACTTCAAGTGCATGTGCATGCAAAAATTTGAGTCCTCATTGCAAAATTGTTTGTTGTTTTGTAACGTAATAGGTGCAGCATTTGTAATGATTATATGGCATGTTTAAACCATGGTCTACTGATGGCCTTCAGCCAGCAGCAATCAGCTGATCTTGGTCACTGACTGTTATCAATTATCGGCTAAGAGTGACCTCTGTTAACAAAGAAATCTGTGAAAATAAAGGAATCTGGGAAACATGTGAAAACAAAGAGCCATACCTAAGCACAAGTTTCTTGACAACAAAAATCTTATTTTTTTAAAGTTTAGGCCCTTAGGGTATCCTTTTGAAGTCTATCTAGCAGTGAACTTCCAGCTCCTTGCAGATCCAACAGCAAACCATCACAATTTGGGAGCCCGGTTAGCAGTGATTATTAACAGGCAATCAACCTTTGACAAAAAATGAGCTTCAAGGTACAATCTTGCGCTTTTGACAAAAAAGAGAAGAAAAATGGTGCACAACTATACAAACATGTCCATCAAAGATGATCTATTAGCGAAGCAGGAGGATGGGATATATTAAACAGCTTTATTGAAACGAAAAATACCTAGAAAATGAACTTCACAACTATAGTGCAAGCCTTGTGACATCAAGCAAAGAGCTCTTGACTTTGGCAAGGACTTCATGGATTCATCAATAGTAATTGGTGAAATAATCTCTAATTATGATCTTGTTCATGATGTATTGAATAGCTTATCTGAGCACTATACGAATTTTGTCCTTAGCTTGTCAAGTCGTGAAAAGCAATCTAGTTTTGAAGAACATTGTGGATTGTTGTTGCATAAAAAAGCTAGGAGACACAATTTCAATAGAATGATGCTTAGAGTATGTGGACAAAATAGGCTCTAATTGTAGGGAAAAAGAAAGGGACAGATCTTGGCAAAAGCAAGATGGTAAGAATCATTAGATTCAAAAAAAGAAGTTAGCTGCTACCTTTGTGCTAAGTGAGGTCATTCCAAGAAGCAATGTCAGAAAATTCTAGCCTATCTTAACAAAAAGGGTATTATATAGGAAATCCGAAACCACTTTGTTGATGCAAATGGATTATTAGCTAGTGGTGATAGTTGTGAAGTTTGATCTCAAGTCAAATCATTATCTCTTTAGTGCAGTTGTTAAAAAGGGAGTCCATGGATTGCTGGTTTTTAGACGTGGGAGCATCCCGAAATATGTGTCCAAGATGAGATTGGTTTCAAATTTGTGAAGAAAATTGTGTAGATTTCAACATCTACATAGGTGATAACTCCATAAATAGAGTTAATGCTTCATTGCAAAAGTGATGTGATGGTGACTCTACCATCAGGTGAAAGGAAAGTTATTAAGGATGTCTTGTATGTGTTTGGAATAACTAGATACCTATTTTTTCTGGTTGTATAGTAGATCAAGGAACGGTGGTTGAATTTCATAGTGATGTTTGCACAATAAACAACAATGGTAATCAAGTCACAGTCATGTGAACCAAGACATAGGCTCATCTATGTAAGTTCTAATCCGTTGCGTGGACACACAACGTTTAATACAACTTCTTACTTTATTAGAGCTTCTAGGATTTTTATAGTTTGACTGCAAGGAGGCCTCCCTGCTTGTATTATTGTGGGGCATCCCCCTAAGACTTTCTTCTGTTTCTTTCAAAGGCATTTTACTTCATCTCTTTCACACTTTCCATATAATTTTTAAGAATTATTTTCTTCACCTTCCTTCCTTCACTAGATTGTCCCACTTTCTTTTCCCAGTTTTAAAATCACTTCACTATGGCTTGGGTTATTTCATTTTTCACTTTTCATCCTAGCATCCTGTCTATTGTTGAATACACTGCACATATGCTTTAACTTGCAGATAGGATTCTTTGGATGCCTAGTCTTACAAGACAAGATGATGTCTTCCCTAAGCTCAGATTAACCAGTTCTACCATAGTTTTCTACTTATTGAGGGTACATTTATTGGTATTCTTCCTTTTAAAATTTATTTGCTTTATGGTGTAAGCAACTGTTGATAATATCTCCTACGATTTGTCATCAATTAGTGCTTTTTGATCAATTGTGGCCAAGTGCATAGTGCTTGTACATCCTATCATTGAGTGATTTCATTTGGGATCGACTTCTTATTGAGTTAGCATTTGATGGTAAACTGTTCATATATTGTTGACGAGCTTGATATCAAGATGACTTCCGTGATGATGGACACATATTTTTATCTTAGGAAATTGTGAACATCTATATATATATATATATATATATATATATATATATATATATATATATGTATGTATATAGATAGATAGATAGATCATAGAAGCCGCGGTATTGGGAACCGCGGTTCCCGATATCGCGGCTCCATACTGGTACCGCGGTACCATAATATAATAATATAATTATTATTTAACATCAGGACCATACTGGTACCGCGGTACCACAATAGAAAATATTATTTAGTATTTAATATTTTTAAAATTTTTTTCCTACCTAAACCTACCCGCCCCCCTCGCATTTCATCAGAAATTTTTTTGCGCCCTCCTCCGCCTTGCCATCGCTACTGTTTCCGCCTGCCTGCCTTCGATTCCTTGCGTCGCCCTTCGCCCACGCAACGCCCTGCCTTGCATCTGACTTGCTTCGCCCTACCTTCGCCCATTCTCAGCGTCTCTCCAACAATGAACCCTGCTGTTTTTTTTCCAGCGATTCCTTCCAGCTTTAGCTTCATCTGCATTTTTTCCCTAGTTTCTCCATCGCAATGGTGCAATCCGTCCTTTCCGGTCTGTGGGACGAGGTAGACATTGTCAGGCGGGTTGCCGACAAGAGCAACAAGGCCGGTCAGAAGATCGTGCGTTGCCAATACTGCCTCGTCGAATTTGCTGCGTCCCTCACTCGCCTTAAAGGCCACCTGCTCGATGCACGCGCCAAAAATGGTGGCACCTTAAATGCTGCCCCTTGTGGCAGCATGTCCGTCCCCGACAGGCAGCGACTACTGGACACCTACGGGCCATGTCTTGTGGCGGGGGAGAACACCATTTCGGAGGGCGTTCTCCGGTTTTGCACCGCTCCTTATGTGGCTGACCCAGAGTTGCTGCCTGCTTGGCTGGCACGCACGAGGAGAGGGAGTGCATCCTCGTCCCGCCACTCATCCCCCTCAGACATTTCCGCCACACGCACCCCCATCTGCACCCATTCCGGTGGATCCCGTCCCATCACGTCCGCCAGTTGCCACTGCGGTTCCACCACCACGTCCTGTTGCTCGCACGAACCCAGTTTACGATTTTCTCATGGATTCTCCGCCACCCGAGCAGGCCCAGGATGCTACTGACAAGGCCTTCGAGGATGTGGATGAGATCCCTTCTTCTTTCCCTTCCCATCCGGATGATCTCCCTAGCCAGTTTTTGTATCCCATGCCAGATGTTGCCCCTCCACCAGTGCACCCCACTTATGCTGCTGCACCCATCCCTGCCAGTGCATCCCACTCTCCCCATTCCACGTCTACAGCCGATGCATCCACTAGTGCCCAGCTTGTCGCGTCATTGTCCATTCCTGTCACGGTTGGTGCACCGTGCTGGAGGTCCACCACCCGTCGCCCACCAGGTAGAGCCCTTGTGCAGCAGACCATTCGCGGTGCGCATCAGCCGCACATGGACAGAGAGGCCACACAGGCCGTGGCCAGTTTGATTTACGAGCTGAACCTACCTTTTGCCATCACCGATTTTGAGCCCTTCAGAAGGGCATTCCGCCTTGCACAGTCTGTCAGCCCTAGCTGGAGAGTCCCTGGTTCAGAGGTTGTCCGTACACACATGTTGAGAGATAGGGTCGAGTCCTTGTCCAGAGAGATGGAACCTCTACGCCGCCACTGGGCCACATATGGATGCAACATCATGTCCGATGGCTGGACTGATGTCAAGAGGAGGCCAATCCTCAACATCTTGGTCTCCAGCTGCATGGGTACACAGTTTTTGAGAGCCGTGGATTGCAGTAGAGGGGGGAGAGTCATATCTGCAGATTTCATGTACGACGTCATTAGGTCTTCCATCCTGTCCATAGGCCCCCAACATGTCGTTACGGTGGTGACGGACAATTCCACCAACTGTGTTCAAATGGGTGTCCTGCTAGAGGCCGAGTTCCCTCACATCGTCCATACCCCCTGTCCGGCGCACGACATAGACCTTTTGATGCGGGACATAGGTGCACTTTCCTGGGTTAGAGCCATCGTCCGCGAGGCCCTCTTCCTGGTGACTTTTGTCACCCGGAAGAGGCGTGTTCTTGCCATGTTCCGGGTGTTCAGCCATTTGGACCTCCGTAAGCCAGCCCCCACATGCTTTGCATTCGACCTGGTGGTCATCGACCGTCTGATCAGGTGCAGGGCACAGCTTCTACAGATGGTTGCCAGTGATCTTTGGCGTGCCAGTACGTTTCAGCACACGGAGGATGGGGAGCACTTTTCTTCCACGGTGAGGGGAGACCAGTTCTGGAGGGATGCACAGACATTGTCAGGATTGCTTCGACCACTCTACATTGTGCTCCGCATGGCTGACAGCGAGGGGTCCACACTTGGATTGGTGTATGAGCTCATGGACCGGATCGGACAGTTCCTGCAGCTGCCCATCTTGCAGCCAGAGAGGTAAGCGAAATTGTTCGTTATCTTTTCAATGTTTGATAGTTTGTTTTTATGTCGATGTTAAGTTTTTTTTGAAAATTTGCTTCGTCTTCGTGCAGGATGACGGAGCTGAGGTTCATCTGGGAGACGCGGTGGAACTACTTTCACAGGAGTATCCACAACGTTGCACACATCTTGCATCCCCTCTTCCTCTCTCCGACACAGATATCAGACAGGGAGCTCGAGGCGGATTGGCAGTACATCTACAGGGTGGGTCCACACACTGGCTTGGATCCTATCAGACTCATGGAGGAGTTAGCTGCATTTCGTTTCGGCATGGGCACGTTCGGTCACCCGGTTGCTCAGGATCCAGAGAGGAGGCAGCTCCCCATTACCTGGTGGACCATGTTCGGTAGCACCTATCCCTCCATACAGCGTCTTGCACTGCGTGTCCTTTCTCAGGTATGCATCTCATTTCATCCTCCCTTGCTGTATTTCGTTGACGTTCCACCCGTGCACATGTGCTGAAGCATTTCATTGCACGTACCACAGGATTGCGCTGCCTCCGTATGTGAGCGTAATTGGAGCACATGGGCCCTGGTTCACACAAGGAGAAGAAACAGGCTGTCAGTGAGTCAGCTAGAGCGGTTGGTGTTCTGTATTAATCAGTTACTAACATTCATCATAAATTTTTACGATACTACAAATGAGAATGTCAATAACAAGGTGATAGTTGTTCTCAAGTTAGATGAGTCTAAAATTATAAAAGGACAAAAAATGGAAAGAGTCAATCTTGGGAACCGTGGGGTGAACCATACCACGGTTCATGAACCGTGGTACGGTTCCTGTATTTAATTAATTAATTAATTTATTGACTTTTTGCCCCCCAAAACCCTTTTTTGCACATGGAAAGCTTCTCTCTTAAGCTTTATATACCACTAGCAGTCAGTGACCTCCAACAAAATCTTAAGCAAATTGTTAAGCAAAATATCACGTCTCGCCAGGAGACTGCCGACCATTACGAGCGCATTGCAGGTGATGGGCTATTCCCCACATAGCATGTTGGTTTACGTCTCACTAAAATGTAGGTTGCCATTTTTGATCAAGTTGTTGTCCTAACACGCAATATTTTGACCTTGCAGACGAAGATATCTGATTTGAAGCGCCAGGTTGACTTGCCTACGGACAGCGTCCATCCCATCCTACAGATGACTTGGGCACACAGTTGATGGCAGAGAGAGAGAGAGAGAGAGCTTGTTGAGATGAGAGAGAGAGAGCTTGGGCTTGAGCACAGAGAGCCTCCTTTGTATGAGGCAGACGAGCCAGTGTTAGAGGATGAGCATGATGAGGATGAGCCCATTCGGGTTGTGTTTGCCAGTTCAAAGAGGGATGAGGCAGACCATACAGGTGCAGGGCACATGCCACGGGCAGGGGTCACAAGTGCATCACGTGGCAGAGGTGGGGCACATGGCACAGGTTATACCGGGAGACAGGCAAGGCACACAGGGGGGGCCAGTGGCATACCTACCTATGTCGACATGATGGAGGAGGCTCTTGATAGAGGGCAGAGTGATTTAGATGCCGGTCCCGCAGCTGTTTGGATGCGTGCAGTACAGAGTCATGGCCGTTACTACGACAGCACACCAGAGGAGGCACCAGATGATTTTGACATAGATTGGGAGGCCATGTTGGGTCTACAGGGTGCACATGATGAGGCACGGTTGATTCAGGGGATGGTGCACAGGATGATTCAGGGGATGGTGCACAGGATGAGGCCCAGAGCGTATTCAGATGCCCAGCTGGACGACTTGATTGCCACATTGGATTCAGAGGCTCAGCAGATGCCGAGTGTCAGGGCACCCCCTTCATCTCTTGCCAGCATGCCATACACAGAGTCCCAGCCAGAGCAGCCGCACGAGGTGTCTACAGTTCCTCCAACTCCTCCAGTGCTACCGATGCCATTCAGGCCTGCAGCCCCTCCATCGTCGTCCACTTCTGCAGCACCAGGTCTCCATGGCAGGCCACCATCTGTGCCCAGGTTTTCTCTTGCAACGCCCACATCCACAGTGGCTCCTCTAGCTGCTCCTCCAGTGGCAGCACCCACTCCACATCCCCCTCCTTTGGCAGCACCCACTCCACTGGCTCCCCCTTTGGCAGCACCCATGATGTACCAGTATCGGCCACCGCAACGCCCCTTTCAGTACATATCGCCGCTGTACTTGCCTCCTGCACAGCCAGTTCCTCCACCTGCAGCAGCCCCACGGGCACACACTCCACGAGCTCATCCTCCTCGCTCAGGTGCACAGGGAGTTCCCTCTTTTGCTTCCCTATCCCAGCCGGCCTCAGCTTGGGCCCAGCCTAGCCAGCCAGGTGATTTGCAATGGGGGCGGGGATGTGCAGCTCTGGGTGTCTCTCCTGAGTCTGTCGCAGCATCTCTGCAATGTCTGCCTCTTGCTTCCGATGTCTTTCGTTGTGCCTTCGGATATCTTCCTCGAGCTTCCTCCTGGCTTCTCCCTCGGGCTTCGGTGGTATGCGCTCTGCCATCTTGATCGACCTTCTCCTCACAGCACCCTGCTCCTTGAACACCCTCTCACAGCACCCTGGCTCTCAAACAGCCTCTCACAGCCTGTCACCGGCCCTCGCTTGCTCTCTCGCTGTCTATCACTAGCTCTCTCACAGCCTCTGAAAATGCCGATCACAATGGCATTCTGAGTGCTTATTTATCCCCACAGCCTGATCAGCCATGTGGATCTCCATCATCCCTCCATGTGCCTATGTACCCTAAACCCATGTGATGCTCCCCCTCTGTGTTGCTCTCCCATTGGCCCCATGGTCTGCTCACCCACAGTGCCCATGTGCTGTTGCACCAGTCCCCTGCACCATGTATTGTACCCTCTTTTTTTACACCCAGAACCCTTTTTTTTTCCATTTTTTTTGACCTGTTTTGGTAGGTAATAGGCAAAAATAAATATTAAAAATATTAAAAAAAAAAATTAAAAATGGTACCGCCCTGGTACCGCGGATCCCAGGGCGGTACCGTACCGGCGGTACCACTGATATGGTACCGGCGGTACCATACCAGCGGTACCAAGGGACACTATGTTTAACATATATATATATATATAATATATATATATATATATATATATATATATATATATATATATATCATAGTACCCTCTGGTACCGCTGGTACGGTACCGCCCTGGGATCCGTGGTACCAGGGCGGTACCATTTTTAATATTTTTTTTTATTTTTAGTAATTTTTTTTTGCATATTAACTACCAAAAAAGGACAAAAAAAAGTAAAAAAAGGGGGTTCTGGGTGTAAAAAAAGAGGGAACAGTACATGATGCAGGGGACTGTTGCAGTGGCACATGGGCACTGCGAGTGAGCAGACCGAGGGGCCAATGGGAGACCAACACAGGGGGGTAGCATCACATGGGGGCAAGTACAGAGGCACATGGGCATTGTGGGTGAGCAGACCATGGGCCCAATGGGAGACCAACACAGGGGGGAGCATCACATGGGGGCAGGTACAGAGGCACATGGAGGGATGATGGGGATCCACATGGCCGATCAGGCTGTGGGGATAAATAGGCACTCACAATGCCATTGTAGTCGGCATTTTCAGAGGCTGTGAGAGAGCTAGTGATAGACAGTGAGAGAGCAAGCGAGAGCCGGTGACAGGCTGTGAGAGGCTGTTTGAGAGCCAGGGTGCTGTGAGAGGGTGTTCAAGGATCAGGGTGCTGTGAGGAGAAGGTCGATCGAGATGGTTGAGCGCATACCACCGAAGCCCGAGGGCGAAGCCAGGAGAAAGCTTGAGGAAGATATCCGAAGGCACAACGAGAGGCATCGGAAGTAAGAGGCAGATATCCGAGAGATGCTGCGACAGACTCGACAGAGAAATTCGGAACCGGAGCCACCCGCCCCCGCTGTGGATCCTGTCCCCGCTGTCGAGCTGGATCTGGATGAGCAGATCGGAATGAATTTCACACGACGACAGCTCATCATGGTCAGGGAAAGGGCGGCCAGACGTCGGGCTAACCAGGAGGCAGCTCGGGCTAACCGGGAGGCAGAGCAAGAGCGACAAAACAATGCACCAGACGAGGGCGAGGAGTCGGTGGAGGATCAGTGAGGGATGTTTAGAATAGATGAGGTCCACCCGTATGTGGCGGACTGTTGCTATGTAGTTTTCAGCAGTTTATGGTGCAGCAAATAACTAGATGGTTGCCTAAAAAAATGACAGTATATGTGATGTTATCCTGATACAACGGTTGAATATATACATAGTTGTTTTTTGTGCAACGCGAGCCTGGTCATGTAAGATGCAATGTCTGTAATTTTTTTAAATGCAGATGTATTACATGTATTTATGAAATGTCGTTTGGGGTGTAGGGGTGATTGCTGTGCTCATGATGTAGGTGCATATATGTGAAGCTAGCATTCACTTCAAACGAAATTAAATGAAAATAGGATTCAGACACGCACATAGAATTCTTCAACATAAAATAAAGCATCACATGTACAGAGCGACATACGCACAATGTGCAGCAAATAATGTAGGCCAAACACTGTATATAATGTGAAAAATCATCTGAGTACAATGGTAGACCGTCTGCTAGAGACAAACTACTGAAACTAAAACAACAGAGCCACAATCAATGCTCTGGCTCTGACTCAGACGAATGCTCTGGAGACAACTCAAGGCCCCGAGCTGACTCTCGCAGCCGATATCTCTGCCTGTCTGGAACTGGCATGGGCTGTGTATCCGAGGGGGAAGACTCGTCATCCTTATCCCAATCAGCCTCCGCATCAGCCCCCAAGCAGCCAAACCAACAACACCTGCTTCAACTGGCTGTGATACTGCACCTCTACCTGTACCTGGAGCCCTGCGTGGTCGTCCTCTCCCGTGATGCACTTGTGACCCCTGCCCGTGGCGTGTGCCCTGCACCTGTATAATTTGCCTCATCCCTCTCTAGTCTGGCAAACACAACCCGAATGGGCTCATCCTCATCATGCTCATCCTCTAACACTGGCTCATCTGCCTCATACAATGGGGGCTCTCTGTGCTCAAGCCCAAGCTCTCTCTCTCTCTCATCTCGGCAAGCTCCCTCTCTCTCTCTGCCATCAACTGTGTGCCCAGGTCATCTGCAGGCATGGGATGGGTGCTGTCCGTAGGCAAGTCAACCTGGCGCTCCAAATCGGATATCTTCGTCTGCAAGGTTTAAAATTGGCATGTCAGAGAAACAACTCTATCAAGAAATGAAACCAACATACCAGGAGTCAACCAACATGCTATGAAAGGTTAGCTTATCACCTGCAATGCGCTCGTAATGGTCGGAAGCCTCCTGGCGAGACGTGCGTTGGTGCTACAGAACACCAACCGCTCCAACTGACTCACTGACAAGCGGTTCCTTCTCCTCGTGTGAATCAGTGCCCATGTGCTCCAATTACGCTCACACACGGAGGCAGCACAGTCCTATGGTGCGTGCATTGAAATACTTCAGCACATTGTGGCAGAGGTGAAACTTCAACGAAACACAAAAAATGGAGGATAAAATGAGATGCATACCTGAGAAAGGACACGCAGTGAAAGACGCTATAGATGGGTATGTGCTACCGAACATGGTCCACCAGGTAATGGGTAGCTGCCTCCTCTCTGGATCCTGGGCAGCCGGTTGGCCGAATGTGCCCATGCCGAAACGAAATGCAGCGAGCTCCTCCATGAGCCTGATAGGATCCAAACCTATGTGTGGACCCACCCTGTGAATGTACTGAAGCCAATCGGCCTCGAGCTCTCTGTCTGTGATCTGTGTCGGAGAGAGGAAGAGGGGATGCAGCATGTGTGCAACGCTGTGGATACTCCTGTGGAAGTAGTTCCACCGCGTCTCCCATATGAACTTCAGCTCTGTCATCCTGCAGGTGAGGGGCATGTGGTTTAGGGCATTACGAAAAAGCTTAACACTGACAGAAAAACAAACTAGCAAGTACTAAAAAGATAAAGGTCAATTGCAACACTGTACCACTTACCTCTCTGGCTGCAAGATGGGCAGCTCCAGGAACTGTCCAATCCGGTCCATGAGCTCATACACCAGTCCAAGTGTCGACCCCTCGCTGTCAGCCATGCGGAGCACAATGTAGAGTGGTCGATGCAGTCCTGACAATGTCTGTGCATCCCTCCAGAACTGGTCTCCCCTCACCGTGGAAGAAAAGTGCTCCCCATCCTCAGTGCGCGGAAATGTACTGGCACCCCAAAGATCACTGGCAACCATCTGTAGAAGCTGGGTCCTGCACCTGATCAAACGGTCGATGACCACCAAGTTGAATGCAAAGCGCGTGGGGGCTGGCTTACGGAGGTCCAGATGGCTGAACACCCGGAACATGGCAAGAACATGCCTCTTTCTGGTGACAAAAGTCACCAGGAAGAGGGCCTCTCGGACAATGGCTCTAACCCAGGGAAGTGCTCCAATGTCCCCCATCAGAAGGTCTATGCCGTGGGCTGCACAGGGGGTATGAACAATATGAGGGAACTCAGCCTCTAGCAGTACACCCATCTGAATGCAGTTCGTGGCATTCTCCGTCACCACCGTGACGACATGCTGTGGGCCTATGGCTAGGATGGAAGACCTGATGACATCAAACATGAACTCTGCAGATATGACTCTCCCCCCTCTGCTGCAATCCACTGCCCTCAAAAACTGTGTGCCCATGCAGCTGGAGACCAATATGTTGAGGATCGGCCGCCTCCTGACATCAGTCCAGCCATCGGACATGATGCTGCAACCGTAAGTGGCCCAGTGCCGACGCAGAGGCTCCATCTCTCTAGACAAGGACTCGACCCTATCCCTCAGCATGTGTGTGCGGACAACCTCTGAACTAGAGACTCTCCAGCTAGGGCTGACAGACTGTGCAAGGCGGAAGGCCCTTCTGAAGGGCTCAGAGTCGGTGATGGCAAAGGGCAGGTTCAGCTCGTAAACCAGACTGGCCACGGCCTGTGTGGCCTCTCTGTCCATGTGCGGCTGATGCGCGCCGCGAATGGTCTGCTGCACGAGGGCTCTCCCTGGTGGGCGACGGGTGGTGGACCTCCAGCACGGTGCACCAACCGTGACGGGAATGGACGTTGACGCGACAGGCTGGGCGCTGGTGGATGCATCGGCTATAGACGTGGAATGGGGAGAGTGGGATGCACTGGCAGGGATGGGTGCAGCAGCATAGGTGGGGTGCACTGGTGGAGGGGCAACATCTGGCATGGGGTACGAAAACTGCTGGCTGAGGAGGTCATCCGGATGGGAAGGGAAGGAAGAAGGGATCTCTTCCACATCCTCGAAGGCCCACCCAGTACCATCCTGGGCCTGCTCGGGTGGCGGAGAGTCCATGAGAAAGTCGTAGACTGGTGGAGTGCGAGCAACAGTGGGTGGTGGTGGAACCGCAGTGGCAACTGTCGGACGCGATGGGACGGGATCCACCGGAATCTGAGCAGATGGGGGTGCGTGAGGCAGAACTGTCTGAGGGGCAAAGGGACCGGAGGAGGATGCACTCCCTCTCCTCGTGCGTGCCAGCCAAGCAGGCAGCAACTCTGGGTTAGTCACATAAGGAGCGGTGCAAAATCGGAGAACGCCCTCCGAAATGGTGTTCTCCCCTGCCACGAGCCGCGGCCCGTAGGTGTCCAGTAGTCGCTGCCTGTCGGGGACGGTCATGCTGCCACAAGGGGCAGCATTCAAGGTGGCACCATTTTTGGCGCGTGCACCAAGCAGATGGCCTTTAAGGCGAGTGAGGGATGCAGCAAACTCGACGAGACAGTATCGGCAGCGCACGATCTTCTGACCGGTCTTGTTGGCCTTGTCGGCAACCCGCCTGACAATGTCTACCTCGTCCCACAGACCGGAAAGGTCGGATTGCACCATTGCAGATGAAATGAGGGATGGATTGCTGGAAAAAAAATAGCAGGGTTCACTGTTGGAGAGACGCTGAAAATGGGCAAATGCAGGGCAAAGGAAATCAGATGCAAGGCAGGGCATTGCGTGGGCGATGGGCGACGCAAGGAATCAAAGGCAGGCAAGAAAAACCAGCAGCGATGGCAGGGCGGAGAGGGCGCAAAAAAATTTCAGAGGAAATGCGAGGGGGGCGGGTAGGTTTAGGTAAATTTTTTTTAAAAAAAATATTAAATAATAAATATATTATTATATTGTGGTACCGCGGTACCATCATGGTACCGCGGTACCAGTATGGTCCCGCAGTACCGGGATCCGCGGTACCCAGTACCGCGGGACCTATGATATATATATATATATATATATATATATATATATATATATATATATATATATTTTTCCCTCCCCCTCACTTCGCCTCTCTCCCTGCCCATTGCGCCCCCTCCCTGTTGTCCGTGCCCTCCTTGCCTTCACACTGTCTTTGCGTACGATTGTTGCCTTCCGCCCCTGCTACTGGTTCCACCGTTGCTGTGGTTTTTTCAGCCTTCCGCCTCCTATTGCATTCACGATCATCTCTGCCTTTTTTCCCCAGTTCCTTCTATTGAAATGGTGCATTCCAACCTTGCCGATCTGTGGGACGAGGTGGACGTTGTCAGGCGGGTTGCTGACAAGTCCAACAAGACCGGTGCAAAGATCGTGCGTTGCTGATATTGTCTGGTCGAGTTCGTTGCCACACTCACTCGCCTTAAAGGCCACCTGCTCGGTGCACGTGCCAAAAATGGTGGCACCATAAATGCTGCCCCTTGTGCCAGTATGTCCGTCCCCGTCAGGCAGCGACTTCTGGACACCTACGGGCCACGTCTTGTGGCGGGGGATAACACCATTTTGGAGGGTGTTCTTTGGTTTTGCACCGCTCCTTATGTGGCTGACCTCGAGTTGTTGCCTGCTTGGCTGGCACACACGAGGAGAGGGAGTGCATCCTCGTCCAGTCCCATTGCCCCTCATCCCCCTTAGACAGTTCCACCACACGCACCCCCATCTGCACCCATTCAGGTGGAACCCGTCCCCTCGCGTCTGCCAGTTGCCACTGCCGTTCCACCACCACGTCTTGTCACTCGCATTCCCCCAGTTTATGACTTCATGGACTCTTCGCCACCCGAGCAGGCCCAGGATGCTAGTGACGAGGCCTTTGAGGATGTGGAGGAGATCCCTTCCTCCCTCCCTTCCCATCCGGATGACCTCCCTAGCCAGCAATTTTCGTATCCCATGCCAGATGTTGCCCCTCCAGTGCATCCCACTTATGCTGCTGCACCCATCGCTGCATCCCACTCTCCCCATTCCACGTCTACAGCCGATGCATCCACTAGTGCCCAGCCTATCGTGTCATCATCCATTCCCGTCACAGTTGGTGCACCATGCTGGAGGTCCGCTACCCGTTGCCCAGCTGGGAGAGTTCTTAGGCAGTAGAGCATTCGCGGCGCGCACCAGCTGCACATGGACAGAGAGGCCACACAGGCCATGGCCAGTTTGATTTATGAGCTGAACCTTCCATTTGCCATCACCGACTCTGAGCCCTTCAGAAGGGCCTTCCGCCTTGCACAGTCTGTCAGCCTAGCTGGAGAGTCCCAGTCCGCACACACATGCTGAGAGATAGGGTCGAGTCCTTGTCTAGAGAGATGGAGCCTCTACGCCGCCACTGGGCCACATACGGTTGCAGCATCATGTTCGATGGCTGGACTGATGTCAAGAGGAGGCCGATCCTCAACATCTTGGTTTTTAGCTGCATGGGCACACAATTTTTGAGGGTCGTGGATTGCAGTAGGGGGGGGGAGAGTCATATCTACAGAGTTCATGTTTGATGTCATCAGGTCTTCTATCCTGTCCATAGGCCCCCAGCATGTCGTTACGGTGGTGACAGACAATGCCACCAACTGCGTTCAGGTGGGTGTCCTGCTAGAGGCCGAGTTCCCTCACATCGTCCATACCCCCTGTGCAGCGCACGACATAGACCTTCTCATGGGGGACATAGGTGCACTTTCCTGGGTTAGAGCCATCGTTCGTGAGGCCCTCTTCCTGGTGACTTTTGTCACCAGGAAGAGGCATGTTCTTATCATGTTTCAGGTGTTCAGCCATTTGGACCTCTGGAAGCCAGCCCCCACACGCTTTGCATTCGACTTGGTGGTCATCGACCGTCTGATCAGGTGTAGGGCACAGCTTCTATAGATGGTTGCCAGTGATCTTTGGCGTGCCAGTACGTCCCAACGCACAGAGGATGGGGATCACTTTTCTTCCACGGTGAGGGGAGACCAGTTCTGGAGGGATGCGCAGACATTGTCAGGACTCCTTCGACCACTCTACATTGTTCTCAGCATGGCTGACAGCGAGGGGTCCACACTTGGACTGGTGTATGAGCTCATGGACCGGATTGGACAGTTCCTGCAGCTGCCCATCTTGCAGCCAGAGAGGTAAGCAGTGTGGTCTCCCTCTTTGGCTTCCCTATCCCAGCCGGCCTCAACTTGGGCCCAGCCTAGCCAGCCAGGTGATTTGCATGGGGGTGATGAGGCATTGACAGCTCCCCTCGTCCGCAAGAGACTAGGAGTTTAGCAGTTTGATATCATGTCCATGTTTGGCGGTCAGATGGTCGAACATTGTAGTCAGACCATTTTTCACATTATATCCAGTGTTGGACGTACTTTATTTGCTGCACATTGTGTATATGTCGATTTGTGAATGTGATGGTCTGTTTTCAATTTTATCTCAAATTGTATATCGTATTTTCAGTTAATTTCAACTGCAGAGATTGATAGCGATGCACTTCACAGAAATTCACCCCTCGGTTGCATGCAGATTTTGAGGAGGAACAGGAGGTATATTTCAGGCTCGGATTTGAACGATATAAGTTTCTTTATCAGGGCCAATCTCAATTAGAGAAATCGACTCCCAAGTAATATGGCCCGCTTTGCATCCTGCAGAAAAATAGCCCCATGTTCAGTTACTAGCTACTGCATGGGAATGTGATACTTTTCATATTACCCTGCTGCCTACAGCTACTGGGGCAGATGAGGATCTTGCTTGTAGAGTTCCAGATGATCATTAGTTTTTTCCATATATTCCAGCTGCTATTTTTCACACTCATGTACAAAACAACCGCATGGGCACTTGGTGTATATCTGGTACAAGGGATGGGTGCTCTATTGATGAGGCTACATGCTCCTTTCCTTCAGTGGGAGTGCATGTAGTTACCATACAGTTGCACTCATAGCCTTCTTTGGGGACCACTATACAGCATGACACTCATTTCGGTTTTTTATCCTTTTATATCCCACATTGAGGGCCGAGACATGCATATCAATCTTATGCTCTTTTATATGCATACGTTGAGGGCCATGGAGCAGGGGATAGTTCAGGACATTGTTTATAGTTTCCATATTATTGGGTCTATTTTGTTTCCCGAGTCAATACATGATGTACCAGGCCCATTTGTTATTTGAAAGGCCTCAGTTATTTGTGTGTGCACGTTTTGGTCCCTTGTAGTAACTTGCAAATGGGTGGCAAGTTTGACAAGCCAGATTGATGTCAGCCCTGAGCCCGAATCAACTAATTCTCAAAAATTCCTCATGGGTACCCAGAGTAGACTAAATACGCTAGATCAAAGGAGTACTACAGTTGGTTGATATTCTCTTGAGTCTTTTGTAGGAAGCATGTAGGAGGGTGCACTAGTTCTATAATAGAACATGAGTTTTCACTTAGAAATTTAACAAGGGTCTTTACCCAAAATAGAGAGCAACTATAGTAATCAGCTTTTTCCTTTTTCCTTTATGCTTTTAGCTTTCGCTAGGACTAGAGAAATTATATAAGGCTGGCGCCTCACCTCCATTCATTGAGCTATGCTCATTCTTCAGTTAATCTAAGTTCTCTTTAATGTCTTATGTTGATCTTGATTGATGTGTGTGAGTGCTAATATGATTAGTTCACACAACTTTAGCATCTGGAAGTTCAAGATGCAAAATATTCTCCAGGATAGAGAATATTGAGACATTGTCACAGCAGGTGTTGAGATACCTCCGACTACAGACAGGGAGTTGCGAGAGCATCTGAAGCGGAGGAGAAAAGCTCATCATATTATGAGCTTTTTTGTTAAAAATATGATTATTCCTCACATTAGGGATGCTATTGGACCCGAGGAGGTTTGGGATACTTTAAAGAATTTATACGAGAATGTAAATCAATCTCGAATTTTGTTCTTAACTATTAAGCTACATACATTAAAGACGGGTACAAGTGAATCGGTAATGGATTACTTTACTCGAGTGAAATATTTGAGAGGGCAACTTATTGCAGTTGGAGAAAGTGTTCTGGATTTAGTTTTGGTATCTATCATGCTTAATAGTTTACCTTTGGCCTATCAAAACTTTGTTATGATGTTGTCTTACAGGAGACAAGGCGTTCTTTCGATGAGTTGAATGCAATATTGCTATAGGAGGAGATGAGATGACAAAATCTTGTTAATAGGGATGATCTCAAGGAGTAGGCATTCTTAGCAAAGAAGCAAGAGGAAAGTTCCAAGAAAGGTGGCAAAGGAAAAAAGAACAATGGAAAGAAGGAGCAGTAGGTTCAACAAGAAAATAATCAAATTAACTGGAAGATGGAAAGAAAGCAATTCAAAAAGAAAATTGCTTTATTTGTGGTAAGCCAGGGCTAGGGCATTACGCAAAGGAGTCATCATGGAAGTATTGCAAATATTGGTTAAGTGATTAAGCTATGGCTCGAAAGGTTTGGACATTTGAATTCCAAAAGTCTATAGGTCTTGAGGAAATACAATACGGTTACTGGTTTACCTGAAGTTGTTTCTGATCACATGTTTTGTGAGGGGTGTCTTAGGGAAACATCATATGAAAAAATTTTCGGGAGAGAAATGTTCTAGAACTTGTTCATACAGATTTGTGTGGTCCTATGAAAACTCAGTCTTATGGTTGTGGTGTTTGTTGATGATTATTCAAGTATTTCACATGGTTTAAGACACAGGTGGAGAAGAAACAGATAGACAAATTAAGATACTTTGTTTGGATAAAGGCGGGGATTATCTTTCTATAGAGTTTTAGGTGTTTTGCAAGGATCATAGTATAAAGAGACAATTTGCAAGTACACAAATGCCTCAACAAAATGGAGTTGGGGGAAGGAAGAATTGGTCTATTGTGGAAACTGCAAGGAGCATGCTTAAAGGTAAAAAACTTCTGAACATGTTTTGGGGTGAAGCAATTTAGACAACGGTTTATCTTTTGAATTGAAGTCTTACAAAAGTTGTAAAGAATCGGACTCCAGAGGAAGCTTACACGGGTTGGAAACTTGACGTAAGTCATTTGGAGGGTTTTTGGAAGTATTGCATATGCTCACATACCTAAGGATTCAAGGAACAAATTGGATTCAAAGGTTACTAGGTGTTTATTTCTTGGATATGATCATCAAGAGAAGGGATACAGGTTGTATGACTTGGAGGGTAAGGAAATTCTTGCTAGTAGGGATGTAATCTTTGATGAGGATGGATCTCATATTGATAAATCGTTGAAACAACTTTGAAAAGCTGTGTAGATCAGCGCTGGAACAGTAGGAAACGATTGCCCACAAATCCCTGCAAATTTGGATCTATTTCCCTCTTTTTCAGCGATGGAAATTTGCTACAGAAGGGCGATGGAGCATCTGAATTTTTTTACCAAGTTTTCTCTCCCTCAAATGGGTGTTTGTGGGCTCCTTGTATGCTGGAACAGCAGCGCTGGAGGCCCACCTTTCTTCTCCAATCTGTCTCCCACATTTTCTCCCTCCAAAATCCTTCAAAAACAAGCAAAATCTGACAATTTCTACACTTTCTCTCTCTATAACGACGTTTTCTCTCTCTAGAACGAGGCTCTGATACCAATTGTCACAAGCCAGTCTCTCCAAGCTCGTGAATTCTAGAAGCCGGTGTGTAGAATGAACCTCTCAACCATAGGCACCCCCTCCTTGAGTCCTTCTACCTGCTATTCCCGTCAACTGGCACATGGCATCCACCTGTGGGTGATCAGTCCACTTGGCATGCCTGGCCCTTGTGACCTGTGAATACTGGGTGACTCATAGGGTACCACCCCCGTGCCTGCCAAAGACCTGTGACCCTCTTGGTCACCCCGACTACTTGCCGGCTAGCATCTCGTCACTGACAGCTAGGGTCCCAACGGTCAAGACACACCGCATCTCTGACAACTTGTTAGGCGGCCACACCGGGTCACTACTCGTGACGCACTGGTCCCAACTTGGGACAGATGTCCTCCTCGGTCACCGGCCCTTGCCAATACTTGGCCTCAGGCCCTCTGGTGACCGGCCGTGCCAAGGTCATGATAGAGTCGTAACTGGACTCTAACATAATCTATCTAACTACTACGAGACCAGATATTGCATGTTATTATTATGGTTAGTCAGATTATGGCTAAGCCTAAGCAAATTCACTGGAAAGCTGCTAAGCGAGTACTCTACTTTGAGGTTTGGTATGACAGGATGTTTTGCAATTGCAAGCATATGTGGATGAGATGCAAAAGACCGAAGATCTACTGCGGGTTATGTCTTTAGTTTTGGTTTAGGTTTTATATCTTAGAGTTCAAAGAAACAACATACTATTGCATTATCATCTATAGAGGTAGAGTACCGAACTACTATGAGTGCAACAAGTGAAGCAATATGGGTACAAAGGATTCTACATGATCTTCGTATGGTACATGATACACCTGCAGTACTTCAATGTGATAATCAAAGTTGTATTAAATTGGTGAAGATTCCAGTTTTTCACAATAGGACAAAGCACATCGAAGTACAACAACACTTCATCAGAGAGAAGATTCAAAGTGGTGAAGTGGAGCTTATTTATTACCCTACAAAAGAGCAAGTTACAGATATCTTTACCAAAGTGCTCGGCAAAGAAAAGTTTCAAAAGTTTAGAGCACTTCTAGAAGTAATAGATAACAAGGTAAACATTAAGGGGGAGTGTTAGAAATTAATGTTTATTTGCACCCCTAATGTTGGTTTGGCCATGCTTGTGAGCTATTTTAGGGGCCATTTCTATTTTAGTATATCAAAGTCAAAGTCCTAAAGTCAAGTTAATTAGTCTTGCATGTAGGAGGGGGCACATCTTCTAGAATAGAACATGATTTTTGGTTTACAAATTTAATAAGGGTCTTTACCCTAAATAGAGAGTAACTATAGTAGTCAGCTTTTAGCTTTTGCTAAGGACTAGAGAAATTATATAAGGAAGGCTGGTCCCCACCTCCATTCGTCCCATTGTAGAGAGTTATGCTCATTCTTCAATTAATCTAAGTACTCTTTAATCTCTTATGTTGATCTTGATTGGTGTGTTTGAGTGTTAATATGATTAGTTAACTCCTGTCTTGAATTTGAGCATCAAATTCCAACACAATGTTCATACATTTGCCATGTACCATAGAGGAAAATTTAGTTCTTAGTATCATATAATCCTATAGGATCTTACAGGTGAACATGGTGTTCTTATAAGCTTTGTTGACGTTCAAGCTTTACTAGTGGACAGCAGCACTCTTTTAACGTGCTTAAGGTCTTTCAAGTTTCTTGGGTTAGCCACCCAGTTGTTGAAACTGTTACCGACTGTCTAATGATCACACTTCCTGGAAAAAAGACTGTGTATCAAACACTCCAGATTTCTCATTCCTCTGACCTCATCCAAGCTCCCATGAGTTCAGAAGATCGGTTGTGGTGACTTCTGTTCTTCTATTACTGTTCCCTTTGTAAGATTTAGTTGCATATGTCTTCAATGATCTGAGCAACTCATGTTTTGACAGTGTTTACAAGATACAAAATATGAATTTAATTTCTTTGTTCACTTACCAATTATTCAGGAAGCGGTGGCACTATGTGTGTGACCGTATATCCCTTCTCAGAAATCCCCAATTTCACTAACATTTTCTC